>CM055193.1:5271358-5526358 GCA_029224185.1 Karalla daura | reverse complement strand
GAGGTTCAGGCCCATGGACAATCTGTCTGGAGGAGAGAAGACCGTGGCTGCCCTCGCTCTGCTCTTCGCTATCCACAGGTACACAGTCCGCTTAGATGTCCCTCACCAGCCTGCTGCTTAGCAGAGCCTCAGAGACCTTATTCACCGCTCCTCTCTCCTCCTCTCTCCTCCTCCTCTCGTCTCCAGCTACAAACCCGCTCCCTTCTTCGTCCTGGACGAGATCGACGCCGCCCTGGACAACACTAACATCGGCAAGGTCTGTCCACAGACGACTCACTGTTTGGCTCACTGCGGTGTGAGCGTTAGACAGTGCTCTGCCACAAGCTGCTACTGACGCTTCTCCTCTGTCACCTCAAGGTGGCAAATTACATTAAGGACCAGTCGGTGCAGAACTTCCAGGCCATCGTCATCTCTCTGAAGGAGGAGTTCTACACCAAGGCAGACTCGCTCATCGGTGTTTACCCAGAGGTCTGTATGCACACCAGTAGTAGTGTACGGTCCAAGGAGACGGTGGTTGTCATGGCAACTGGCCTCAGATGCTTGAAGATGTTTCACCTCCATCTGGATCAGAACTACATTCAGTGTGAATGAGAATCTCTGCTGACTGTTGTTTCAACAAAATGCAGTCCAGAGTCCTGTGTGAAGCGCTGGCCACTCTGCAGATATGAACTAACTAAAACTAAAGTCACAAAATGAAATGTAATTCATCTTTTCCAGGAAATGATTCCATTTTTACCTTCAGACTTACTGCAAACTTCTGTTTCATATAGTAGTAACGAGGCTCAAAAAGTCCCAGGCAGCCATTGGTTTTCTGTTTTCTGTGGTTTAAAGTATTAATTCTTCTCTTCTCTCTCCTCCACTTGCAGCAAGGAGACTGTGTCATCAGCAAGGTGCTGACCTTTGACCTCTCTCAGTATCCCGACGCCAACCCGAATCCTAACGAATAGGACGAGCACCCAACACTGGCATCTCCGCTCCGTCAGGAATGTTCCAATGCTCAGTAGTCTCACCTCAGTATCCATTAGGTCCCACGTGTTATTTCTTATGACTTTTTTTATCTTTCTTTGTTTTGATACGTTTAGAGTAGTGAAATTAGTGAGGGGTGTTTTTAGTTGTGGGTGGGGTCACTCTTTGTAGACGGAGACACCTGGGATGTATGTACATTTATACTAGCCAGCCCTATGAAATCAAGTTGACCATAACAGTGGTTTTAATAATCAGTGAAAGTCTGGGAACCATGTAAATGAGGTGGAACCACCTTTTTGACAGACTGTAGAATTTGTGTGTGGAACTTACTCGGCACAAGGTGTTGTTCTCGGAGCTTTTATACCGTTTATGGCCCTCTTCAGTGACGTGCTCGAACGCCTCTGCCTGTCCCCTGTCGTGTGTACTAAAAGCTGAATTTGTTCATTTTCATGCGCTACCTTTTGTAAAGCTTCATCAGGAAACCGTCGTCACAGTGCGGTGGACACATTCCCGATAGATTACTGAACCCGGCGCTCGCTGCAATGAGATCACGAGTTGAACATGATTTCACTGAATATGTGCTGAACAACTCGGTTTTTATTGATGCTCTGAACCAGCCTCAGCTGAATGGAAAAACTCATCATGAGACTCTTCTTTTAAGTCTGTTTCAATGATTGCTTCAATAAATAAACATTTGAATTATTTAAGCTCTTCTCTTTTTGGTTTTAATTGGTAATACGCACACATAGCTCTCTCTGCTCTTTGATCTGGGGGTTTGTGCACACCAACATTGCTTTTCTTTCAAGCTGTGTAGCTCCACATGTTGCGTTAGCTCCAGTTCCATAAGGGGGAGTCTGTGCTTTACTGCACTGGAGTATTTATAGAGCCTCTCAGTTTTCACTCTTATGTGTGCAAGGGGGTGGGGAGCATCTGAGGCATCCCACCATGTTCTCATAGATCTGTCTGCTCTAACTGCCTCTTTACGGCCCTTCATTACTGTGGTTTACTGGGACAGACTCACCTGGTGTGGTGGGGGGGGGGGATTCCTTCAAACCACAGCCTGTCATGTCGGGTTGAAAGAAGACTAACACAGAGGTGAATGTTTGGATGATTTATTTCTTTTGGCATGGTGCAAACACCAGTGTAACAACAGCTGTGATGGCACAGATCCAGAGGTGACGGTCGAGCTAAAGCCTTCACTGACACCATCTCTCCAACCTGGCAACACACTATGATTGACAGCACCTGACCTGGAGATCATGTAAAAAAAAATCCTCAAAAAGAAAAAAAAAAACTTCAAAAAGAAAAAATAAAATCCTCAAAAAAGGCCAGTTACTGTTCGTCCTAAACCATCTCCAAGCATCCATCAGTAAGATTGGTTATAAACCCGGGTGAGCCATGACGCTACATCCACCATACTCCAGGTATGTTGAAATTAACTACACAACCTAAGTTCCTCTACATCAAAAGTATGACAAATACAAAGAAAGAAACCCTGCAGCAGTAGAGTGACTCAAAGAGCGTTTCACTGCTTTACCACTGCTCGGCTTTCAGTTCAAAGATATCTAAACACAGCTGTAACGTTGAAACATTATTCCATAGGTTAAAATGACTTTTAATCCAAAGTAAAATGAGTTCAAAAGTTTTCTCCAAAAAAATCTGCTGACACCATCTGAGAAGCAGTGGTGAGCAGGAGAAAGCTCAGTCGACCTCGGTAATAAAAGACAGCCAGTCCCACCTGACTCTAGTGTGACCAACAAAAGTAAAGTGTGTGTTGAAGGTTTCCCCAGAGCCCTTTGTGAGGGTGTCGACTGAGAGCTGAGCGAAGCTCTCTGGGCCTGGACGCACACACGCTGGTCTGGTTCAGCCCGGGCTGGCCTCAGCTCCCTGCCACGGCTCAGCTCATCGCCTCCTCACCTGGTTCCCCCATCGCTCATGTGGAATGGATCACCTCAGCAAACGCTACAAAGAAAGAAGCGCCTCAATCCGTTCGCTCTCAGATAACTTTGTGTTTTTATTAGTTTCAATGAATCTGAAGATTACTTCACCATCAGATATATATCGTGTCTCCTCGGTTGCGTTTTAACCACACTTGACAACATATGCCACCTCAGCCGGCTGCCTCTGGGCCTCGGGCAAGGCTGGTAAACCTACATTGTCTCAGAGGGCAGTGAGCTTGGTAGAAGTGAGGCGAGGTGGAGCCACTTGCAGGTGTAAAAAAAACCAAAAAACAGAAACAACCTCAAGATGACCGCATGAAGTCGACCTCTAAACATTGGAGGAGGAGGAGGAGGAGGGGATCTTGGGGACTGGACGTTTCTTCCTCCTCACAGCCGGGTCAGGTTGGCCTATTCTCTGTGGGGCCAGAGCAGCAGCAGGAGCAGCAGCAGGAGCAGCAGGAGGAGCAGCAGGAGGAGCAGCAGGAGGAGCAGCAGGAGGTACAGGGATGGGGCGTCTCTTCTTCCCGGAGCTGCGGCTGGCCGAGCGCTCGCTGAGGATGCCCTGAGCCACGCTCTCCATGTCGTCCACCGTCGTACGCATGGCGTCGGCCATCTCCGCCTTGGTCACTGAGACGAAGCCGGGGTCTGTGGCCAGGGAGCCCAGACCCCCCTCCACCAGAGCCTGCAGGAGATTATACCATCATAATCAGGATGACGAGGACCCTATCCCTCTGAAGTCTGAGGGTATTTTTCTTGCTTTTGCATACCTTTGCATATGTGCATTATGCAAGATTCTTGCAGATATCTCAATACCTAAGTGTGTTATATCATAATAATTATTGAAATGTTAACCTGTGAAAACACACCCTTAGTCATGTGGGTTTAACAAAGTTTAAACAGCACAAAAATAGTGAAATACATGGAGGAAAAAATGTAAAGAATTGAAGAAAATGTGTATAAATTGAAATGTGGTCTTATCGTTCAGGTCTAATTATGAGGTTCATAATGTTGATGATGATTGAATCAGGATTCATTCATACTCTGGCTGTGTTAATTAAGTGTTGTCCAGACCAGTGCAGTGGGCTTTATCTGTGTCTGACTAATGAGTGTGAGTTTGTCTCGGGGCAGATCTAGCGGTGGGTCAGGACGTTTCCTGCTGAGAGCGGGGGTAATTAATAAGTATGGGATAATCAGCTCCTCGCTGCCCCGCTCACCTCCTGGACGAGCTGGTCAGCTGCGCTACGGTCGCTCCAGCTCCGCCTGTCGCCAAAGTCGGGGTAGAAAGGGAACTGAAAGAGAAGACGAGCGTCCGTACTGAGTCTGAGAGGCTGGCGGGCCGCTAGCGTCTGACACTCTGCTGGGACCTTACCTGAGTCCTGTCTGTTCTCACTGTGAAGTTCCAGGAGCGCCGATTGTCTGTGTAAGTGAATAAAAACAAAACATCGATTTCATCCTGTTGTGCCTCGTTCTTTATGAGACTTTACTGTATTTATTACAGGTTTTGGCCCATTTTCAGCGTTAGGTGGTGACCCATTGTTAACAGGAAGCCTTGCCGGGCTCCGCTGATGCTCTAGTCCGAACAGAACGTGCTGAATGAACACATGAGACAGGTTTAATGACACACCTGGATCAGCATCCTCGCTGGGGTTGTAAAAGCCCTCGGCGCTGCCTTCTCTTTCAAAGGAGAACCTGAGCAGAGAGGACAGACAGCACACACTCGTCACCCTTCACTCTGGCCCTGCTCACAGGTGCCGTGCACAGCAGGGACAGCGTCTGCCACTCACTCGGCGAAGGCGTTGTTGTTCGTGTTGATCTTGGGTGTGGCGGACGGGAAGAACTCGGTGGAGGAGTCCGGCCCGGAGGAGTTTGGCGGGGACTCGGGCCCGCTCTCTGAAAACTTGAGGGGCCGCTGGTGGGTGGTCTGCTGGGACTGAGCGTTGGCGGGCTCGCTGGCGAACGAGTCCACGCGGTTGCCAAACAGACCGTGAGAACGCTGGAGAGACAAAGTTAAAACAGGACAAGTTGAATGTCCCTCAGAGGGGAAGTTTACCACTGCTGCAGCAAAAACAACAAAGGAGAACCAGTAAGAGACGTTACAAACAAGATGTATAAATAGACTGAATGATCAAGTCACCACAGCAAAGACTGTCATAAACCAACACATTTTGCTTTGCTTACCTCATATTCCACAAATTCTAATTAAGATAAAAAAAATGTAACTATGGATGATACTTTTAGATGGGGGCACCTTTCATTAGTGACGGAAATCGTGCAATGTTTACAAGTATCTTGTTGTTGACTACAGTTGACCACATATTTTTTTTCATTAATTTCATTGAATTTTGCTGAAAATTAAAATTCTGTTTCCTGACGTAGACCGCAGTTGCACATACAATTAGCACAATTAATAGACAAGAAAGAGTTCAGCTCTAACAGACTATAGTGTAGTTAGTCTGTTGGAGCTGTTTTCTCAGTGTGAACTGTTCTCACATGGAAGATGTCTTCCTCTCCAGCCTCCTGCATTGCTTTGTCCATCTCTTCCTCGTTCTGCAGGTCTCCTGAAATGGCTCTGTGCATCTCTGGAGCCACTTCTTCATCGATGCTCCTCAGGCCCGCCTAGAAAAACACAGAGGAGTTGGGACTGGTGAAAAGTGGAAGAAGAGCTGCTGAGAGTTTATGGAATCTGTTTTTTTTTCTGTCAATTAAAGAGTTTGGTGGTTTTCAGATATGTTATAAACAGGCTCGAAGTGAAAAAAATCAGTCAGGTGCATATAGAAAAGCATGATGAGGCGACCAACTCTCACCTGGATCTCGGGGCCCGAGGCGCTCTTCTTGGACGGCCTGTAGCCGTAGTACTCCTCCTTCCGCTTCAAGAACTTGCGGAAGTGGTCCTGGAGCAGGAAGGTGGAGTAGAACTTCCCCACCGTCACCTCATCATCTGCAGACAGGCAGACATGGCTGGCAGTGTAAGCATGACTGGAGCGTTGTATTACAGTGGAACTGAAGGAACTCCCTGACACACTCACCTCCTATAGGTGGGATGACCTGGTCCAACAGCTTCATACTGGTGCGTTTCCAGATTTGCTTTATGATGGCTCTCAGCTCCTCATTGGCCTGCTCAAAGTTACCTGTTCAGAGCAAACCATTCAGGTTTTCAAATAAGAAATGAATTATAAAGAGGCAAACACTTATATACCTTATATACCATAGTGATGTCACAGGTAGCTTCAGTTACCTTCTGTTTTGATCTTGAGAGCAGTCCTGACCAGAGCGAACAGCGTGGCGTTGAAGGTGACGGTGCCGTCGCTGTTCAGAGGCATGTTCATGCTCACCAGACGCTGGGGATGGGAAGGAGACAAGGAGAGGGCTCACTAGAATATATTTCAGAATGTATTTCAATAGAATATAATTCAGTTGCATCTCCAATTCCAAAGAAAGTTCAGATGCTGTGTAGAATTTTTAAGACATTAAATATATTTTTATCTCTTTTTATGGATCTTGTCTTTGTATTGCGTAATGTCCCTCCACAGTGAGGTCATAGCTCTGTAAGTGTCTTCATTCATCACATAGACCTTGCTCACCTTGCAGGCAGCACGGTGAGGACAGAACTTGCCGAAGCCCAGTGGAGGCTGGATGCTTCGTAGCAGCGTCACCACGTCCAGATGTTTGATTCTCCCCCTGGTGAACCACAGCAGCATTTCAGACTCAGATTTCAGACAAATATGACTGGCAAGTCGTAAAACATCATGCAAAAGGCTCACGTGGCCTCAGGGTCGTATTCAGCCCAGATCTTCTTGAACTCGTCCAGATGGTGGGGACCGAGAAGAGACCAGTCCCGGGTCAGATAGTCAAAGTTGTCCATGATGACAGCAACGAACAGGTTGAGGATCTGAAGCAAATCAGAAATAAGGACGTTTGTTTTTACAGTTGCTACAGATGTGAAAGCAGCTGGGAGGAGTCCAACTGACTCACCAGGAAGGCACAGAGGCAGTAGAAGCTCATGAAGTAGAAGACGGCGAAGTTGGACCCACAGGTGTACTCCTCTCCTGGCAGGTAGTCAGACTTGGGATCGCACTTCTTCCCATACATGGAGGCCATCATCACCTCCTGCCAAGCCTCTCCAGTCGCACATCTGGAGACGGAAGGAGACATCTTGGCGACCACTGTGACATCCACTGAGCTTTAAAGCGCTGATCAGGGTCCAGAGACTCACCGGAACAGCATGAGAACAGCCTGAGGGAATGTCTGGAAGTTGTTGTTGCGGTTGATCTGGGTGCCGTCCACCAAGGCCACCTTTCCAAAGATCTGCAGGGTTGTTACAATCCCAGTCAAAACTGTTACAGAGCTTTTACTGAGAATGTGTCATAAGGAAGTACCAGAGTACAGAGCAAGCTGAAAACTGATAAATAAATCCGTAAGTGTATAGGACTATATTGAATAAAAACCTGTATTATTTTTATATACTATATAAAAAACTGACAAAGAACAAAATAATATGAGCAGTGAACAGTGAATGTAAAATAATAAATATATATAAACTATGATTATAATGATATTAAAATAGAACTATTTAAGAACTAAAGGCTAAAAAGGTCTCAGTCAGGCTGTTCTATAGAGATAGAAGGAGGCCTCACCATATGTTATATCTTTAGGAAAGACTAATGCACATACAGAGGTTTACAGAGCTTGTATCACCTGCATCCCGATGACGGCGTAGATGAAGAAGAGCATCACGATGAGTAGAGCCACATGAGGCAGAGCCTACACACACACACACACACACACACACACACACACACACACACACACACACACACACACACACACAGAGGACAGTCAGCTCCCAGGAAGCACAGACCACACACATCACACAGATGATGATGGCTCAGTCTAAGACCTGGAAGGACTTGATGAAGGTCCACAGCAGGTTGCGGATGCCCTCAGAACGGTTCAGCAGCTTCACCAGACGCATGACACGGAAAAGCCGGAAGAACGTAATGGACACGGAGGCATTTTCTGAATCCTGCAGAAACATAAAAACCAAGATGATTATGAGTGACTGAAAACACAAAGAACAAAAATGTCGTTTTAGTTATGATTCCACCTACCGCTATGGCTTGCATTGGATTTGTTTCCTGCACAAAGTAGATAAAGAGAATATATGGTGTAATTACAGGAGGAGTATTTGATCTGATAACTGTATTATTAACAAGAGGCACATGGCATCCAGACCACTGATCAACTGCTAGACATAATAAAGTTATCATTTACAACCACAAACTAGAGTTAATATTAGAGAACTGTTCCACCTCTGATGAGTTACAGAGCTGCCGGGTCGGTGCTGCAGTTGTAACTCATGTGGAATAAACATCCATACAAACGGCTCGGGGTCTCATCTTACACCCGCTCTGTAAGATCAGACTGGAAACTGGCCCGTTTCTCCGGCGGCCGCGCCACGCTTGGTTCAGTGCAGGCGTGTTAGGGTTTAGAGGAGAACGAGGTGGAGACGCTCACACAGCAAGGCTCATGCAGCAGTGCAGTGCACATCAGATATTTACAGCACAGCCGTGGACACAGTACAGTCCCCCACTGGCGGCCAGAGCGGTCTGTGGAGGATAGACAGATGAGTGCAGTGAGGTGAGCTAAGGTGCATGGAGGACAGAGCGACTGAGAGGGATTAAGAGGAAGAAAGAGGAGGGGGAGAAGAGGAGGAGGAGGAGGAGTGAAGTAGAACATTGAATTCAATACAAGCTTGTGTTCATGGATGAAAAGAATGAGGACAATGGAGTGGAGTGGTGACTTAGAAACAGTGACAGAGGGAAAGAAAAACATTTCCATATAAAATAACATTCATTTGTGCTCCAACAACAACACACTAAGTGAAATATTACTGAAGTATTGTGGGAATAATGGAGAGGGTGGTGGTTTGGTGATGGATAAGGCAGCTTCACAAGGCTCTAAGAAGGGAGGAACTGGGAGAACTGGAGTGGGACTGGACAGGAACAGCACTGACCAGGTCCTCTGAGCTACCTCTGCTGGCACCAATCAGCTGTTGGGCCACGGTGACATGCGCCTGAGTCTCAGTGTAATAAGTTCAGTCACTTCAGTTCAAGTCTTCATATTGATCTCAAATACACAACACCTGCAATAATAGTCTCATATCTGAGCAGGTCGGTGGGTTTTGTTTCTTTATACTTACGTCGACCTCACTGAGGATGACGTCGACCACGCTGCCGATGACGATGATGAAGTCGAAGACGTTCCAGGGGTCTCCAAAGTAGCCCTGAGGGAGGAGAGGAGCTGTGAGCTGGGAGGCTGGGGGGCTGCAAACCCCCAGGCTGGGTCTAACATCACCAGAGCGCTCACCTTGGCTTTAAAGGCCATGAGCTTCAGGATCATCTCCACAGTGAAGAGCACGGTGAAGATCAGGTTCAGAGTGTCCGACAGCTTGGTCACATGGTCCGACTGGTTGCAGTGCTGTTCAGAGGAGCACAGCCGCGCGTTTAGCAGAAATGTATAAAACTGACGAGGTGAAACATTAAATATAATGAGGAAATGATCACATCACTGTCCCAGCTTTTGAAATCTTGGTGTAACTTCAGCCCAGATGATTGTCAACAAAGTTTCTTATATATTCCTTATATATAAAAAATCTTTAAAAATCTGGTTAATGTTGAAAATGTGGATCATTCACTCAGTGTGTTGTCCAGTCCTCTCTCACCATAGTCCCGTTAATGATGTACATGCAAAGTAAGGAGTGGTTCATTTGTTATTTGGGGCACCCTGCATTAATGTGCTGATCCCAACCAGGATTAATTAGCCCAGGGTTTCTGCAGCGAGTGATGATGTTCATTCATTTCCATAAAGTTTCAGATTTTTCCCTTGATCTTTATCATTAATTAAACACCGTGACAAGCATCAAGCTCTTTTTACACACAATGATCACAGAAAGTGAATTCAGCCTGTTTGTCGCCTCAACACAACCTCAGAAGCTTTAGGATTCACATGTCTGCGTACCTGCATCCCCAGGCACAGGGTGTTGAGCATAATCAGGAAGAACATGAGGTACTCAAAGTAGCAGGAGGTGACGATGTACCACACTCTGTACTGGTTGGGGTTTTTGGGGATGTAGCACCTCAGAGGACGAGCCTTCAGGGCGTACTGCACACACTGACGCTGTGGGAGAAGCAGGGAGCGAGTTTGTTCACTGTGTCAACAATATGTTTCTAGAACCTCCCCAGGTCCACGAGCTCCATCCCTGAGGGCCGCACCTGGTTCTTGTCCAGCTCGCAGTCCTTGTACTCCTCCTCGCCCTGCTCCTGGAAGGTCACGATGACGAAGCCCACGAAGATGTTCATCATGAAGAAGGCGATGAGGATGATGTAAACGATGAAGAAGATGGACACGTCCACGCGGTTGTTGAAGACAGGACCCTTGTCCTCTTCATCTGAATCAATGGCTCTGTACAGCATCCTGAGACCGAGGGGAAGTTAGGACAGAGATCACAGATCATAGATACTAGACTGCCAATTAAAGCTGAAACGCATAATTTAGGAGATTAAAAAAAGATATTATTCCTCTATTATTATCTCTGCCTCCAAGTAACAGAATTATTTCCCAATGCAATATCCGCGTAACAAGATGTTCTGTCCTCTAATGCAATCAAAGAGATGAGATGAACATAAAAAATGCAATTTGTCAGATGGAAGCGGATGCTGTGCTCACTTTGGCCAGCCCTCGAATGTGGAGACGGTGAAGAGAGCCAGCATGCCGTAGAGCACGTTGTCGAAGTTGAAGTCACTGTTGAGCCACTCTCGTTTGGCCAGCACCGTGTCTTGAAGGGAATTCTCCATGTGCTTCATGAAGAATCCCCTGGGAGCAGACAGGGAGAGCAGTCAGCCTGGAATGGATTTTTCACTGATGAAAATCTACAAAGTGTGAAAGATGTTCCTCTCACTGGCACTCCTCCTCTGTCATCTTGGACTGGTCCGTGCAGCTGTAGAATTTACCCTGAGGGAGGGCCAAGACAGAGACACGTTTAGCAGCTGATCAATCAGCGCAGACTCGTCTGGAAATACCAGCGCTGAGAACTCACCTTGAAGAGCTGAACGCCAATGCAGGCGAACATGAAGTTGAGCAGCATGGTGACGAGGACGATGTTGCCGATGGTTTTAATGGCCACAAACACGCACTGGACTACGTGCTGTCATGTAAAAGATGAACAATACCAAATGAATAAAAACAATGCAAACTTGACCCAAACACTGTCTGCATGCAATTCTAAGGTGTGTGTGTTTTATTTGTGCAGACAGCTCTATATTTCCTCTGCTCTGCATTTCATTGGTGAAATATTAGTTGAACTGTGCAATATTAATCAGTTTGTTTTAGCCTAGCTTATGGAGTCCAGTATCACTGTAGGCCAGACCTGGGCATTGTACGGCCCCCGGGCCGCATACGGCCCTTTGGTTGCCTCTGACCGGCCCGCGTAGGGTTAATTGGGAATTACAAAATAAACACATTTTCTAATTTTACCACATGCATGAACTAAAACTGCATTGCTTTTATTTTGAAGTTGGTTTTCATTCACGTACGTAATGACGCAATACGTATATCAAGACTGCACATGATTGGATCATTGATACGAGCAGCCGGACGAGGTCTGAGGATCAGAACATCAGACAACTTTAAGGCTCAAAAATGTCCGCTGCTAAAAAAAGAAAGGTAGATGCCGAATGCAGGATTTTCAACAAAAAATGGACTGATAAGTATTTATTTACTGAAGTCAGAGGGAAAGCCGTGTGTTACTGTGGACTACTACAACTTGAGCCGGCATTACGAGACGAAACACGCGGAAAAATACAAAAACTTGACTGAAGCCGAAAAGACGCGAACATCGGAAGCTTTGCCAGCTAAACTGCAAAAGCAGCAAGGCTTTTCTACCAAGCTTCAAACATCCAGGGATGCAGCAACCAAGACCAGTTTTGTTATATCCCACAAAATTGCCAAAAAACAGCAAGCCATTCTCGGAGGGTCTCAATATATTAATATATTGTGTATCTATCAAGTGTTCATTAATATGCAAACTAATGGTAAAACGTTAACATTTATTTTACCATTGTATTGAGATATTTAATTGAATAAATGACATTTTTTGTAATCTCAATCTTTCATTGCTTAATTATAACATATACTCTTACAAGTTTTTTAAACAACGCTATTTACTGCCTTTTTATAAAGAAATACAATTTATATTTGAGAATTGAGTTCAACCTTTTGGACCGGCCCTCCAGAATATGTTCCGTGTCTCATGTGGCCCCATGGAGAAAATAATTGCCCACCCCTGCTGTAGGCGATGCACCACGCTTCCAAACAGATTTTGTTTGGTATATGCAGAAAAACAATGTCTGATACAACAACATTACTATAAATTAGATATCCTACAGAGATAAATGATGTGCCATGATGCAGTTGTGCCCCTTTGGTTTCTATGTCTTCAGTTTGAATGACCTTCATATTGACTAACTACTATAGCAAACTCCTCCATCAACACTGATTCATCTGTCCAACACTGATTCATTTTACACTGTGACTGGATTGTGATACATATTTATGCACTGTTTGCTTTTTATACATATTACTTTATAGATATATAGACTGTAGCTACAACAAGACGTTGCTGAGGTTGTGTCTGTGGTTAATGACATGTGTCTCGTACCTTTAAGCCTTTGGCTCTGTTGATGGCCCTGAGAGGCCTCAGCACCCTGAGCACCCTGAGGATCTTCACCACAGAGATAGCACTGGACCTGCACACCACAACACACATTTGGCAATCCTAATACCTCGGTTTTGGTCAAATGCAATCATAAAGTAACAACACTGAAGATGAGGACGCCTCGATATGTTTACTCACTCCATTCCCATAGAGAGCAGAGAGACTCCGACCACGATGAGATCCAGGATGTTGAAGGAGTTACGGCAGAATGAGCCTTCATGCATGAAAGCTCCATACACTGTCATCTGGCAGTTATCAAGAGCAGAAATACACACACACACACACAAATAAGTTCCAATCAATTGATCCACAAGTGAATGAGGCTTAGATGTTCAAACTCTAATAAGGTAAAACCTGCAAGATATTACCTTCAGAACAATCTCAATGGTGAACACAGTTGTGAAGACGATGTCAGCATAGGCCAAGATCTGCAGGAGAAAAGCAAAAAGCCTCTCATCAAATTTGACCTTCTTTAAAAGTCTAACTGATGTTGAGTGTGTAGCAGTGGACGGGATGGTCACCTGGTTTCTATAGGACCTGGGATCAATGGGGTCCTCGGCTGCCAGGGAGATGGAGGAGAGCAGGATGAAGAGCAGGATTAAGTTGGTGAAGGACGAAGCATTGATGATCTTGTAGCACAGTTTACGGAACCTGGACAGTGGAAAATCAGATGTATCAGATCAGAATATCAAAATGTGGATATCTCTTTATTTCCATTTGGACTGCAATCCTCTTTTGGACTCAATAGTATTTCTTTAACTTCATTAGCTGTGGCTGCATCATGTATACGCATAACCAGAAAAAAATAGAAATCTTACTTGTTCTGAGGGCCAAAGATGAAGAAGGAGCTGGCTTCAGGCAGAGGGACAGCCTCTTCCTTCAGCTGCAGGTCGGCCATGGGTCGAGGCCGGGGGCTTAAGGGGATCTCAGGCTCTTCCTCTTCATCATCACCTACCATGCATGAAATAAACCCATGTCTCTTTAGTGCACTAACAGATTCAAGATTCAATGGGTTTGTGGGTCGATTCTGCAGTATGTTAGACATACAGAGGAGCTAAACATTGTTTCTCTTGAAAATGACCCAAAATGCAGTGTAATGAATGTAGAAATGTAAAAAAGATGAGAAATGCAATTAAGGATTTAAAGGCCACAGTGTTTACTGGGGGCAATCGGGGTAAATGAGGTCATTGCTACAGTGCTATAGTTTATCTGCATTAATGACAGCAAGATCAATTTTCTCAATAAATAGAAATCTGCGTGTAGTGAATCGTACTGCAGACTTTATATGGTGGTCACCAGAGTAGTATGAAAACAGCCTAACTTTAGCCTCACCTATAAACTTGGCTCAGGGAATCAGCTGAGTCTAATAATATGGAGGGGTTACTATACTTATACTGTAACAGAGCCAGGACAGCAGCAGCCAGTGTAATCAATATGGACTCCTGCCATCAGGAGGCTGCTGCTTCTGCAGGGGGGGAAGGTCTGTGTTACCTGGGAAGTCGTCGGGCGGGAACGGATCCTTCACTTCGTTGACGTTGGACTCAAACTCATCAATTTTCAGCTGGAAGAGGAAAAGGTGATTGGATACAGTGAGCCGACATTGTGCAACTGAGAACAGTAACATTTCATATGACACCAGAAGCCACTCTGACCTTGGCTGTGGTGGGCATGCCCTCTATCTTGGCTCTTTGCTCTGCCAGTTTCTTGGCAATCCTCTCCCGCTCCTCGTCTGTCTTCTCGGGCATTTTGGACCTGGAGGGTAAAGTGAGAGGGGGAATGGAGGACAGTCCAGCTGCATATGAAAGAGATGATCGCATAGCTCACACTCTAATTTACCTCAGGAGCTTCCTCCTCATCTTCTCCTCTGCCTTTTCTTTCTGAGCCGAAGTCAAACTCTCAGCCTCGGCCAAGTTGTCAACCGCGATGGCCAAGAAGACATTGAGGAGGATGTCTGATGTCTGAGCTCAGGAAAATGTTGTGTTTTTAACCTAACTGCAAATAACACAGCATTGATGAGTCTTAGTGACTAAATACTTCTGAAATTATAACAGGCCATAAATAGTTTGCTCCAATGACACTGTAAGTGAATGTGAAGGATACAGTTCCCACAGACAAACAGGACGATGAAGTAGATAGCAACCAGGATGCCTGGGAACTCAGGTCCTCCGTACGCCATAATGCCATTATACATAATGTTGGTCCATTCCTCACCTGTCAGGACCTGACAAAAGCGAAGAAGTGATGAAGAAGAAGAACAGAAAGGTATCATTTCCATCATGGATCACAAGAACCAGGTGGGACAGACTGAAAACAAAGCAGTTTAACCCTCAAGAACTATAAGAATAACTAATTTTAAAAAAAGTCCAGTAAAGTCCATTCTGATCAAATCTACCAAATACTGACTTTTTTCAGGACTAAACCTGTGTCTACAACCTCACCTGGAACACACTGATGAGGGCCTGAGGGAAGTTGTCGAAGTTGCTGCGTTTGGATCGGTGGTCGAGGAAGTTGAATTTACCCCCGAACACCTGCATGCCCAGGAGCGAGAAGATGACGATGAAGAGGAAGAGAAGGAGGAGCAGGGAGGCGATGGAGCGCACAGAGTTGAGGAGAGAGGCCACGAGGTTACTCAAAGACGTCCAGTATCTAGAAAAAGAGCAGATTTAATTCATACCAAGTCACGTGACAGTGATCAGTGTGAGAGGATCCTGGATGGGAGGAGGTGAGACTCACTTTGTGACTTTGAGGATCCTGAGCAGCCGGATACACCTGAGCACAGAGAAGCCCAACGGAGCCACAGCTCCAGCTGAGAACATGATCATCTCCAGGATGCCACACAGCACCACGAAGAAGTCAAAGCGGTTGAACAGAGACATGAAATAGGCTCTGGGACCCAGCGCGTACATCTTCACAAACATCTCAATGACAAACAGCACCAGGAGAACACGACTGGCAACATCTGATGAGAAGAGAGCACAAAGAAATCCAAGGATGAGGCTGAGAACGGAAAACTTTGTAAAAAAAACACCCCTGGCGTGTTTATAGTTAACCTTGCAGGGATGTGAGACTGTCAGGCTGGTGGTGGTACTCTGTCGCTATGGTCAGGGTGTTGAGGAAGACGAGGAACATCACGAGCCAGTAGAATCCTTTGGTTTTCACGTACACAAGACACTTCATCCTGAAGAAACGGTTCCAGCGACGAGCCAGGCGGCTGGACGGACACAGACCAGGCTCACTACAGCCCACAGGGAAGGGAATACTACCAGGGACATTTACACATGCTAGCAGACTCACTAGTAGTAGATGATTTTGCTCTTGCCCTCCAGGTCATACAGGCTGTCTGCGTCTGAGTCGCTGGTTAAAGGCAGCAGTCCTGACAAGAGAACAACAGGTGTGATTGAGCAGTGTCTGAGGGGCACGGAGGCCGGGCCGGCTCGTCAGGCTCGTCAGGCTCGTCAGACTGACCTTTGCCCTCTCTGTCTGCATCCAGCACTTCAGCGTGTGTGATCCACTCCATGTAGCCGTGCAGGTCTTCATCCAGCTGCTGACGCTCTCGCAGCTTCTGGAACTCTCCGCGGGACCTGGCTTTCTCTCGCTCTTTAGTGAACTCTCTGTAAGGGTGTAAGGAGGGAAGCAGTTGATGTGAAGCACAATCTGATTCCTCAGTGTTGTCGAAGACAATCGCTACAACTGCTGATCAGATGTAGCGATGGTCCTGGACAACATAAAGAAAAAACAAAGAAACACAAATTTTTTAATCAAACTGCAACTTTTAGGTTACAAGTTACTATTACTGCAACTTCTATTTTCTCCATGCATATTAAACCGAACCATGAATGTAATAATTCCCAAACTAAGCCAATTTTAATGTAGGCTGCCTTTTAACTTAAGATTATCTTAGTGGCAGGTATAGCAAAAATATGTTCTGTATTTTTCTATTTTTCACACGTTTCAGGTGCAACATTTATCTGGTGAAATCAGATCCTGGTTCAGGTGAAAGAGGGAGACTGCAGAAAAGGACAGACAGCAATAGTCATCTTACCCACTGAGCACACCCAGAACCAGGTTGAGCACAAAGAAGGAGCCCACCAGGATGAGGGGCACAAAGTAAATCCAGGGCCATTCATTCCCTATGGCATCGTTCACCTGAAGGACAAGCGCCATGTTACACAGTGAGGCACAGAGGATGGAGACCTGCTTGGTGTGGCTGATGAAGCTCGAGCCACTGACCCAGTAGAGCACTTTGGTCCATCCCTCCATTGTGATGCACTGGTAGACGGTGAGCATGGCGAAGCCGATGTTGTCGAAGTGGGTGATGCCGTTGTTGGGACCTTCCCAGTTGGGTCGACACTCGGAGCCGTTGATGATGCAGCGGCGTCCATTTCCAGCCTGAGCACAGGGAGCGGGCAGCTCGCCCTCCGCTGTGGCGTAGATACCTGTGGACCCAACACTTACTGAGCTCCAGGAGGCAAACGCTCAAACAGGTGTGTCTATACCAGGAAGGCCTCCGTCTGGACTTGTATTGGAACTTGAATATGAATTCATTGTGATTCAAAGAAAGAGTGGGTTAGAGATACTGTTAAAGATGCTGTTGAAATGAGGAGTTCTACTATCATACTGTTTGGAATGAAAGTAGAAATTAATCTGATCTGATCATTTGTATAATGGATCGTACATTTGTATGGTACAAACTGCTGATAGCTGACTCATATTACAGCTGGTATTAGAATGTGATTTTGCTTCGAAACATTGTTTACTGACAGTTGCATGTTATCATCCATACTGTTCATTTGAGAATTTCTTCAATACATACTTGTACATTCTATAATTAGGGATGCAGCTGCCTACTTATTGCAGTTATGATTTTCATATTTATTCCTCCTGCTTTATTGTAGCGTACTTATAGCTAATAGCTAAAATAATAGCTAAATTTGTATGTTTTAGAACATTTCTAAATACATTATCTCTAACACACAAATCATACTCAGTTTGTTTGCAAACTTGTTGCATCCCTAGTGTCTGTCTAGCCTGTGTGCAGCTCTGCCTGGCTGGTCATACTTGTTCCAGTGTAGTAGCAGGTCTTGTGCATTTTGCACTTGAAGAGCTCCAGCCCCATGATGGCGTAGATGGTGACCAGCAAGAAGACGAGCAGGGCGATGTGCAGCAGCGGCAGCATGGCTTTGAGGATGGAGTTCATCACCACCTGCAGGCCTTAATGAGAACGGCAAAAAGCAAAACACGTTTCAGAGGTTTCTCCTCCGAGCGAGGCAGACAGGGGGACGCTGTCACTGTTTAACTGCAGTGAAGTCTCTTACTGGGGACCCCGGAGACCAGACGCAGGGGCCGCAGCACTCTGAAGGCTCTCAGAGCCTTCATGTCAAACCCCCCTCCCTTCTCCATCGGCACACCCGCAATCTTATTGATCGTATCCAGGGCGAAAGTGAAGAGACTGTAAAGGAAAATTATAGGACGATAAGTGCCTCGCCCTCCAAACAGGGATTACGCCACAGCCATTAAACAGAACAATATTCCAGATGTGACGCAGCTATCAGATATTGATTTTTCCACTATTAAAAATGAAGTGTCGGTTTCTTAGAAATGGTCCAGTGGAAGCTGTGACCCCGGCCTGTGGCTGGAGCTCACAGCTCATCTTACCCCATGAAGACGATGACAAAGTCCAATATGTTCCAACAGTTCCGTAAATAGGCGCCTTCATGGAACACGAGCCCATACGCCACTATCTTGAGGAAGCACTCTAATGTGAAGATGATCATGAAGATATACTCCAAACTCTCCTGCATCAAGAGACACAATGCGTTCATAAATAAGCAAACAAATCAGGAAATTGCACCTTACAACACCCGTGACCTTCAGCTTCGGTTGTGCAGTAATGGAATGATTGGAGTAAATGACAACGTTGGCATTTAATCACCTGCTGGGGGAAAGCAATTGATGTTGCAGGTATTAGACGAACTCATTAGCTTTCATAACCTCCTGCAGATTAAACACGACCTTGCAGGTTTAAACAGATGGGCGGCCTGTGAGTCACAATGTGATTAAGGAAATAATTCTAGACATTTAATAAGTGCCAGCCTTGTAAGCCAGAGCCAGTCAAGGTGTTTGCAGAAAAGTTCAGGGATGATTCACAGATAAATAAATAACCCAGGATGGATGAATAAAATCATCTGTTTCTGAATCTGGCTCGTATTTGTGTTTCTGTAATCAGATATTTTGAGATTTTCAGAGAGATAAAGATAAGAGGTCGCCTCGCAGCAGACAAGCTGCCAAAACATCTACACACACAGTATTTGCATGAATTTTGCATCATTAAATTAACCACCTGTTCCTCTGCTTTTTATCGCTGTGGCAAATACAAACATTGTAAGAGAAGAGGCTGTAATATGAGGACAAGGGGAATCAAGCCACAACTTTGTTTGTGGTTTTGCATTCTATAAATAATACATGATAGGCCAGATTGTTTGCCTTGGAGCTCTTAAAACAGATCAATAAAAGTTGATCGAAGAACCCAGAAGTGCTACTCAAGCCCTTAATCGATCATACAGGGTCAATAATCCATATCCAGGCTTGGAGAGATGTTTGCATTAAACAAAGTGGGGGCAACAAGTGGAGCAGCTCCTCTGCAGCGCAGTGTATCAACGTTACGATCCGTCATATTTCAGGAGCATCTGAGCGTGAGGGCGGTAACCTGAGCAAACGTTTTTGGACCGTTCTGGATACACCTGCGTCTGCGGGGTGACGATGTCTGGGCTGACCTACTTCTGACAGCAACATGGATGGGAGGAGGAGGAGGAGGAGGAGGACGAGGAGGAGGAGGAGGAGGAGGAGGAGGAGGAGGAGGAGTGAAGTTAACCAGCTCCTCTTTCAGTGCTCACCTCTGAGGAATGGCACAGTGAGAAGTAAGGGGAACCTGGACAGGACTGTTGACTGGGCCCGCAGCAGGGACGTTTAATAGACGGGTCAAGTGTGCAATACGTGCAGGCGGGTGGTGAAAGGGTACGAGCAAGACTGACAGAAGTTTTTTTAGGCCAGATAGTTCTAATCACTTGAAACTGAAGTGATCTGAATCTAGAAGACTGACAAATCAATTCAGAGAGGGGAGGATCCTATTGGCTGCTGTGTGTGAAGGTCTCAGTCAGATGGTGAAATCTTGATGGAGTGAGGGAGGGATCCTGCAGAGAAACGCTACAGCCTGTCCGGCTGAGAGCAGGAGCTGCAGCAGAGGTGTTTGCAGGGGCAACTCAATCCTGCTGCTGTCATCTGAGGCTTAGCAGAGTGACATGCAGCGGCAGAGAGGAGAGGACGGTTTAGCATAATTCTGCAAAGTTTACCTACCACAGCTTTAAAACCGTAATCCTCTAGATTTCAGCTCTGGTTGATTTGTAAACTCTTATACAAGGTGTTATCAGCAAATGTGGTTTAATACTACAGGTTGCAAGGTTTTGTATTAATACAGAACTCAGGTAATAACTGGGATTTTTCCATCATTCCGGTAAGAGCAGGGTAGAGCAGAGAGCTGATCACATGCATTATCTGTCAAAAATATCAAAATGCTAAAATGAAGGGAATGCAGTGAGCTCTACCCTCATTCACATGTGTTTTGTCAGTTAAATATGAGGCAGACAGTGATGACTTAATGCAGCACTTCCTCCAGGTAGATCCCTGAAGGCTGCAGGTACAAACATATAAACAGTGCAGTCCTTTAATCTGTGAGTCACAGGCTCAATCGCTGACGTGTTTATCTGGCTGGTGATAGATAATAACTTTTCAGACATTTATTTAGGAGGAAATCTTCAGGCTTGTGACTCAGACTCAGTGATGTGTGGTGTTTTATTTTACCCGGCTGAGTGCTGGAAGGCAGCTGATCGCCAGCTCTGGGTGTTGTACAGTATATTGACACCTGAGTGGGACGCCAGGCCTCTCAGGGACAGCCATCCACGTATCATGTCTCTACCCGGCCTGCTGCCTCACTACCGTAACACCAGTGTCAATACAACCTCAGACGTGTACACAAGATATCAAGATGCGCACAGTGAGCAAGAGCAAACACGCCTCGTCTGTGCTCGACACACCTCACACACACATTTTGATCGTGATACACCTTCCCGAGGCTCGACAGCAGCGCAAACACAAACAGGTTGAGATATAATAACATCTGGACACACATCAGCAGCGTCTGTGGATCAAAGCCTCAGTTTACAGATTAGCCCTTTAATATGAGGCTGTCAATCACCCGTTGTCTGGAACCTGTGAAGCTGCTTTGGTTTGCCTTTCATTTGTCACTGTCTAACAGATGCTTTTAAAGGCCTAGTTACCGTCTGCTTACACGTAGTTAGAGTAAGCAGAGTTTAAAAACGCTATCTGTCTGCAATAATCTTCCAATATGTAGAAACGTCCACATATATGGAGTTATTCCTCATGTGTGTGTTACCCTCTTTGGTAAAAGTCAGAGTGTGGTTAGAGAGGGATAAAGCGATCTCAGCTGGAGGATAAAGTAACGGGACAGTTGTTTGATGGCACGCTCCTCTGCAGACACAGATGGGACTCCAAATAAAGGACTGGGAGCCTTCAAATGGGGCTTGGCACTTGGACCAGCTCAGCATTTAGCCATGAAGTGTTTGTTGGCTTGAAGCCGTCACACTAATCTGTCGGACACAGCTGCACAGTCATCCACTGGTCACGCTAAAACGCTGGATTCTCTTCGTACAAAAACCAAAGCCCAGGAATATCAACTCCATGTCTTTTGTATCATGGCAAACACGTGCCAACAGCACACTAAGCCACAGGCTGAAGAAAGGATTCGTGTTCATGCTCGTACTCACCAAACTTGAGTTGGTGTTGTTAGTGTCTTCCTCAGGCATGGGGAGGAACACAGCCAGAGCGATACAGTTTGCAAATATAGTCAATAAGATGATGATCTCAAAGGTTCTGAGAGTGGAAAATCAGGACAATAACAGCAGAGAAGACCCAGAAAGCCCCAACAGGAACATTTTAGGCATAAATAATAATGTCAGTAATGACAGACACTTAAATACTTGTCGGTTTACTTGTCTGAGTGTGTGCGTCATGTTGGACTGTAACAAAGTGAACCTCTCTGTAACAATGGCCAGTGGCCCTGAACGCAGCCTGAAACATCATCCCAGTGAATGTGGTCTCTGCCGCGCTGCTTCATTCTCGTCCATAGGGGGCACTACGAGAGAAATTCCCTGCCAGGTCAGCATCATGTCTGCCTGAGTGATGCCAAGAGACAGCTGCACAGCCCAAGAATATGACCAAACCATTTAAACACAGACAAGTCGTCAGAGAAAGAAAAAAACGTGTCCTAATTATCTCTGAGACATCTGTTCATTATGAGATATGTGAACACTGATGGAAGTGTTTGAAGTTTGGAAAGAGGGATTAAAAAGGTTGAGTTCATTTGCATAATTCCCCTCTGAAGACAATACCCAGTGCCCTGCTTTACAGACCCACATACCAATGTGATTAAACTGCTGCAGAGAAAAACAATGTGACCAGGCTGAGAAGGGCACAAAGTTCATTGATAGAGTGGTCCACATTACTTATGATGTGACAGTTGTTTTTTATCAGATCCATAATCATCATTCAACACTAAAAGTTCTCCAGTGATGTGATAAAGTAGTTAAATGATTAGTGGGTACTATTTTGGCAGCAGAATCGGTCTAATCCAGGCCTGGCCATCAGGCTAAAAGCAGGAGGCTCCTATAGGAGCTGTAACATCACTCAGCAGCCTCCCCGGTGTCCGGCCTTCAAGCTGAGAGAGTGGCGGCGTCTGAGAGCAGCCGATTCCACATTAAAAGCAGAACGTCAGCTATCAGGAGGCTCGGAGGCAGTTTGTCAGCCACGTCTGAACAATAGCATGCAGTTTGTGGCTGACGGATGTGGTCTACGAAGCTCTCCAGGTGGACAGACCTGACACTGACACAGAAGTGTGAGCACCTCAGGGATCGCCTTACCACGGACCTGCCGGCCAGACGCATTAAGCCGAGCTCACTCAGCACAGGTGAGCAGCGTGACTGGTAATTCACAGGCCTGCTCATACCTGACGCTGTCGCTCTCTGTCCTCAGGCAGAGACCTGCGCGCTGAGGTAACTGTCTGACACCTGCACTGTTGGACTCACCATGCACTGCTCCCTTTACGCACCTTCAACAGAAATTCTCTAACACAGGAAGCTGTGTGTGAGTGCTTGTATGGGACTAAGAAAAGGATACTTCCACTCCACGATGTTGATGCAGGCCTTGCGGAAGGGGTTTTTGAGGGTAAAGAAGAAGAGGGACCTGGCAGGTCGGGGGTTTCCCCCCGTGGCCTGCAGCTTCTTCAGCTTCTCCCTCTGCTTCCTCTTCAGCTCCTCCTCGTTCATGATGACCGGCTTGGCCGCGTCCGCGTTGGCCGCCATCTTGGCGCCTCAGTCGAGCTACTCTTCCCTCCTTCACAAACTTGTCCTCACAGTCACTGTATAATCCCACAGCGAGGCTCGGCCTGGCTCGCCTCCCCGTTGTGAAGCTCTCCTCTGGGTTCCAGGCCTGCAGATCCTTGGGTGTGCTCCTACTCCACAACCTTCTCTGCCCCCTCCTCCTCGGACTCAGCCGCCCTCACGCAGAGCCACAGGCCTGTCCTCCTGCCTGAGGGCCTCTGACAGAAAAAGCCCCCTCGGCAGGGGAAAATAACAGGAGCCCAGAGAGGAGCAGTTGGCCCTGCCGAG
Organism: Karalla daura; assembly: GCA_029224185.1. Classification (NCBI taxonomy): domain Eukaryota; kingdom Metazoa; phylum Chordata; class Actinopteri; order Chaetodontiformes; family Leiognathidae; genus Karalla; species Karalla daura. The sequence continues at coordinate 5,502,941 of CM055193.1, read as the reverse complement.
GGTTAAATTTAGACTGTGAACCATTGACAGGCCATGCTTGGGGATGGTTATAAGCATCGGGGTGGGGGGGTGGTGGAAAGTGGGATCAAGGGGGTGCTGGGACAGGGGAGCAGAGGTAGAGGGATCACAAAGCAGGGGAGACGGATGCAGCTGGACACTGGAGTCCAGGTCTGGAGACAGTCAACAGAGAGAGAAGTTTGTGTGTGTGACAGTGCAGGTGGAGGCTACAGGAATGAACCTTCACACACACACACACACACACACTGTTTACATGTGTTTTCTATGTGAACACTCTCTCTCTGCAAGGTTCTGTATTTGCACGCAATCATTTAAGAAACATTAAAACTCAGTTAAAATGAATTTCTATTGAGGTGTAATTACTGATAGGGTTAAGACCTTACCTGTCTAATAATTAAGAAGCCAGCTATTCACTTACAACATTTAAAAGCCAAATTACATCATATGTAGCTTTTTCATAGTTCTGGTATCAGAAAGGTATCAAAAATCATAGATTTCATATTTTGTGTACAGTATGTATGCACAATATATTTTTAATTCATGGATTTACCTTTTATTATCATTTTATTTAATCAGATTTCTGCTGTAAAGAGTACTATTTCCTCTGACTGTCTGTAAAAAACTGTAGAAAACCAAAACTTATGATACAGGTGTGAACTGAACTACTGCACTGTTGATAACTTCAGAGATCTTCACAGGCCCGAAAAGAACAATGTCAATACCTCAGGTTATCATTTTACCATTACGAACAGCATCTTCCAAATGGATTCCCGTCGTTACCGTTCCAGTCAAAGCCCATTAATTATATAGAAACGGAGACTGAGGGACTGGTTTGTAAAAGGCCTTCTGTGATTCTGTGCTGTCGGGAGAGGAAATGTGGGATAGAGCATCGTCTTCATTTTCGTACTCAGCAGATGTACTCCTCAATGTCGGCCAAGTGGAATGAATGAGTCTTCCCAGAAGACGAGGCCGTGCTGAGACCAGCGTCTCACAGTGGACGACGAGGAGTGAGGAAACGTCCTCAGATCTCTGTCGCCCTCTAGTGCCGGCAACAAGCAGCAGCTGCAGCTTCCGCACTATGAGGGGAGAACCCAGAGCTATGTGCGGGAATGAAGACATCACACTATTCATCCTGAGGGTTTTCATGGTTTTTATTTCACATCGAGCTGAATTCATAGATATGAGCTGTGAGACACCCCAGTTAAGCTGGGGATAAATACAAAACACTGACACCAGTGAATATAAATTATACTCAATCAAAAAACACTTCAGTGATAAAAACAAACGATAAACTTCAGCAGTTTGCCTCTGTGCGCGAGGTAATGCGAGTCAAAGGGCTTTCTTCCAGTCTCTCCTCAACATTCCCTCAAAGGGAGCTGCAGTAGCAGGACGTGAGCAGGAATTTACAGACACCTAATGATGCACATGAGGGCCCTTCACAGGCACCAGGCACCTGATTCTGCCTCACTTAACTGTGTAATGGGCAGCTTTCCTGATTTAGGACATTCTCCAGCGGCTGACATTGATTGGGCTGAGGATGCTTTAAAGCCGAGTTCTACTTCCCTTCCTGCATGGGAAAGTATGTCCAATCAAACTGAAAATAACAGGTCTTGTGGGTTCCCCCGTCGGGTTCCTCTCATAAATTCAAGGCAGAACATTTTAACTTGAATTTACAACTACTACTGGTGGATTTACACTGGCCTGGCTGGGACTGTGAAGCTGGTGGTGACTGTTGTGTCGTACAAGCTGTGAATGGTTAACATTTATGAGTCCTGTTCTGCACTGGAGGTTGGGTCAATACATTCATCCACAGCAGGAGAGAGGAACAGGGGAAGGCCCAGGCTGGAGCCGCCTCAAAGGTTAGTATGTCACGTTCAAATTCACAAAACTAAAACTAAAATGTTTTATCTCTTTAAGTGCAAATACTTCTGACACTAAGGTTGTTGGTTGAACACCTGGGACTTCCCTCACACACAGGTGAGGTTCCCGTGAGCGAGGCCTGTAATGCCAGCTGGTTGGTTCTGAGCAGCTTCCAGGCTAAGAATGTGTGTACTTGTGAGAAGGTGATCAAGGGAAATCTCAAACTTCCCCAAAGAGCTTAAAATAATTAAAACAAACAGTTATTACAGTTAAATTATCAACATTGTCAAGGAAATGTACAACAGTTGGCAATAGCACAGGCAGGATAAAAAGCGAAATGCACGATTCACAAACTTCTGTTAACCTGCTCTGAGGTAACATCACAAATGATGCTGAAAGCAAAACTGCTCGATATTACATCAATTAGCTCATTTAGAAATATAGGAGAGCTTAAAAGCATTTCACAGTCTGACTAATAGGACAGGGAAGGTTCTTGCTTCGTGGAGACATTCAAACTTTGCTGCTTTGCAAATTGCTGAAATGATCGAGATGGTTTTTAGCACCCAGAGGGTGTGAAAATGCGGAACTTGTGCTAACAAATGCAAATCAGCCCTAAGTCTTACACACAACACATAAAAATATCTGCTTGTTAGATGAGAAGATGCTGAAATGTGTCTGAGTGGGGAAGGGAGCACTGGGACGGTGTCGTGCACAGCGATGGCGAGGAGCTTGGTGACAGTGCAGCTGGTGACAGTGTGATCGCGCTGAGCGGGGAAGCTACCTACTCCACGCCTGACTTGAGATCAGTTACAGGGCTTAGCTGAGCATCTTATGGCGGTCGAAAACAGTCTTGCGTTGTTCCTGGACCTGCTTTTTCCAGCGCTGCTGAGCCCCCTCGACCCGCTCCAGGACCGTGTTCCCTCGGGCCTGGGCGCTGTCCACCTGGGGACGCATCTCCTGAACACACACACACACACACACACACACACACACACACACACACACAGTGGGATCAGACTGAAGGACTTGACACCGAGCTGAAACCACAGAAAGCAGGTTGGTAGGAGCTGCCACCTCGGAGTCCTCCTCGTTGTGCAGGGGCTGGGTGTACGGGTCGTGCTTGCGGATGAGAGGATCGACCAGCAGCAGGAAGAGCATGTAGAGCAGCAGGGCGCCCACCACAGACAGGTAAATGATGATGGTGACCTGCAACAGACAGAATGGAAAAATACTGAGAAACACTGTCATTATTGGATGAGAAACAAGTTCAGTTTCTGATATTAAAACTCCTAATGTTTTAAATGACCCATATTATGCTGCATATTATCAGTATTTGCTAAAAGAGGAGAAAGAGGAGAAAGAAGAGACCCCCCCCCACCCCAGCAGGAAAGCTGTTGGTACCTTGATGGTGTTGCTGCTGCGCTCCTCGTACTTGCACTCACACAGCAGGCAGTACGCTTCCACATCGTGGCCAGGCACTGGCATGGGCTCCACCACATGGAGGCAGTTACTGCCAAAAACACAACACGTGTTAAACATGACCGTGTGTTCAACTCTTTTCCACATGGCCCATAGTTCATATGTATGAATCCAAGCGTGAATGTCTCTCAGTGACATCCGAGATCAAGTCCCTAGATGAAGATGACTTCTCTAACAGATGCCTACTGCTTTGACATTAGTTATTTGAAAACACACAGATATGCGTAAAAAAGCTGCCAGGTTTCTCTTACCAATCCTTCTGGGAGACATTGCGGTTGTATATGTGGCCAGTGATGTTTCTGTACGGTGGGCAGATGCACTTGCAGCGAACATCTTCAAAGTTCTGAAATCATCAAGACGGCAGTGGTCTCAGATCCAGCCAGCCGAACAGTTCATGCTAGATCTCCGCTGTCTGTATTCCCCTGAGCCACAGCCCATTCCCTCACACTTATTAACAACACACAGTTGCACAAAAAGATTTGGCTTGATCACAAAAGTCAAGTTATTTCAGTCTGGAAGATATAAAGATCCCAGGAGGCTGGAGACACATCTGACAAAATATAGAGACATAGATGTAAGAAAAAAGACTTCAACTGATGGATCTGTCAATTTCTTGCTGTTAATATTATGCCTCTATTTTTTACATTTTGTAGAACAATGCACAATTTCCCCCTGGAAAAATATCAATTTTTAGATTAGATTAGATTAGATAGATAGATAGATAGATAGATAGATAGATAGATAGATAGATAGATAGATAGATAGATAGATAGATAGATAGATAGATAGATAGATAGATAGATAGATAGATAGATAGATAGATAGATAGATAGATAGATAGATAGATAGATAGATAGATAGATAGATAGATAGATAGATAGATAGATAGATAGATAGATCCCTTGAGGTCTCAGGAAAATTCAAGTTATTCAAGTTATTTCCTTAACACTTAGTTAAGGAAATTATCTAACAGAGGGAGGAAAAATATCCATGATGGATAGGAAATTATTAGAGCTAAACTGTATTGATCTATGTGTAAGATAGCAGCAGTAGTAGGACTTTACATCAATTACATGTAATCAACATAATTATGTATATTGAACATGGACAATATAATAGTGGATAGGAACGTAAACACTGCACACTGATATTAATCTAAACTTTGATTGTAGACTATCCAAACTGTACTTTTTAGGTTCTTGTGGTTTTTACTTAGGTTGGGATACATCATATGTATAAACAGGTCACTAAACACGCCTAGGCTTGAAGAAAGGTAAGTTGTTTTAGATAAGTGTTTTTCTTTCTTTTCTTTTTTTCCCCCCTTACCTTCGACTGCGCAAAACCCACAAAATCCAGCAGGAAGAGGATCGCTACTGCGGCAACGGCCCACGACCAGGAGGATCCGGGGCCGGACGACATGTTTCCAGGCCCGGGGATGCAGATTCACCTGCGTAGGTCTGACAAGCACAACAACACGGTTACAGAGCCGCGACAGTGCACTACATCGGACATTGACACTAGTTACGATAGAGATGTCGGAGCTATGAAGCTGACTCACGCTCTAACGGCGGTTTAACGGTTTGTTTTGGCTGCATTCAGGACGGAGCTCGGTGCTCACAACAAGAACATCGCCTCATGAATTATCTTCCTTGTTCCGGGTCGACGTCATGACGTTGTTATCGCAGAGACGTAGTGCGGCAGTGCCACCTACTGGACGCAAAACACAGGACAGGTGACTCATTAAAACTGGTTCTCGTGGGGGAAATGAGCGCAGTTACTCAAGTACTTAACTTAAAGTGTACTTGAAGACTGGGGCTAATGTTAACCGACTCTACATCTGCTCCATTACACATTTTTTCTTCTTCTACTGCTGGTACATTTATTAATGTACTTCGTGGTCAATTAAATTGGAACTGCTGCTAATCTAGACATGGATCACCTGCAATTTTGCACTAATAATAATGTTTAATAACTAAAAACAAGTTCCTACAAGCTTTCTTGCATGTATCTTTTCCATTGACCATTTACTTCTACAACAAATTACACTTTCATGAGTGTATTTGCTTGTTCACTCTCCACTGCGTATTCCGAATTAAAAACCTTAAAACAGTTTTTGAAAACATGCAACAATTGAGTTTGTGACTCATCATAATATTTTCCTGCGTCTCTGATGCAGCGTTGTTCTTGTGTCAAATCCTGTGTCTCTGGTGGAATTTGAAATATAAGCCTCAGCTTCTTGACCCAATCAATACCTCTATTTCCTGGTAATCCTGCGCTCACATCTCTCTGTATAGTAAGATACTCACACCTTTAATAAGCCATAGAAATCAATGGCTCACAAATTCAGCCCGAACCACTTGAGCTTGTGGTCACAGAGATCAGTTTAGAGACCACTGTTATTTCTCTAATGAGCAATGATATCAGTGTGAACAATAGAGCAGCCCCATCCTCTGTGTAACCTCAATCATTCATGTGACCCTTCATTCAGCCATTTAAAATACATCTCATTGACTTTATATGTGCAGAGATATTGGTATTTCAATTTCAGACATACAAATTTGTACATGGTATTCATAATATATACCCTGAATCTGTGAGATATCTGTTGGAAAAACAATGTGTTTCCCAACACTGTTTAGAACGGCATAAATCAGCCAGTATAAATGATAAGAAGCTACTCATGTGAAACAGAACCACAGGTGGTCCTTAGTTAGAGTTTGTCCACAAGCTTTGAATCAGTGTGGGTGCAAGAAAATGTCAATATTTGCATATGCAGAGACTTTGTTCTATTTTGTGATTTGCTGCACAAGAAAATCTTTTTGAAAGTATTTTGTTGTTGCAGTTTTTGTTCTGAACCGTCTATGAAGAATTATTAAATCCAAAACCTTTTGAGAAGCAACCAGTGACGTCTCCTCAAGCATGAAAAATAGTTGACATTCGAGAATAAAGTGGTTACTGAAGAATTAAGAGCTTTGATTTTGCAATCAGAAAGGTTTTTGAGAAGAGGATCTTGGAAAACATTGTAGTATTTAAAGACTTAAAGTGTATTCAGTGGTAAGATTATGTTTGAATGTAAATATTTTCTATCATGAAAAAAACAACTTGATCATCATTAACACGATTGTTAATATCATCATCATTATAAAGTTATCTATCAGTCATATTCAGGTCCTGATCATATTTAATTGCTGTGCTGTATTTTTTGGGCATCTTTTGTCCAAGAAATCGGCTCAATTTGTGACTTATCTGAGTCCTTTTCTTGTATGTGGACCTCTCAGCCCTGTCATTGTAAGCCACTTAGTTTTCTGTCTTCTCTGATGCATGGCTGCCCTTTACACCCTTAGGCCAATTACAGCATAAATGACACAGGCCAGAACTCAGTGCCAGGTCTCATTATCGCTTCAGAGCTCTTGTGAAGATGAGAAAGGTGATTCAGTTTCCATATAGGTAACCATTAGAAAAGTTATTCCTTTGAGAGAGAGAAGAAATCTAGGACTTTTGTGTAAAATGCTTAATTAGTTCCAAAGAAAACTGTAATTGATGCAGGCAGATTCAAATGTTTTGACCAAGGCTGTGGGAAGTGGGCTGCCCGCACACTCTCTGACTACAAAACAGCAAAGGAAAATGATCCATAATGGAAGCACTGCAGAGAAATCCACCTTATAAACAAGCTGAGAAGATGTCAAGTTCTCTTATTTGTCAAGGTACCTGAAGGTATCGACTGAATAACATTATTCAAAGCATTAATTTTCATGGGACTGAAAACTGCCAGCAGTTTGCCCACTAGGAGATGCTGTAAGGCCCAAGGCAAAGCAGAGCGCATCCAGAGCAGCAGTTAAGTCAGCGCAGACTGCGGACGGGTCAGCAGGGATGCAGATAAGATGTAGGAGGACACGCAATGCAAAACAAGATTGAATATGTTGTGAAATCCACAGGTGAAGGAACATAAAAGCTCATAAAAAACAACTTTGATGTTATTAACTAAATAAATTCACGGCAGGTGCACGGCAGCACAGAATATGAAACACAGGGTATGAACTGCTGCTAAAATTTTACCAGGTTTTCTGGATCCAAATAAAGTCATATATGTCGTACCGATAACCGCATCTGTCCTTATGCTCCACCTTCCGATGCACGGCTCAGCCTCCCTGCTCTGTTCTTTTTGACCTTTATCACATCATCTGCAGTGTATTTTTGCTCCACACTTTTGTAGACAACGCTGTTTGAATAACAAGACGGTCTCTGGTAAGCGCTCTCCTCTCTCCTCGCCGCTGAGGTGATGCATTGTGGGCAGCAGGACTATTCTAATAGACACACGTGGTAATTACAGTTGTGGGAGGCAGCAGACAGTGGTGGTCCAGGGACAGCACAAAACTATAAATCACAACTCCTGGTTCCGCCCTCCTGAGCGTAGCCGATCACGCTCAACCAAAAAGCAATTCTGCCAACATGTGTTTGCACATTTGTCTTCATCAGCCACTGGCTTGTTTTGGGCCCCTGCGACTGAATTTTCCTTCCAGCGGTAATCAAACATAGACTGGAGCGTTTGAGTCAAAGTCCGCTGAATTAGGCTCAAACAATTAGCCACACTTGAGATGTAGCGGGCAGTAATTACTCTACGTTAGCAAAAAGCAGTGAGGTGACAGGGTGAAGAGTGTACACTGGGTTTACTTTTAACACGTTATGCTGAGGGACTAAAAAATGAGGTGGAAAGTGTAAAATACACAAGAATATAACCCCTGCAACCTCCAGTGTGACCTGCAAACACAGAAAAATGTCACCTGATTGTGCTTTAGGTAGCGTCGTCTGTGTTTTGGGGAGGTAGCGTGAGTCGCTACCTCAACCAAAGAGGTGGCGATGGCGAAGGTGTGAGGAAAGAGACTGGCCACTACAGTGTGTGTGTGTCCTCTCCTGCCTTATGCGTACTGACAGCTGCCCGTCAGCCAGCTGAGCCCGAGCAGGGAGGAGGAGGTGTCTGCTGAGAAGCCGGTGTCAGCAAGGTGAGAGCAGAGCCGGCATCCGCTGAGCTGAGCCGAGCTGAAATGGATGCAGAAGAGAGAGGAGGAGAGAGGAGAGGAGGAGAGAGGAGAGGAGAGCGGCTCCTGCCTCTGAGGGACACAGATTTTCAGCGAGGAAACAGAGACTGCTGGAGCAGGAGACTCAGCCAGACAGAACATGAAAGCCAAGAGCGGCCATGACACATGATGGACACAAACGCAGGAAGAGAGGCTGCCTCCGCCTCCTCCTCCTCCTACACCTCCCTCCCCCCCACATCTCCTCTCTATCCTTCTCCTTCAGCATCGCTCCAGAGAAACAAGACCCCTGAAGAGTGAGGGATAGAGACGGAAAGATGATGCAGGAAGCACAGTGGCTCCCAGTTGAACTCTGGCCCCCTGTAATGTGTGGTCTTTGATGTTGACCGAGACGTTTAGAGAGATGCCGAGAAGCTTCAAAGAGACCTTCATGGGCCGATCGTAGCGTCTTGGCATGTTGGAGAGGGGGCTGAAAAAAAGACGAAGAAAAAAACAAACAAACAGAAACCCCCAGCAAGCTGCCAGAAATACACAGGCTTCTTTCAAGAGAGAGCGGCGGTCAGGCGAGAAGACAGCTGAAAACAATAGCGAGAAATGAAAGGTGACATGAATTGAAAGGTAGATAAATAGCTGCAGGAGAGGAAGGAAGCTTGTTGTTGGCATAAAAGGATGCATTGAATGCTTTGGTGCTGGAGAAGCTGCCAGGTGGTGTAACAAGTCTTGGCAGAGCCGTCAATAGACTGTCAGCCATTAACGTCCATGTGTGAGTGACACCAACGCCCCGTGTAAGACTGATGTACACGTCCAGAGACGCACACGCAGGAGAAGCCTTCAGGATGAAAAAAGCTCCTCACACACCAGGCTGGACAGACACTGAGCGAAACAAAACCGATTCACATTAACAAGTCAAACGCACGCAGACATCGTAATGTATGTGAAACGACTTTCTGTGTCAGCTGCCTCGGAGGATAAAGAGAAACAAGCGTGGGGTCAAAGGTCACACGGAGTCAAGGGTTTGTCTGACAAAAGAATGAAAGATGTGAAAACGATGTGTGGTCACATACTTCCTCCTGAGCGGAGACCTCACGCACTCTGTGGTGGGGGTCTTTGTGTGACGGCTCCTTTGATGGGAGAGTGCTGATTTGCACTGATCTCGTCCTGATCTAGTCAAACTGATCTAGTCAAACTGATCTAGTCAAACCGATCTAGTCAAACTGATCTGGTCAACCTGGGGTCCCTGGACCACCGGAAATCTGCAAGCTAGATCTGCCAGAGTCCATAAAGTAGTTGAACAAGCACCAGTGATATAGAAGAGAAACCTCATACTATTAAAAGCTGAGTAGCTCAGTAGTGAGTGATCTAGATGGGAAGAATACCTATTGCTGTTATTTGGACCACTATTATTTAGTAAAATTGTATGTATGCAGTGTGTAATGATACTGATTTGAGCTGACTGTGAACCTTACAGTGTCAAACGTGGGATAAAAAAAGCACGAAAAAATGTGTTTAAGGGTGAAATTGGGACAGTCAAATATTCAGCTTATTCCAGAGAGAGAGAGAAAGAGAGAGAGCTGTGCAACTGTGCCTCCAAAACATGCTCAATGAGCCACTTACTTTCACTTATGTATGTTAGCTTTTGGCAAATAGTGTAAATAAGGAGCAACAAGTTAAATATGTTAAAGCTGAATCACTGTAAACAGGTTGATGGTTTCATTTGGAGTGTGTTCTTTTACTGAAGGAATTAACATGTGAAACTTAATGGTTAGAAATGCTACAATGTAATGTGATGAAAAATCACCCCACTTTAAAGGATATAAAATTTCAGTCTGTTTTATAACGAAACAGTATGAAGCATCTAGAGGGCTGCAGATGTCATTTTTTATGATTTTATCGATGATGGAATCTTGGAGAATGCCTCCCCTTCTGCAGGAGGACACCTGATCCAGTCAATACCACCCATTTAGTCTCATCCTCCCTTGGCCGTTGGAGGTCCACCTGCAGCCAGCTGCAGGCCACATCTGCAGGCAGGGTGGGGCCTGTCTGCAGGGATCCCCTCCTCCAAACGCCACTGAGGCTCGCCGTCCTGTGTTTCAGCTTTTCCTGCAATCTGACCTGGCAGCTCGGTGGTGGACCAGCCCCTGGCACTCTCACAAACCCAACCCCAAACAATAGTAGACACATAGACTCCTGTTATACACACACACACACACACACACGCACAGACCCCTTTGTCTGTTTTTGTCAAAGGCCTGTCTCTGCCCGTCCCCTTTGTCTGTTGTGGTCAGACAAAGGGGAAATATTGGTACTCGTTCTCTCCCTATTCCCTATTGTCTCCCTTTCCCAGAGACCTCGAGCGGCTTGCAGAGAATCAGATGTAAACAGGGAGATCTGAGACCGAACTTGTCATCTCACAGCTTGGCAAATCAATACAGCCCCATGTTCTTCCTCTAATCCTGGCACACGTGTGGAGCAAGGCAGAAGCAGGGGAGCAGAGAGAGAAAGAGAGAGAGAAGAATGGAAGAAAGCGAAGGTGGGGATGGAGGAAAGGTGGACGTCTGCCTGGGAGTAAATGAAGGCTGAGCAGTTCAGGTGATGAGAAGCAGCGATCGAGAGGCCATTGTCTCATTTTTTTCTGTTATTTTTTCAGGACTTTAGAAATTGAAGGCAGTTGCTTCTAAGATATATAGTCCTTGTAAAACCATGGACAATGAGGTCTGCACATAATCCAGACGGTCAGGGACCACGTTCCTGTTAAATAAAGTAAGAGCATCTCTCTCTCTCTCTCTCTCTCTCTCTCTCTCTCTCTCTCTCTCTCTCTCTCTCTATCTATCAGACATGAATGTTTTTAGTTGCCTATGCCTGAAACGTGGCGGTCTGACCCAGTCGACAGTTTTAAGTCAGATATTTGTCTGTTTCTCGCTGCCCTCCAGCAGAGACGAGGAGTGGGTTACAGAGGTCTGGTGGGCTCCTTTATAACTCCACATGGACTTTTTTATTTATTCCCTACTCTTTTAAACTTCAGGCCCAACCAACACTGACTCAAGTGACATCTTTCATCAGCATCAGATCTCACACTACTCCCTCTGGAGCCACAGAAAGCTTTATACAACTTTATTTTTTATTTCTCCAAACACCGATGCAGTAATACTGCCCGGGACGAGTAAACAGATTTGATGTGTGAAACTGTTGGATGGAGTGACCATTGAAGTGAGTAGAACCTGTGCACCCTGTGTGTGGAAGCACACAGCTGTGGTTTAAATACACGTATGGGCGTAAATTATATGTTTAAAGCGCTGCTCAAACATCACGTTGCTTTAACAACCAGTGGCTCTCATTTGCTGCATGCTCTCAGTAATTCGATAGTTTAGACCAACATCATCAGAAACATGCCTGAAACATATTCATCTCCATAATTTCTCCTAGGGCCGCTTTCAGCCCCTCCTCTGCCATTATCAGGAATTACTGAGTTTATCAGCAGACTCTTCCTTAAAGGAGTGAGTTGGGATGGTGGTTAACAGACCTGAGGAAAGCAGGAATGTGAAAAGACAAGCAAAACAGAGCAAGAGATAGGTGGAGGTTTAGAGAAAGAGAGAGAGAGGGAGGGAGGGAGGGAGAGAAGAAAAGGGAAAACAGACAGAGAGAAGCAGGGGGAGGTGGGGTTAGAGGGAGACGCTCCACTGCCTGGCTGACAAACAGAGGGTCCCTCCAGAGCCAGGCAGATGAGAAGGAGAGGAGGAGAAAGGGAGAGGGGTGAGAGAAAAGGAGGGGAGTTTGATGTGGGCAGTCAACCCCACCACCCTCCAACAGCCTTGCCTCTCTTCCTCCACCCCCCAGCAGAAAATCCATGCCTGCTCTCTTAGTATTCCTCCCATCTCTTGTGAAGGCTCTGCGGAGAGGAGAGCAGACAAGTGGACTGCTAGTGAGGCCCTGGCCAGCCGTGTGTGATGCTTGCTGGGAGTTTTTTTTTTACCCCCCCCCCTCCCTCCTTTTTAGGATGGGGTGTTTGCTCAGGGCTGACAGGACAGACAGAGCGCACAGCCACTTGAAAACCTGCACCAGGGACCCGAGCCGGACACATCCTCCCAGTACGCCTCCCTCTCCTCTCCTCTCCCCTCCCTCTTTTCCTCTTAGAAATACCTGTAGACCAGCGGCTCTGCTGCGAGCGCCGCCTGCCTTCAGACCCGACCTGATGCTCCAGCAGGGCGGAGAGAGGCAGCCGCAGCAATTAAGATGTCTTCTTCCTGAGGCTGAACTAGTAATTCTTTGTATTTTTTTTCTAGTGTGTTGACCTAAATATGACCTGAGTCCGCTGATGGGAGACTTCTAAACTGCTGTACGATGCTCTACAATACGACACGGCTCAGGAATGAAGATATTTGGTTTGTGAGCTGGTGCATACATCAGATCTTTTTCATTAATTATGACAAGGCAACATCACTGACAGAGATGGATTTTGTGTGTTGCCAACAGAACCAGTATTGATGTTGAAAGTGTACAAATATTAAACAACTTCATTACAATTTAAACAGAAATAGCTTCTGCAAAATTTCATTCCTGTTTATGATCAGAAATATCTAGTTTGGGAGTCTATCTAGTCCTGTCTTAAAAAATTAGATGTACTCTTTAATGATGTAATTAAATGTAATAAATCAAATTTTCATCATGTTTCATATCTAATGTATGACATCAGTATCAGTATATATGGGGAGTGTTTTAGGGCAAAAATAAAAACATCATTTGCTGGATTTCTTATTTATATTTCTCACATCTTTTTTAAAGCTTTTTCACAGACATATCAGGTACTGTAACTGTGCTCTGTGTACCCAGTTTGTCCTTCTTGGGACTGCTGAAAATGAGCCAAATATCTTCCAACACTAAATATACTTTCTTTTTTTGTATGACAGCTGCTCATGCCTGGTTGGTATAATAAACTGTAAACTGTAAAGTATTTGTGTGATAAGAGGGACCAGAGCGTGTCTCCACTTTTGCCCTAAGCTGGACGAACAAAGCTTAAAACAGCCGCTGTCTTGGACTTTCAGAGTGAGAATACCTCTAATTACATTTGCACACAGATCACCATCACCCTCTGACCAAATGTACAGTCGTATTGATCAGTTGTGTACTGATAATCTCCATGACCACTGCTGCACCATGGCTGCCAAACCACACACACACACACACACACACACACACACACACACACACAGCTTTGTTGTCTTTAACATCCTTTTCCAAAGTAGCCTGCTTCTCTGTCACCTTGAGCCTGGTTCGTCATGCTTGTGTGATCACTCTAAAGGTCACAGCTTGTAGCCACTGTCATTAGCTGTCACTCTCCCACACTTCCTCCTGCTCCCTGCCTCTCTGCTCCTTCAAGTCGCTCTCTGTCACGCTTTCCTTTCTTCAGCTGCGGAACGGAGATCTGAGTGCCATCCTTAGTTGGGCTTTGAAGGTTAAGGGAAACGGGGGGAGCGGTCCCCCACGCCGACCGATCCTGCTATGTGTCTGTGTGCATTGCGTGTTGTATCTGAGGTGCAGCATGTGGAGGCGAGTATATGAGGGTGGCTCTGCTGGGAGAACAGCATCTCTACGTGTTACAGTGTATCCGACAGCATGCCGTTTGCAATTACAGCTGTGCCTGAGACAAAGTCTATGTCCATCTGAGGATCTACAGCCTGAGGCGCGAAGAAGAGGAGGAATGTTTTCCAGCGTCTCAACAGCAGCTAATCAACGCCTAATATTTGGAAAAGCAGTTAGAGCATAGATTAATTGTATTTTTCATCAGGGAGACAGCGAACAGTACAGCCCGATGCTGTTGTCTGAATACAAACGCTACGGTTAATTAGCCGAATTATGCTTGAGCACGCTGACGAAACGGACGATATTCGGCTTGTTGCTTGAAATCCAGCTGACATTATGAAACAGCAGCGATGCTGAAGAGTCTCACATTTCACCGCACTCATCGTGACAGCATGCGGTTAATTGAAACATGTTTGAGTGAGAGGCAGGCGAGAGAGAGGGGCGAATAAGTGAAGAGACAGACAACACAGGTGTGGCGTCCTATCTGTTGGGGAGGTGAGGGGTAATCACGGCAAATTTTAATCAGTTCAGATCAATTATTCATGGTCAGGGGCCTGGCGAGCTGATTTCTAAAATGCCCCCTCTCTCTCTCTCTCTGACAGCGCTGTATGAATTATTCAAACTGCATTTACACAAAGAACTCAATCTGTGATACCTGATCAGTCAGTTAGAAACATTATGCAACAGGGAATGTCAATTAGAAATGGGGAAGCGGGTCTCGTGGTACCTGCATGAGAAGACGGAAAACACACAGCGCACAAGCAGGAGCCAGAGGACGACACATGGCGGGGAAAGTCTTCAAGAACCCAAAACTTCATGGTCTTGAGAGATTATCACTCTTTGAGAGGGGCTTCTCGGGTCTAATAACCTCGACCAAAGTCAGGAGTGTCCCTGCGCCAGGTGTCCACTCATCATCCATCAGTTTATCTGTTTGCTGAGTGAACTCCACCCACAATGTTAGCAGCATCAGACCCAGGACTCAACCCTGCCTCACGCTGCAGCTTTAATCATTTCCTTTGCAACTCGCTCCTCCCACACCCCTCGAAAACACTTCTGCCAGCCCCCGCTGCTCATTTAGAAAGATGCCGCTGCCTCATTTTCACTCGCCAGCTTACCCACATCCTCTCGTAGCCGCTCCTCGAGTGGCTGCTCGAGGTTCAGACGGAGGTCCTACACTCCTGTGCTCCTGTAAATGCTGGGGCTGCAGTCACCGGTCACTGTCAGCCATTATACCTCTCTCCTTCCCCTGGTCATCTTTCCACATGGTCACCGCTCTCCTTCCTTCTGGGTCCCCGTGGGTGGAATGACCTTCCCTCCCTGGTCTGAGAAGCAGAGTAACACCGTGTCATCCATCACTTACTGGAAACCCATGTTTTCAGTCATCTCCATATCCCCACTGAATCTTTGATTTCTGATTTGCCACCCAGTAACTGCTCTCATGTCACCTCTTAGAGCTCGTTTTCTCCATAATTCATTGAACATCTTGTCTTTTAATGCCAACACCAATATTGTTGTTATGTATAGTTTTGCTCTGTATGACATTATCAGACAAAAGACGATGACAGTAACATCTAAGCGACAGATCAAGGCATCCATCCATCATCTTACCTGCCTTGTTTCTTACCTGTGTCCCAGGGGTTTCCTGGAGCCAATCCCAGCACATTCGGCCGACGACCCTGGAAATGCCCCACATCCACCCCAGGGTGTGTTACTGCATCTTGTGCTTTTTAATAGATCCTCTTAAAAACATAAACGCCATACCTGTCTCTTTGCAAGATTTATTTCTGCTTTAATTCATTAGTGCCAAAGGAAGCAGGAGAGCAGGAGACAGTGGAGATGACGAAGCAGATATTATTTAGTCTCATTTAGTAACAACACCACCGACCTCCCTCTCGTCCTCCTCCCAAGGAGAGGGGAGCACATCTCTGAACCCGTCTTTCTGATGTGCATTCATGAAATGCTGCACATGTGAAACATAAAAATGTACCACAGCCTTGTTTTGCAGTAGGATATAATCATCAAGGTACAAAAACAGACCAAGCTGTGTCCTGAGAATGAAGTAGTGGTGACTGAAATCTCAGCCTTCTCAGTCGGGGATATAACATATTTGACACTTAACAAAAAACCCATTAACAGGATGGACTCTCACTTTGATCTTCTGTAACCTTGTGAGTCTTTGTGACCCCCAACAACAAACACATTTGGTTCCAGTGGACACAGTGTGTGTGTGCTGAGCTGTTTCAAGCAAGTTTAAGCACAACCTTAACAAGAAGGGTCATCGGATCACTCAGTTTGATCTCCTGGGGATGATGGATGATTGTCCCAGGTTAGATCTCAATCAGCCCGATAAATGTTGAGATGAGGCCATCTACAGTGCTGTAAATCCTGAGTGAAAGTTGCTATTTTCATTTCCTTGCAGGAGTTTTGAGGACGCTCCGGCCCAAAAGTTAGCGTGAGCACTCAGCTTTACAAGGACAGAGGAGGAAGAGAGGTGAGAGCACGGCAGAGAAGGGGTGGCCGGTCAGTGAAACGCAGATAAATAGACAGCGGGGGAATGAGAAAGTGTAATTCCTGCTTGGCACAATTTCTCATGTCGCACCTGACAGCCACCAACCATAAGTCACCAAATAATCACTCTCAATAATTCAGAGGGGTCTCTGGTGTCCTGCCTTCCCCTCTGCCTGCCCTTGTAGCGTGCTCCTGTGACACGGGGTCAAACCGCATGCCCGATGACACTCCTCACAAATGCAGTTTGACCAGAGCAGCTTTGCCTCGGCCGACTGTTGCTGCGGTGCATGACAAGAGGTTAGAGGGATGTGTGTGTGTGTGTGTGTGTGTGTGCGTGTGTGTGTGTGTGTGTGAGGGGTGGGGGGGGTCAGGACGCGGCGCTCATTCCTCGCACTGTTTCTTAGTGATGCTGTGTCTCGCCGGCTCGACTAATAGGCTATCAGGACGGACATCTCCATGGGAACGTCCCACCGCATCACTGATACACAATCCACTGTTTCCTTACATTCCAGTGATATACGCCCGCACTGTGGAGACGCTGAGCAGAGCTGCTTGTGCGTCTCTGCGCCACGGATATCCACTTGCATGCTGTTACGCAGACCACAGATCAATGGGAACGTTAATCAGCGGAGGAGAATTCAGCGAGATAAAAGAGGGCGGAATGGTTGAACGTAAACAAGATGTTTTCTGAAAAAACTTTAATTGAAGTTTAATTGAATGCAGACACTGAAGAGCTTGATCATGAAAGGAATAAATTATGAGCAACATAAATGTGTCATTTCTCCGGCAGCATGTGTCTTGGTTGGGGGAGCCAGGCAGTCCATTCATCCTCGTCATGTTGCTGTCAGAGCCCTGCTGCAGACGACTGATGACCACCCTGTCAAAGCCAGCGCTGTCCGTCCGTCTCCCTCTGAATGATAGAAATGTAGACTGTGTCTGTACGCGAGGGCGGATCAATTTCAGCCGCTCTGCCCTCTACGTCTCTGCGCTTTCCCTTGTCGTATCTTAAAAATCACTGTAATCTCTCCTCGACTGAAATAGAAGATTTGGATGTTCTTCCTCCCGGCACTATCTGAATCTTAATCCACACCTTTCATACATCGTGGAGTTTTTATTCTGACATCTGTCCCCGCTGTGTGTCACTCCTCGACCTTTCCTCTGTGCGCGTGTCCATCATTTCTTTTGTCTGAGAGTGCCGGTACGGGTCATCATGTGTGTTTATTCCACGTTGTGGGCCAGGAGGGAGAATCGCCTCTGTGAAAATGTCATTGTTTGGTTGTGCTCTGCCTTATGATGCTGTTTATACAGCAGCAATGATTTCCCCTCCCCAGCGTGGCCCTTCTGCTTTGTCTGCCTGGAATCAGGAACGGTAAATAAGTGGTAATGGGAGTGAATGGGAGGGGAAGTCAGCCAACGTCTTTCTGTCATCACTTTAGAAGGTTGCGACCCTAAAGCACGCTGGCACAGAGCTGCTCAATTATTCAGACTGTGTCTCAAGCCCCGATCTCCAGAGGAGACGGGCCTGTGATTGCTGGGAGCCGACTGACTGACATTTGCACATGAAAATCGTCTCCGTTTCCCCCAAACACCCGTTCTGCTCAAAGAAAACAGTGGAGAGACCCTGGCTGTGAGTAATGGGGGCTGCGGGTTATGTATCGCGGTGGGAGAGCTGCAGTCGGAGGAAACCTTGTTGTTCTTAGATGCTGAACAGGGGACAATCAGACTGGTTGTGACTCCTGCGGAAACCAACCAGGAGAAAAAGTTCTGCCATGTGGTGAACTTGCAGTTCAGGGGAAAAGAATATCCTAAAAGTGTCAATATGATAAGCATACACGCAGCTGGAAGATTGGAATGGCAGAACCGGACCTGGGGGACTGACTGACTCATAAATCATCTTTCTGAGTGGGGTCAAGGGCCATTTGACTGAGACATGAGCAGAAATGTGATTTTAGTTAAGGGCATATTTTCTCACTAATAATGCAGTAATACAATGTGCATATCCTAGCATGCATATTGATTAAATGTCAGAAGTTTGTGTACGTAGAAATTCCAGATAGCTGGGATTAATGCAAAGGAAAAAAAAGTGGAATCAATGTGCTCTAAAAGGCCACTGCATACTATCTGAGAGAATGGCTCAACGTCTCTATAATGATGCATTACACCGTACAAGGTTTATATGTGTTAGAGCATAACTATAATGTAATTGCAAATTAAGGGTTTGTTTTTATTATGATTCATTATCATAAATCTTCAGTAGATTGTGACCAAAACAGTCCACACAGCTCAAGTTGTTAACTGTTATTCGGCCAATTAGAGCTGGAGAGCTTTTGATTAATCAGACTCCTTCCATGGCGCAGTTTAAGTGAGCAAGCAGGGGAGTGTGTGTACGTGTGTGTGTGTGTGTGTACGTGTGTGTGAGCAAGTACATCCCTCTGTATGCTGGACCATGCCTCTGAGCTGAAGGCGAACGGAGCTGGGGTGAGGGCTGGGAGGAGGTGGAGGTGGGGGAGGTGCAGAGGATAACTGGCCCTGCTGGGAGGGAGGGAGGAGGAGGAGGAGGAGGAGGAGGAGGAGGAGGAGGAGGAGGAGGAGGAGGAGGAGAACACAGCAAAAGAGAGGGAGGGCAAGAAAAAGGGAGAAGGAGAAGGCGGAGCATCGGACAGATGACAAATTGTGATTAATAAACGTGGTTCGGGACAGCAGTGTGGAGGGTTGTTATTAATAGAGAGAATTAGAGTGGCTGTGCAACTCAATCTGCACACTGTCACTCTGCATCAGGCCCCATAATCAGAGCCTAATGAAACAGCACAGCACCAGGATGTAGATGCATCCATGGCCTGTGCGCCGCGCTTACCAATCTGCAGCTGTACAGTAAATACACATGCTCAGGTAAGTCGGGGAGAAAATAATGCATTTCATGTCAGAGTGTGAGGACGATGTGAAACAGGAGGGCTGGGTCTGCATGAAACAACTGCATATGCCTCATGTAAGAGTGATATATGCAGCAGCAGCCTTATTTCCAAGGGTCAAGCCAGAGATTTACATTTCACACATTGCTTCTTGTGCATTTCAAGATTCAAGATTTTCATTCACTATTTGTACAAAGACAGTCAGTAAATTATAGTTTTACCAGATTAATAGAGTAGCTAATCGCTGCCTGCATTACAATACTGCAAATGGACATTTTTGGATACTCTGAGGACAAGATATCGCACTTGAGAGACGGAAAGTAGAAACATCTTGACTCAAAGAGTGCTACAATAGGCCACGCCATCTCGTAATTAAACAGTCAACACTTAACAGATATGACTGTAAATACACACAGTGCATGTCTTCCCCCTGCCTCAGATGTACAGTTCTAGTCAATTACCTGGTTCTGACTTGTCCCAAATCACCTCTTTACATCCCTAACGACCTCTAAATTGATTTACAAGAGAGCAATCTACGTGGCGAACAATGGGAGCCTGAGCGCTGGCTCCTTGTCAGCGCTAACTGTGGAAGATGTGAGCGGTGGTCCCCAGAGAGCGCTGGCCCCTCCGGCGCCGCCCCAGCCTCCCAGGGAAGGGGAGTCATCATCCCTCAGAGCTGATGCTCTGGACGCGTTGGTCACACTCCCTGCATGGAGTGGATTCTGTGTGTGTGTGTGTGTGTGTGTGTGTGTGTGTGTGTGTGACTGGACCGGCTGTGTTGTGAAAACAAGCCACAACATGTCACATATACCCTCACATGATGTGTGACATATAATATCCCTGAGTGAGAAGGCTGAGATTGTTTCCACTGCTACTGCTCTGCCTTGAGGAAACGCTTTTCTGCATTGATAAACATATCCCTCTGCAAACCGAGGCCATCACACATTTTTATGCTTCGTGTGTGGTATCAGCATTGTGTTTACACGCACCGATAAGATGAGATCACGTTTCTCATTAGGAGAGGGAGGAGATGTTGCTGGTTACCAAATCAGACCCTATGTTTCCTGTAACAAATCAAATTTTTCTATCAGAATTTGGAACACATTCCAGACATATTATTCCAGTACCAAAGTCCGGTTTTAAGCCTAACCAGTACTAGTACTAGTACAGAGTTTGCATGTTCTCCCTGTGTCTGCAGGTACTCTGGTTTCCTCCCACACTTCAAAAACATACATGCTTAGGTCTACTGAAAACTAAACTGGCCCTATCTGTGACTATGGATGGTGTGTATGTATGTGTGTGTGTGTGTGTGTGTGTGTGTGTGTGTGTGTGTCCTGTGATGGAGCAGCAACCTGTCAGGGTGTATCCCCTGCCTCGGCCTCTGTTAACACACAGAGTAAGATAAAAGTAAAATAAAAACAGGGAGTTTTAAACATAATCCTATATGTATAGTAAGATCTATAGTAACATACCAACATTTATTCTGGCGTGGTGTTGTTTGTACTAAATGCTGCCAAGCTGAACTGAAGAATTAGTGTGTTTAAGACAAAGCAGCGCAGCGCAGCAGAAGAGAAATACAACATGAGTTATGTAGCCATAAATAAGTTCCTGCTCCTCTCTTTCTTGTTTACACAGAACCGAGAACAGAAACGCCGGAGCTCCAATTATGCAGCCGTGTGCACAATAGACAAAGATTAATTCTTGGTATATCATAATATATGAAATTAATTATTAAACAAACTAATAACTCAAACAGCCCAGACCTGATTCTCTGATGGTTTTCTTTTCTGTTGGTGGTGTGTGTGTGTGTGTGTGTGTGTGTGTGAATGTTACAGGAAAATCAGAGCAAAGAAAACCACAAGAAATGGTGTTTGAGTAACATGATGCATAATGTTGAAATCTTAGGTGAGTGTGAATACTGAGGGGAACAAATCGAGAGGAGAATAGGGAGACAGACAGCTGAAAGACATGCACATATTTCAATATTAATCACCTCAGTAATATTTTAAGAGGCTTTAAAAATCCAATCCTGAGCATATTGCCTCAGACTGTGGGCAATCATTATCTGCCCCATGTCGCCCAGGACCTCTGAGCACTGTTCTACTGGGACAGACAGGCTGACCTGCACACTGGCACTGACACAGCACTTAACTGGTCCCTTCCCCGTTCAGCTGTACCAACATTTCCCAATGGAAATATCCCCCAAAAACCTCCAAACGCCCTCCGCCTCAATTTCCCACTAAATCCAACCCATCCCTGGAAAACCACCTTAAAACTGGGTGATTATGCGCCCCGCCACATCTGGTGGGATCAGGCCGGATGATTCTGACTTTGCCAGACAGTGGTCATCATATCTGAGGAGAGAGAGGTCGAGGAGGTGGTGGTTGATGAAAAGGGAGTCATCAATACTGTATGTAGACCTATTCCCCTTGCTCCCACGCCTCAGCCATTAAACTTTAAACATGCGGATCTCCGATTGTGCCTGTCAGACAGGTGACACAACTCCAAGGAGATGGTGAAATGAGCCTAAGATGTCTCTAGAATGGGAAACGTCGTCTGACAAATGTGACTTGACAGTAACAAAAACTGTAAAACTGCAGCAAAAATTGAAGGAAATTTCTGCCCCTGTGGCTTCACACTGCGTCCCCGCTGTCATTGAGGAAGGATACATGGCCTCCCATCACTAATGGTGCGAAAACCCTTTGTTTCTGTATACATACCATTATGTGTCTGTGTGAATGCATGTGTGTTGGCGCGCAGACCAGAGTGTGTGAGCGTTTAGGTAAAAGGGAAAAGGAGCAGCACAATGTGTGGGGCAGGGTGTCTCACTAATGAGGCTTTATAGCTGTGGGATGCTGGTCGCATATGCAGACAATGGTCAGGGGAACATTCAGTGTCTCCTCTCCATTCCTCAAACATCACACTGAGGCAGCTTTTACTTAGTCACCCTCCTCCGTCCTCCCAGCTCTGACAGACAGATGAAGATGAAAACGTCTGCCTTCATTTTGCAATGCTCCATCAAGCATTTTTTTTTGTTTGTAAAGAGTTTGCCTCGATAACAACAGGTGAACACCGGGCTAACAAGACGCAGAGGGGAGGCATCAATGCTGTCCAGGCCTCATTTGTGACAGTTTACACTGGAATGCATTTGCTATTTGATGTGTCACACAATTATTATTTAAAAATAGAATAATGATAAAAAATAAGAAATAATATCAGAAGGGATGGAGGGGGTTTATAGTCCTTAGCCATGTATAGGTTGTCTGTAAATTGAGACAAAGAGCAGAGGAGAGAGAAAGAGAGCGAGCGCGAGAGAGAGAGGGAGAGGGAGAGAGGGGGAGAGAGAGAGAGAGGAAGAGAGAGAGAGAGAGCTCTAACAGGTGTTGCTTGCTCTGCCCATGGTGCACACAGACCACAGTGTGGACAGCCTCTCTGCACACGGAACGAGCGCGTCTCCTCCTCATTTTTTGGAATTGCGTCCAGAAAACTGAAAATAAAAAAAAAGTGTTCAGGTCCGCTTTCATCCGGGCTCTCGTTCCCTCTGAAGTCTCACCCGCG
Organism: Karalla daura; assembly: GCA_029224185.1. NCBI lineage: Eukaryota > Metazoa > Chordata > Actinopteri > Chaetodontiformes > Leiognathidae > Karalla > Karalla daura. The sequence continues at coordinate 5,479,999 of CM055193.1, read as the reverse complement.
TTTTGTCCACACCTGGAGAGAGCAGGAGAGGGGATTAAAGCGCTTACTGAGAAACTCCCGTCACTTTCCTGGCAGCTCCGGCGCGTCGGCTCCGCGCTGCGCTCCAAACTGGGACGAGGACTGAGGAGTTGATGCTCAAAACAATTCAATGCTGCGAAAGATTGGGATTACACAGAGCAGATGGTGAGTGTTAAACCGAGAAAAAAAAGAAATAAAATTAAACCGAAATTTGACCACATGCCCTTGTGATAGCATTATTATCACCATCCTTATTATTGAAGACTATTATATCTAAAATGCTCTACTATTATCTTTAGTTCGCAAATGTTCATTATGGTAATTTTTACTATTTAATAATGAAGCTAAATTACATCTAAATGATGTCATCAGATAAATGCGTTACTGAGTGTCTTTGTTCTTTCTTACTAATCTTTGCAGATCCAAATTATAAAGAGGGGGAATCTCAGTGTCATTGCTCTCCTGAAAGCGACACCTTCTTAACACAGACTGTGAAAAGAATAGAAAATCGTGGGGGCTTGTACGTACAATTATTGTTTCAGGAAAAGATCTGTGATGAACTTTTGTCTCTTTCAGTCATGGCATTAAGTGAGACGTCCACATGAAGTGAAGTGAAGGTGAAAAAAACAAACAAACAAAAACTGTAAACCGTACTCCATCCCGGAAAACAAACAAAATCTCCACCCCCTCCTCAATGAGCTGAATTTGGCATCAGTCCTCATTTCAGCACACTTTTAATAAGCTCCACTTTCACAGCAGCAACACTCTCAGTGCCAGTCATGCTTTCTGTTTGATGCTGACAATTAAATTGGACTGGAAGAACAACAGGAGGAGTCGAAGAAGGTGAACCAGACTTCAGTCTGTAAATGATGCTCTGTGCGGTGTGTCACCACAAATCTGAGAGGTCCAGATTCCTTTGAACACTGCAGTCTCTTTTTCTTTTTTAATTACAGACTTTAACTATCTTGTTCCTGCTCCACTGGACGCCTTTATCTTCATCGTTAAGATCATCTCGTCTGGGTGTTTCCCTCCTGGCTCTCCCCTCTCACACTTAGAGCAGTGATAGACTGTTTCACTGCACTCCTCCCCACATCCTTCTTCAGCCTTTTTTCCGTCTGCACTGTTTCTCTGAGAGGCTTCATCCTGGCCGGCACTATTCCCGCCAAGGGGGAAGAGGACTTCCTGACGCTGGCCGCCTCGCGACTCAGCCGCAGGAAACGTGTCATTGGGGCTGCCGTAGGTGTGGCCATGGTTCTGGTTCTGTTGGTGGCCATTCCTCTGCTGGTCCACACAACCAAAGGGAGAAGCTCTGGGACCACAGGGAGCCATTATGAAATGCTGGGAAGCTGCGGGGACGCCACGGCTCAGCCCGGCCAGGAGGTGTCGGCTGTGTCTCCACCTCCCCAGGATTACTCTGGGAAGAAGATGAAGTCTGGGCTCCGTGGGCCTCCGGGGATCCCTGGCCCCCCTGGAGAACGTGGACCCCCTGGAGAGCCGGGCAAACCGGGCCCACAGGGGCCCCCAGGTCCAGGTCCCGGTGGCTACTCTCCCTCCGTCTACACCCCGAAAATAGCATTCTACGCAGGGCTGCGCAAGCAGCACGAGGGGAGTGAAATACTGAAATTTGACGATGTGGTGACCAATGTGGGTAATTACTACGAGCCAAGCACCGGCAAGTTCACCTGCCCTCTGCCAGGCATCTACTTCTTCACCTACCACGTCCTAATGAGAGGAGGTGATGGCACTAGCATGTGGGCGGACCTGAAGAAGAACGGACAGGTTAGTAAAGGTGTTACTGTGAGCGTGTGGGTATGTGCATGCAGGACAGAGCGTGTCCGATCCAGGCTCTGTGTGTGTATGTATGCACACTCACGCCCGTGCAGCAGATTCCTTTTCCTTTTTTTCCTTTTTTTTTTGTTGTTGACCATCCTGCGCTGCCATTGACTCACATTCACCCCTGCAGCATTGAGCTCTTCAGATTCGGAGCACATTCCACTTAGCAGGTGGCAACATGACAGCTGAAAGAATGAAACAGCAGTCTTCCTCCTCATTAGGGGGAATTCATGTTATACAGTCTAAAAAAATCACAGCTACACATATTTGCATTCCCACATGCGCTGTGGCTAAATGACAAGTGGCAGAATGCAGCCGGCGCCACCAGAAGCAACAGTCTAATTAGTAAGTATCATACACAGAGCCTGATTATTGCCTAAACAAAAGTGCAAAAGAGCACGGCAGAAATGTCTGTCAGTACGTGCACCAGTCAGTTTACACCTCAGCTAAATAAATAATGAACGTAAAATTGACAGTCCACTCATCCTCTTCCTCATTCCCCAGACACTAATTAAAGACAGAGGGGCTGATGGGGGGAGGAGGAGAGGAGAGGTGGGATAAATCACAGGGATTTCACCAGAGGACTCTAAATTCAGGAAACATTCTTCAACTTGTTTTGCACACAAATTCATTCATTCATCTTGGACTTCAAATGCAAAACGCTCTTTTTCTCAGCGACATGTTGCATACAGAGGAACTTGACACAGGCCTTCACGTATCATCACCACAGCTGTAAATAAAAGTGGATTTAGTAAGTCTCACTTGGATATGATATGTCAGAGAAGACAGGGTGGGATATCTAGAAGCATTCATTCTACACCACTGTGTGACTCCATATGCTTGGGAAGCATGGAGGGGATATGTTTTTTGAGGCTGCCTGCCCAATGTCCTATATTGTCATTCAAGTCATCTTAGCCTGCTAAATAATTTATACATCTTAGATGAGATCTCTGAGCCGCCGCTATACTTTCCTCTCCTAACCCCTCCCCGCCTTGTCCATTGATTCTCCATTAATTATCTTTTCACTCAACTCAATCATTTAACTGCACCGGGGTCTGTGTGACGCCCGTCAGACGGCCTCCGTGAAAAGTTCTGTTAAATAGAGCCCTCACCTAACAGGGCTCTGTCCAAACTGAGCTGCAGCCTGATGAAAGTGGAGTGTAAATGAAGTGCTGCAGAATGCCTGATCATGTTTTGGAGTTATTGAAGCCCTGAGGCAGGTGGGCACTTGTCTGTCAGTCAGTGGCAAAGGTTTACTAAATGGGCTCTGTGTCTGACAAGTTGCATTCCTCACTGCAGAATCAAACAGAGTGTTTTACTATTGCCGTAGGTGCTGAGGTTTTATTGGGTATTTTGTCAGCCCGTGGGGTTGTTTTTAAGCCAAAAGGGCTGTTGCCACGAAATTTGCCACTTTCCCTTTTACACCCGCGTTGTAACTTTTACACCTTCACAGATAAGGTCATTTGTAACCCCTCGCTTTTGTTAGGTAGTCACTCCAAAAAAGATTCAGGACTCAGACGGTGGCTCAGCGAGGATGAATGAAACACAAGAGACTCGGCATGACAGGAGCATACTGACACGTCCACTTGGAGACGGTGAAAAGAAGGCAGCAAAACAAGACAAGTGAGTTGATGGCGAGATCAGGGATGGAGCCGAGGAAGATAGATGACTTAATGGAGGTGTGGAGGCAGTGGGCTGGTAGACGAGGCATCGGGGAGGCTGCTGGTGAAGGCCAGGATGAGATCAGGCACGATGACCAATGGACGCCCACTCAACACGGCCTGGCATGACAAGTGATCAAGGCCAGCGGGCGAGAGAGAGTGAGACAGAGAAAACTGGTTTATATACGACAACAATTGCACAGAGGAAAGATCTGATAGCTGTATATGAATTTGCTCTGGGAGTGGTGGTGCTTTAAAATGGACACACACACAGTTTGCACTGAGAACACTATGGTTGAGTCTGGTCTGAAGGACCTCACACACAATATCTCACAGAAGTGAGTATAGCCCTCACATTTTTGCAAACATTTTCATGGGGAAATACTATAGAAACGAAGCTGTAGTATAACTTGATGTAGTCAGTGGAGAGATTTAATGTCCTCTCAAAATGGCTCGACACAGCTTTGAAAAGATATTTGCAAAAATACGAGGGGCGTACTCGCTTTAATTAAGACATAAAGGATGGAACATTTGTAGCAGATCAGTTAACTGATGATATGTACAGCCTAATAACAGATTATATTTTAGTTTCGATCAGTTTTAGTTTTATTAAGTCATTTATTTTGAAACATACTCGAAATGAAATTACACACAGTCACACAATTTCCATGTGACATGGAAAGCATCTATATATAATGAAGACACGATAAAGTATCGTACTGGCTTTAATCAGTGCCTTCTTGCATGAAACAGTCAGAAAAGGTCTGATGGCAGGAGATGAATTCATTCCAGCCTCCAGTAGATTTCCTCTGGGAGCTTTGGAGGTTAAACTCCTGTATCTCAGCCCATGATGTTTAGATGGGTGCACTGCACTGGCTGCTGCTGTTCATACACGCAGTATGGATAAATAGATGAGATGAGATCAGATTAGATCAACTAGATTACCTGTTCCAAACAGTGATAGACTCCTTAAACTCAAAATACAGCATACACCACCTCACAAGACACACCATGATGACCACGAGCATGACTGGTTATCACTGATTTTGGTCCATGAAGATACAAAGAAATTAAGCCAAATTTAGCAAATTGTAGCAAATTTAAATCAGTTAATGTATAGTGATGGGGTTACTAGGTCAGATTACAACTGGGATCACTCACTGCTTCTAAAGCCAGATATCAAATAGTTTTATTTTAAATCAACTTTATTCAAATTCTCTTATTTTGAAACATACCTGACGTTAGGGTTAGGGTTAGGGTTAGTAAATGACTACAACAATAACTTAACTTCCAGGTGACATGGATGCATGGATGCATGAATGCAAGAGAAATCAGATAAGAGCCATTGTGCTGGTTTTATTTAGTGCATCTTTACATAAAATGTACAGAGGAGACCTGTGTGCATAACCTCTGTCCCCATGTAGATTTCCTCTGGGAGTTTAGGATGTAAAACTGCATCTTTGCAGATGGCGTTTGAATGGGCACACGCTGCACTGGCTGCAAGACTGTGCCTCGTGTCATGAGATGTGTGTGTGTGTGTGTGTGTGTGTGTGTGGTATAATGTGATGCCAGGATCTCAGGAGGATGTGCTGACTGTGGCAGGGCTTCCATGGGATTCCTATAGATCCAATACCTATTACCTTCACTAAATCCCCACTCTGTAAAGCCTTCCTGCTCACTCCTCAATCTAACTTTCACAAATCATTGCAGCATGACAGGCCCCGCAGCCGGGGGATTTCTGATTGAAGGGGGTCACACTTGAGTTACTTCCATGTTTGCGATGCAACGGTAATTGACTTACATTACAATGTATGATGGGCATATTTGCTGAGCCCTGTTACGCCCGATTCTAGTTCAAGAGTTATTTTTGACAGTCAGTGAGCACTCCTCACCTGTTTCCAAATTTGATAATCCCGATCTGTAATCCTGAAATTTGATATCACAATCTAGGATAATGTGGATCATATCTACATGACATTTAATGACTGGTTATTGATTTGCTATTCTTCTTTGCTATTATGAACATGTTTAATCACATTACATGATATATGAATCTCATGCTATGCTACTTACTATTCCAGCTTCGCAGCAAACCTGATTAACACGCTCACACAGTCTGTGCTCATGTTGTCATGCTGTAGGCTGCTGGTGATGTGTCATGTGATCCTTCCCATCAGAACTTGTCCCTTTCCACTCATTAACCAGCGTGTGAGCTGTTCACTATCATACACCTCGATAATATATTAAAACGTCTTCATACGATCTGCCGTGTAGACAAATAGACTCTGGCTCAGCTCCCACTTAATCTCTCCCTTGTTTTTCCACCTGTCATAGACTTTTTTAATAGCTCAGTTAAAGGTCAAGTTATTTCACAATGTGGTGTTAAAATGTCATCACTTGCTGTAATGGCCGGTACCTGTATTAACTCCCCAGCAGTGAGACATAGATATGCTACAGGTGAAATATAATTACCCTCAGGGTGAGGTGCAAGAATTAGTTATATAGCAGAGTTTGTTCTATGCAGACAAGCCAGAAGTTGACTTAAGATCTAAAAAAAAAAATAGCATAATGTGCCTTTGCTTGGACAAACAGGATAAACAAATGCCTTAGCGAAGTGTTGACCATCACAGTGCTGCAGACTACAGACTAGTGGGATACTGAAGGGCAGGTAATAGCAATCTCAGCTCGCTTCACTGCCACACTTGCTTGTCACCATGTAATCCCCGCGTTCCCAGAGGAGAGGGAAAACCTATTCAATAAATATTCTATTTTCACAACACCCCCCTGCCCCCATACTCCCCCATTCATCCCCAGCCCTTGCGCCATGTGCCGGAGTCCCCTAGGTAAGTTTAACAGCTACTTTTCTATTGTCTCCGCTCTAAGAGGTCAGTATATCACAGTGAATGAATCCTGTCAGTTTTATTACCAGTGGAGCACAGCACCACAGATAAAAACAGGACTTCATATACCCCTGCTACATCTCTCTCGTCTCACAAAATAGCCTCGCTTGATCAGTCTGTTACTCCAGGCCTCCCCCTCCCTCCCCCCCGTCCTCCGCCCTCTGGTCCTTGTTTTTGTTTTTTCCTACCTCTCCCTTCTTTTTGTCTATCCTTGTCTGTCTTCTGCACCGGGGCTCCGCTTGTATAGAAAATGACACCGCAGCTGCTCCCCCAACACCACCGCCACCTCCCGTTCCTCCCCTCTCCCTCCCCTCTCCTCTCCTCCTCGCCTGTGGCCCCCCTCCATCCCACCCCACTCCCAGGCGTGTTTACTGGAGGCCCTGTAATGAAAGGACTAGGCGGAGACAGAGACAGCCATGGGCAAGCCCTGGGGGCCCCTGCCTCACGGCTCACAACCCCTCCAGCTCCAGGATCAGCACAGTGTGCTTCTGGTTCACACGGATCAGTCTGTGTCCTCCAGCCGTATCCGTCTCCTCTGTCAGCTTCCTGTCCTAATCCCACCACGGCTCCCTCATGCCTCTCTGACTGGTATCTGCATTAATGGATGGCTCGCATTTTTCCTAGACACACACAGGAGCACGGGCCGGAGCGTCCATCCATATGTCACGTGTCGGCGAAATGATCTGAGCGCGCTGAGTGATGAGTAATATTGTGCTGTAGCGATGAATTTAACCGCGCTTCAGCGCGTGAAGTCAGGAGGTTCGGAGAAGGCGTGAGGAAAGGGGAAGGATCATCCCACAACTCACTCTGTTTCACTGTTTGGCCAAAATAATGAGCGAGATGACATATGCCTGGTGTCGATGGGAAGTCACAACAACAGCATCACTGTCAGCTGCAGCCAGAGATGCAAATGTGATATTGGCTGTCAGTTCACATGTCAAGCAGAACAACAATATAACCTTTACAGATGACAGTGGATTGGTGTCGTCATTTGAGAGATGGTCTTGTGAGGGCCTAAGAAACACAAGATTATCTCTATTAATTATCTGAACAGGGCAGTGTGGGCAAGTCTGTCTAAAATGATTTATTTTGGACTGGATCTTGTTCTCTTGTTCCATATGAATGCTCAATAAACATTTTCCTAAAGACACACAATGTATAAACCTTAACATCACTGATAACCAGCTGCAAATTAGAAAGGTAAATATAGCAAAAGATCATTTAATCAGTAAACTGATGCCATTGTAAAACCTAAAGAGGATATCATGTATTAGTTTGATATGGCAGAAACAACAAAAATGTTTTGCAGTTGAATCTGAATTTGATCAAACAAATATAAAAACCATAAAACCCATAATCACTGGCAGTAAACTATATTATAAAATAAAGTTTAAAAATCACTATTCTTAATCATTTTGATGTTCCAGATGAGATTACGACTGATTGTCAACATCTTTTGAAAACAAAATATGGAATCGTGTTCTGTTTAGCTTCAGTCAACACATTCATCTCTTATGTTAGAACATATTCAGTGTTACATAGTACTTGTACATGAACCTGTTGTCAGGGATGTAATGGAAGCATCTACTTAACAAGATGAAATACTGTGCCGGTTTAAGTGAATGCATCTTTGCATGAAACGGGCAGGCTTCTGGTTATCCTCAGACCTATTTCACACCTTATTAAACCCCTGGGGCCAATTCATATATTACAACTGCACAGACTGGTAAAAGTGGTCAGAGACCAGTTAAATGACTTGTATGTAATATAAAAAAGATACAAAGCACATGGGTGAGTTATGTCATACAGACACCACTATCCTCCACTGAGACAGAGCTTCCTTTAATGCTGCTTTTGTTCCATTTTCTTTACATAATGTGGCCTACAGAGCTCACTTATCTCATGTTAAAATGAAGAATGCAGCAATGGGAAAATTTAAAAAATACCCCTGAGGATGGTAGAATTTGAGATCTAATGGATGGAGACTGTAGCAGTAGAAAAGCAATAGCTGTGTTTGGTTTTTACTGTGTGATTGTTGAGGTGAGAGGCCTCGGGAGATTACATCTCTGCACTCTTAATCAATCTGGTTCAGACCGGACAGGGACATGAATATCGCTGGACACAGCATGTGTGTTGGATGCAGCATCCATGACCTGCATCTCATTTAAGGAGAGTGTCCAGAAAATTGAACACAACTGCAGAGAGATGATAGATGTTGGACGACGTGTTTGGACCAGGGTAAAGTGGATCGGTGCATCGGGTAAAGAGCAGATATATTATTCTAGTTACAGTAATTCAGGCTTCGTTGCTCAGCGATTGACCGCTTCTAAATTGATGCCTGCTCATTGGGGAGAAAGGGGCCGCAGCGGTGGCAGTGACACGTCGGTAGTTGAGTTGCAGATCATATTCTGCGGCTGTCACGGCGCTGTGCGTGGCCTGTCTGGCGGCTGACACAGATTGAGTGCTCCCACCGTGGACGGACACTGAGCCAGACACAAGGCCACTGATGGCTGACATATGCCTGAGGACCGGAGCTGCAGCTACGCCACAATTATTGATACGTCCTGTTCAGGAGACTTTTAGGAGTGCGACTCAGCGTGTGAATGTGCTTGCGTGCAATTATCTGTTTGTGAAGCTCTGTCTGTCTGTAGAATCTGCATATCATTTTATATATCACTTACATTACATTTTCTTTAATTTCATTTGACCATATCATGCACAAGGGGCGTCATGAAGATATGGAAAAACAGCACACACACACACACACACACACACACACAAACCGTATGTGTGTGTTTGTATGCTGCTGGTAAAATGTAAAGGACAACACTAAATGCTGTTCCTGTCACGACTGTCCACAACTGTAACTCCATCCAGGCATGTGTGCTTAAATATCTACAATGAGTAAACCCAATTAAATGTGTTAACAAACAAGTAAAGATCCACTGCCGCTGGGTCAATAACACCAAACTCACACACGGCATGCAAATGTGAAACTGTCTGCTTTGGGCATAGCCACTCAATATCATGCATATTGAGCTGGCCCAGGATCATAAGCAACAGGTCAATAGCTGGTGTGCGGATGGTGATGCTGTTTCTCGGCCCGGCCAGTTTCCCTATAGATGACCTGTTGTTCCCAGTGGATGCGCTTATCTCCACAACCCAATCAGATCTCCATCCACAGCCCTCTGCCCTGAGCCCCAGCCCCAGCTGATCAATACGAGGCAGAGTGGCTGTGTTCTTAGTCCACCCGTGGGGTCACAGGTCACACTCGCATCCATCTGCTAATCTGACAACAATGTGGAGGTGATGTCACACACGAGTGTCTCATCGGACGGCTGTTAATAATTGATTGTGACACAGCGTGCAATGTAAATAAATAAGTAAATCAAATCGAGTGCAATGTTTTGATTTAAGATATTAAGTTTTCTTGGAGCTTGTTGTGTTTCCTGTGCTTCTTCAGTTTGGTGTGTGTTCTAATGGCAAGTGTGTGTGTGTGTGTGTGTGTGTGTGTGTATGTGGGGCCTCTGTGGGTGACAGGTGAGAGCCAGCGCCATCGCTCAGGACGCTGATCAGAATTACGACTACGCCTCCAACAGTGTGATCCTGCATTTGGACGTGGGCGATGAGGTGTATGTGCAGCTGGACGGAGGGAAGGTCCACGGAGGAAACACAAACAAGTACAGCACCTTCTCCGGCTTCCTCATCTACCCAGACTGAGCCGCCCCCCGCTCGCTGAGAATGGACATCACACACACACTCCCTCTCTCTCCCCTCTCCCTCACACACACACACACACACACAGACACACACACAGACATGTATGTATGCAAAGTACTGCACACACCGATAGGCACGCGCACTATGCCTGTGTGTGTACAAAAAAATACACACACACACGTACACAACGCCAAGTAAACACACACACACACACACACATACAGACACACAGACATACTGAGATTACAACAGGAATGTGGATTGAGTGGAAATCAGAGATAAGTGGAATTAAGTGGAGTTGTGTGATTTTGAGCCAAGCATCTTGAGCTAATTCATTTACTGGCGCCCTCGATGTGAATTTCAGAAGATGTACAGTGCAGGTGCACAAGAGAATCGCACACTGTGGCTCTGAGATACCTAAAAAAAAAACGTAAAAAAAACTTTAATGTGCTCCATACTATCTGACATTGTGAGAACTAGAATATAACCAACACCATCGGTCTGATTGTTTTCTTTTGACTGCAATAACGATGTGCCATTACTCAAGGTGAGGAAGCTCAGACAGATGCAAACGTGCTGTTGATCCAGTCGTTATCAGGTCTGCTCTCCATGTCACTGGCCTCCCATCAAATGGCCTGCCTATATTTTACCAGTTTCTCATTGCAAAACATTGAGCAAAATTCCTCGCCAGATGAATTGAATGAAACCCCCCCCCTTTGTGATTCAGCCTGTACACAGGGTGAGCGCTGAGAGCACCGAGGCCATTTCAGTCGACACAGAAGCTCGACCTTCCTCTCTCATCTCCATCATGATGCCCGACACTGCACAGCAAAATAAAACAGAACATACGAATATCGCAAAGTAATCTATGGATGGCACTTGTGTGTGATGAAGTGCCAAATGCTTTATTGATGGCATTGTGTGTGTGTGTGTGTGTGTCAGGATGAATGAGCAGGTGAATAGACACTGCAAGATAATGAGGCTGTGGCTGAAGCGACAGCTGCGGTGTGTTATTTGCATTAAATGTTGTATGATACATTTAAGACATGTTCCTGTAATTCACACTGCCATGCATACTTAGAAGTTTATTTTTGAGAGACCCTGTCGAGGTATCATCATATGTATAAACAGTAATCCTGGGATGGGCTTATCTGGTATGTTGAATAGGTTGAATAGACAATTGTTATTAAAATATCTATACTAACCTTGTCTGAGTGGTTGCATGTAGTTTTGAAGCCGGGCCTGAGCTCAGGCACGTCCAGCGTGGTACACTCACAGTCCAGCTTGGGTTTAGAGATCTCTGGGGCCGACTGCGGAGCACTGGATGTATAACATGCCTGCGTGGACCTGCAGACGGGATCGAAGCGACAGTGGCTGACCAGAGCTACAACATGGATTTCCAATACGTCTTAAGACACTGTCTAAGACACAAACATTAATACCGGCGTATTGACCTCGTCCTATAATACACCCAGGATTCACAAAATCCAGGCATTTTAAATGCAACAGTATCGTGATCAATTTTACAAACAAACCAGATCGGTCGGGTGTTCGACAAGGCTTGACATTGTTTATTAGGGGTTTGAACTCAGATCATTTGTTGGAGAGCGCCAGAAAATACATCCAGGATATCGAGGACATTTTCCTCACATATTATTTGTGCATTTATCTCAATTTGCAGTGACTACAGAGGTTTCATTGAAATCCTGCTGTGCTCACGTCCACCGAGCCACACACTGGGACTATGTTTCTGAATGCATCCAGGACATTGGCAGTCCTATGGAAAACACATGGTGGGAATTGGAAATTAAAAACCTGCTTGAAAGGCAGCCAGTAAGGGAGAGTTTTTATGGTGGACCCTGCAGGTATTTTCTCCCAATTACATGCCTTCTGTATCGTTTTGTGTGGCCAGCAGCCTCAACAGATGTTAAAAATCATTCTAGAACGAAAAGAATCAAATATTCTCTAATAATCTGTAGATTTTTAATGGGAATTAAATATGCATATTCATATTTTGAGATATTTACTGACCAGATCAGAACACAAATCAAAAGCATTTATTTCTATTTATCTGCTTTAAGTACATTTTTTATGCCACTTAATAGAAGACCATTATTGGCCATAAAACCATAATTGGTGAATTATATTTAGTCTTCAGATTTATGAACTACACTTTGTGTATGACCGATATAGACTGCACTGACACTGCATTTGCCAATCCACAGATGTACTATTGCACAGTAAAACCTATGTATCATCTTCTATTCTGTTAATCGGACCAGTTTGTCTTCTCAGTACAAGCACTTCAACAGCTCCTCGAGCAAATCGACAGAGAGCCACTGTCTGTGTGTTAAAGAGAATAAGTCTTAGATTATTGGAAAAAGGGAAATTTTAATTGGAGCAGAGAGTGTCTGGCATTCTTGACTTAAAGGATTTGGTGAATCTGTTGCTCCTGATCGGGAGAAAGAGGGATGTAGGCGCGCCATCCCTGGACCCAGCCCCCGGCTCTCTCTTCTGGCAGATTCCAGCTGAAAGTTAATTGGACGGGGAGAGGTCTGAGACAGGCTGCGCTGAGGCCCATTAGCGATTCCCCTGTCGAATGCAGAGCCACGAGGATCACAGACTCACAAATAGGAGGATTAAAATAATCAATAGCCTTGACTTCCATCGACCACACAGACACACACCGAGTAATTAGTGGACAACCTATTCAGCAGTGGGCTATGACACCCTCCTGAACCTTACCCACATACATACACACACACACACACCCTCACTCCACCAGCTGTGGTTCCTAATGAGGGGAAATAGTTGTGGCTGCTTGGGAAGAAAATGTAGAAAAGGTCAGGAAGCCACCAAACAGCGCTCTGCTGCTCATATCCTGGTGCTTTGTCACCAAATCATTTGTTGGGAAAAAACAAAGAAAGCTGTGTAGCCAAAGTAAAATTGTGCGAGAAATTTTTTGTTTTTGCAGGGATCCCATGTGTTACACATGAAGAAACCAAGCCTAAAATTACAGTTCAACTCATCATCTCAGAGAGAAAAACAATGAGGATGAGCATGAAAGCAGGTCGAGACGGGAGTATCCGAGTTAAACGCTGCATATTTGGAAGGGAACTCTCCTTACACACAGCCGACTGAAGCAGCAACACTGCCCTCTAGTGTCTGCTTCACAACACTTCACCGACTCCCCTCCACTCACAAACCCACTCAGGCACCACGTCAGGTTTTCAGGAAAAACATTTATTTAAAGGCGGCAACAAAATTGGGGTGAATAACAAACATGGGAACCCATCTGAAATGTTTTTTTTTTCCTGTGACATGACAATATGGCTTTGAGTGTACAGCTGATCTGCAGGATCAGAAAAGCATGTTCCTAAGCCGAAGCAAGTCTTAGCCAATGATACAGTAGGTCGCTGACAGTTATTACGTATACATATATCTATATATTAATGTCCCAACCAACACTGACGCTAGTATCAATAATTACAGTATATCTCAATCAATTGATGTCATCCTAAGTGCTGCATTATGGAATGTTATTGCAAACAATACAAGCACTAAGACTCCTGGATGCAAACAAGTTGGTCACTGGTTTGACTGGACCTTGCAGCACTAGCAAAGCTAATTTGTGGTCTTTTGAGGGGAATGTAAAAGGCACTTCTTAAATTAAAAGTGGGATAAAACTAATCGGTGGAATGGGGGCCGAGGTGGGGGAGGATAAGGGCTGTATAAGATAATTGCAAAAAAAGAAGAGGGTACATGTGATGGAGTAAAAAGTGGGGATGCTCTTCATCTTCACCCGTTCATGACCATCCTGACCAGCTCTGCAAAGAGAGAGACAAGTGTTAGGCTGGACATCAAGATCCTGGCAGAGACCTCCTCCAAAGACAGCACAGGGCACTACGTGCCACCCCTCCTCCACCAGCTCGGGTCAGCCTGGCTGGGAGGTGCTGCATTTGGAGGCAGATCCCTCTGGTTCTGTTCACCCGCATGGAAAAAGAGAGTTGAAGAGGGCACTGAGAGAAAGAGGTGAGGTAATCATCTCTATCTCCTATTCAGCCAAAGCATTTGGCCGCGTCTATGATCCAAGAAGAGCTGGTTAGAGAAGCCATCCTCGCGCTTTGTTTGCTTTCCTCTAGTTGAGAAGCAGAGAAAAGGGGGGGCAAGAGAAGATCGGAGGGGGGAGCTACAGTCCAGTCAGAGCGGCCAGCTGAAAACTTCAGCCTCCATCAGTACAGAGAAGAAAACAATCAGCACAAGAGCAACTTATTGCAATTCTGTGGTTAGTAGAAAAATAAAGGGACTGGTCCACTCTCCCAAAGCTGGTGGCTTAACCCGCGCATAAAACAAGTCTATAGCACGCGTAGAAGCACCTCTAACGCCAACTGCAGAAGAAGGCTCGTTTTAAAGCACCAGTAACATGCAAATGAGATAGAGAGAGGTGGCTCGTCAGCGCTAACTGGACGGTGGCCACAGGCTTTTTCCCTGAATGAGACCAGTCACTTCCCTGCGTGTCCACCATATCCCCCATCTAGACCGAGGGGGGGGGTCCCCAGACACATGCAGAGGGAGCATGCTGCAGCCAGGGGGCCAAGACAGAGGGCTGCAGGACAGAGATAGAACAGCAGGAGGCTACACATGGGTCGGAGCCTCAGGACTAGGGATGAGACGGACCGCCAGGCTCTCCCCACAGCTCACATCTACTCCGCTGCTCCTGTGTGCCAATAGAAAGGTGTTTGGGGGGGGGTTACTACAGGTGATTAGTGTTGAGGCAGCCTAATGGGAGTGGGTTATTTAACAGCTCTACTGCAGGAAAGCCTGGAGGTGCCGTCTCATGGTATACCCAGTGACCGTACCGGCCCTCAGCCTGACATGATGTGGCGGACAAATGCTGTAGAGGAAGAACAGTTAACACACCGTCAGCAGTCGACAAGGACACATGGACGCTTCTTCACGCAGACAACTCAACAACAGACAGTAGGTGTGTTTCCATCACGGTCGGGTGCAAAAACAAGATATTGCTAAGACTTTGGATATAGGACAACTGCCATTAGCAGGCACTTCCACTGAAGGGGGTTTTGTGCTTGAACGGTAATTCTATTCCCACAACGTTAGAGATCTTGAGTAGAGAAAGTTCAGTTTTCTTATGAATTTCATCAACACGGCTGAAAAACCACCACCGGTAAAAGATGATACATCTTACTTGTTTTTACTAAATGTCTTCTCGTTTCCACTTTTTTCTGCAATATCTAAGTTTTGCACATTCCCAGGAGTAATGGAAAGACACCTGAACATGGCAACAACTTCAAAAAAACGTTTCAGCGGCTGGACATTAAATATTTTACAGGTTTTGCTGCAGAGACATGACATAAAATCAAAGCGGTACGGGCGCAGGACTCCATCTAAACAGAGAGAAATGCTTCAGGTTCAGCTTCAGGTGCAGACGTGCCAGGGCTGATCTGCACTTCAGTAATAGTTCAACTGAACAGCCGAATGATAACACTTATCCCATCTGCTCCTCCTTCGTTCTCTTCACTCTCACCTTCATAATTGATGCAGCCGTTAGCATCTTCGTGCCCTGCCAAGAGCGTCTCCACTTCCTCCTCTGTCATTTTCTCACCTGAACACAAAAACGTGTGGCACATTGACAACCAGAAACAAAAGCTGACGGATGCAGAAAAACCACGGACACTGGGATTCGCTTTACAGTGAATGTATTCTGCTGCTGGTGTAAATGGGGTGTGGAGAAGATGAGGCGGCGGTGGAAGTGCGACTTGCCTAACGTGGTGAGGACGTGGCGGAGCTCTGCTCCCATTACTGTGCCGTTGCCCTCCTTGTCAAAGACACGCAGTCCCTCCACGAAATCCTCCATGGAGCCCTGGTCCTTATTCTTAGCGATGGCCTGGAACATGGGCAGGAACTGCTCAAAGTCTAGCATCTTGGTGTTCATCTCTGCAGAAAGACAGGGAAAGAGACAAAACGTGTAGTTTCACACATTAGCAACCACTGTGTGATAACACAAGACGTGTCCTCAGAAGCCTGGTCTACAAGAAGTGCAGTCTATGGCATTCATTTATGGAAAACTCTTATATTCTTAGAATTTATGACTAATTTACAGATTATGGCCAAACCTTTTGCCCACAGTGGGGAGGAGAACATATATCTTGAACAAATCAAGTTTCTCCTGGATATTTTACTTGGTCTCTTCTGAGGAGGGTTGTGAAAAATGATTTTTGAAGTTGATTATTTTCTTAAGGAGTCAATTAGTTGTTTGATCTATGAAGTGGGGAACGGTGAAAAATGTTGATCTGTGTTGCAGTTAAAGCTGGAATCCTTGGGATGTTCTGTTAAATGTCACGGAGAGCTTAAGAAACCACAATATTTACCTTTAAGGAGGTGAGAGCCACACATCTACACCACTGATCAGTAATTCCCTGAATTGATAACTAGCTGAGCCACTGACTGAAGCGTCTGCGCCTCTCACCTTCTGCCTTGGGGTTTCCCAGCACCTTGAGCACCTCAGCGTTGACCGGATTCTGACCCAGGGCCCGCATTACGTCCCCACACTGACTGTAGCTGATCTTGCCATCTCCTGTCCTGTCGAACAGCAGGAACGCCTCCTTGAACTCTGTAGGGAACACACACACCTGACCAGTTACAGGAGGAACATAAACCACTGTGGATATGATGAAGACGTGGTGAGACAAAAGCAGAAGTGTGATACAGAGAAAGGGAGTAAACTAGGGAGTGAAGTGGAGCGAGATGGACACAGAAACACGGACAGTGTTAAGAGAGCGAGTGCAGGCAGGACTAGACGGAGCACAGATCACAACAAGGGATGAACCTGGTATCTGATTATCTGTCTGCATTTGAGTGAGCTGACACACTGACACCAAGTTTCAAAGGCCGGTCTCTGAGAGATAAACCCAGAGAAAGATAAAGTCAAAACTCACTGTAACTTCATCAAGCACACTGGTAATACACCGACTGGCATGCAGTCATTTCCGCTCACATCGTCTTTAACTTCCCTAATTTGACGGACGCTGCATACTTGTGTCCATTAGCTGATAAGTCTCTGCCAAAGCACAAAGCAGTTGAAACACTGTCCGTGCAAACAAAAGTAAACAAACAGGAGGGCTCAAGCAATCCTCAGAATCTTGTAAAGAAACTTTCTAAGGCTTTCTAAAATATAAAATTGAGCTCTTGCCTAAAAAGGTAAAACATTCAAAGTCAAAAGTCACCGATACAAAAAGAAACTGACACGTCCGCACTGAGAAGCTGCATGGAGAATATTTGGCAATCGTTTCAGAAAACCTTACATAACTATGAGCTATGAACCGATTTAGTCCACATAAAAACAAAAAAACAACGACCGTGCTGTTAGAATTTCTCTGTCATGCAGTTTGTTGTTTCAGTTGGAGTCAAATCAAACCAACTACTAAATACATTTATGTTAGAAATCAACTTAATGTGTCAGTAGCTCACTATTGGTTTTATATTCTGCTTTCAATGCCATTAACTATTACTGTGAATGCCATTAATCTCATTTGATTGTGAGACCTACCACCTAAACAAATTCCCTGTGACTGTAGTAAGTTGTACAAATGCTTGGCTATAAATGCTGACCGAGCCAGTGCCTGGAAGAATACATCAGGCAGGATAAGACGATTTGTCAACGTAACTTCACCTGCACCACTTGAAAATATTCAGCTCATTCAAGACACGGTCTGACCTATTCACATCTTCAATGCATTTCACTCTACAAAATGATTCCCTGTCCAAAACAATGAACGGCACATTTTCCACTCACTCCCACTTTCGGCTAGGAACATTTCTACATTTTGGGATGTGCTGAGACCGAACAGCTGTGTTATGACTATGGCCGTGACACTGTGTGGAGCAGTAGCTGCTGGCTGATTTAAGACCACAAAACTATATGGCCTGTATCTACACCAGTTCATTACCTCAAAAACTAAGACTTGCTATATTTTGTCCTATTTATCCATGAAGCTACAAACTCATCTTAATGACTTACAATGAGAATTCAGTGATGCAAGTCAAAAAATAAAACTATTCCCATTTCCATGTACTAGGAATATTGTTACCATCCTCTACATGGACTGACTTTCGAGCCTTTATCGAGTGGCAGCTCTGATGTAATCTTGTCATGATTAAGTCAGAAACTCTTGGTGGGGCTCATTAACACCACAACACTGTTGGACTGGATTACACAACATCCGGCCAGCAGCGGCAGGAGCATGTTCCTTAATGTTATGGGACAAGCTTTTTTTTTTTCCCTTTCCCAAAAAAAGTTGCACTCAGGCACTGTTGTGGAGTTTTTCCTGTTCCGAGGAATGTGCCTCTTCCCTTCTGGCGTGCGAGCACTTTCCCAGCACCATATTTGGTATTAGAGGAGTGGAGGAAAGTAGGAGGAGAGCGAGAGAGTAGCTTCAAGCCTATTATGTCAACGGTGATTAAACAACCAGCCCGGAGACAAAAAACATCCACCGCTGTGTATCCCGCACCAAAAAAGGACACAGCCGGTGGAGATGCATCGCTTCGGACGATAACAGGCAAAAGTTTATGGTATAACTGACCGACACGTCCAAGACTAATGAGAGGCCGATATGAGCTTCAGTTATGTCGACCACAAACAGAATACACAGCAACAGAAAGCTTCTAAGTGCTAGATTATTAAATGTGCAAACTTTGACGTACCAAAACGGTGCAAAACAACTCATTCAAACAGCTTTTGGGTTTGTCCAGATCCAAACATGCAGATCACACCCTGGAGATAACATCTCATCTTTAAGTGCTTAAGGCGGCCCGGCCCCCTCTTTCTCTCTCTCTGACTTACCATGAATTTGATCCAGGTTAAACTCAATCTGGAAAAGGAACAGGCAGTTGCAAGTGGGAAAGTGGTGAAACAGTAGGAAAATAAGGAAGGAGAAAAAAAACTAAATACTATGACTATACAAGTAAGAAGCGACAGGCACAGAGCAGGATGATAATGAGTGGAGATACAGGGCAAAACGACACCTCAGCCGAGGCGAAATGAAGACATGCAAAATAAACCAGCAACGTGAGACATGAACTGAAAACTCACCAAGGATTTGATCTTCCGAGAAGTCAGACTGTTCAGAAAGAAATCAAGCGACATGAAAATGCTTCTTTTTGCAGCACAGCGTAGTAGAGCTAGCTTCTGGGCTAACAGCTAACGCGTCTCAGTGGATTTTACAAATAGTTAGATTCAGTCGGGCTAGATAGTTCCTGACTGGAGCACGTTCAGCATGTTTTGGTGTGACAGCAGGTTACCATTGTGGCGTTGATTACGCGGTTTGTTAATTCTACCTGCCGGACAAGCTAACGTTAGCTTCTCAAAAAGTTGCACTTCCGCTAGCATGCAGCGAGACTATATCCTGAACACCGGAGGCACCGTTAACATCCTCGTAAAGGAGAAGTGACTTAATTCACACGAAATGATTAACACTCGAAACGACGACAGAATAAGTAGTTAAATCAAACAGAACAAACCATGGTTGTGTCGGCTGAGGTGTGTCCGAGGCGTCGGCAGACCAAAGAATGTGACGGATCGCAAAGAAGGGCAGGGTCAAAAAGCCCTAGCGGCGTGCGTCATGACGTAACAGGGACGACGTCTCAGCGACGACGTAAGCCGAGCGCCTACGCTCCATATATAGGAATGCAGCTCTGAACATGCCTTGTGATTTACAGGAGCCCCATTTCATGGACTAAAACTGCATAAACAATTCATTCTTTTATCACTATGTGATAGATACACGCAATGATTAGTTTCAGACGTAAAGTCTGTTAAATGTTAAATTCTATTCCATTTGTCAAGCACATCTGCCCTGCATGCTTTAGGTCTGGAGTGTCCATTCCTGTTCCCCAGGAGCCCCTGTTCTGCATGTTTTAGATATCCTGATTCAAATGACTGCCTCAATCATCAAGCTCTGCTGAAACCTAAAACATGCAGGACAGGAACTCCTGAGGAACAGGAATGGGCAGCCCAGGTTTCAATGATTCCTGCTCCAGCACACCTGATTGAAATGATGGGTCAGTCAAGCTTAGAAGCCTGCTGATTGTGTTTTGGAGCAGGAATTATCTAAAACATGCAGCTCAGTGGTACCTGATAACTGGCATTATGGCCTTACATTACTGATACATTACTTAAATGTAAATGTTAAAAGATTCAAATCACTTGTCTTTGCCACAACAGACAGGTATTGAATTAAGTATTGCCTCTTAAATACACTTCCATCCATCTGACCACCTTTGTGTAGTAGTCTTGTGGTGGTCTGTTGGTGCCGGTCTCCAGCACACATAGGGTAAAGGACAGGAATGTATCCTGGACTGATCTATCTAGTCCATCACAGGGCAAGCTCACACACGAACCATTAGCTCTCACCTAGTGGCGATTTAAGAGTCACCAATTGGTCTAAACATGGACTGTGGAACTGATCAGAAGAATCCCACACAACTAAGAGAGAACATGCAAACGCCACATAGAAAGTCCATCGGTCCAAGTGGGACAGGAATGCTTACAGCACTAACCTCAAGCCATCGTGTGGCCCTCCTGACCCTTCACTGTTACTAAATGTAAATCTAAAATGCTAATAATTTTAAATATGTGTATTCCACATATCGGTCAAGTGCTTAAAATGTACACTTGAATGTACTTGAAATATTATGCATATTAATGTGCTTATTAATGTGCTTTGCCTTAAGCCAAATCTTCAGTTTAAACTCTCCTAACCTTGTAAAGTCATCAGTAGGATGGTGGATACTACTGTATATTACGGTGTGTTGTAATTAAGGCATTATTGATTGGATGTTTTTAAGGCTGTTTGATCCCTTGTGATGTGTGCTTGTCTTGATAACCTTGACTCCACTTAAATTAATGCATGATGGCAGTGAGTGACTTTGCTTGGCTTTTCAATGTGTCTGGCTGTGCAGGAATGATGGATTACTTTTAGGCCTGCAAGAGCATAGAGTGATGGCACATTTCTTAATGGCCTGGCTAAAGTGCTGTCATTCCTCAGCCTGAGCTCTGGCCTCCTGTCATGTCTGTGGTCCCACTGTGAGCAGAAGCGGATCTTAGCATGGCCCACATACTCACAGGCTAAATGGAGCAGTCTTAAAAACATGCAGGACACGGTGAAACACTTGAAGCGTATGATGACAGCAGCAAAGCAACAGCACACTAGTACAAAGTCTAATGTGGGCATCGGTAGTTTGACATGCTGAATTTTACAGTTATATGTTCCAACTCTACTGGACCAATGCCCTGGACTCTATGACTCAGAATGTGTTATCTTTATGCAACATGTTTAAGTTTCCCCTTCATATCCCTATTCAGTATTCTTAATCCTGACCTGACATCCTATTCTGACATCATCACTGAGTTAAAGAAAAGTGTGATGATCAGAACTTAATAGCATTGCCATTCTACATGGAAATATGGGGAAAAGGAAACATCTAGATTTACTGTCTAAGGACCATGGTAGACAACTGGAGGCAAATTGTTTTTATGCCCATGAAAGCATATGAAATTGCCCCTTGGTATGAAATGTACTGTATAAATAAATCTGCCTTGCCTTGCAAAGTATGTTATGGCTGAAAAATGAAAGAGTAATTCAGAACAGACTGCACTACCAACTTCTCAGATGTGATATTCTACCATTCATAAATAGTTAATACTGAGTATTGTTAATAATGGAGTATAGACTTTGCTGCTGGACAAGCTATAAAATCATGATACATATTCTGAATAACTTTAAGCTCTTTGCTAATTTTCTTATTGATTACAGAGCCTCTTTATATAAATATAAGTGTCATATACAATGTGTGTTAGGTTGGTCTGTGACATATCTTACATGCTGTCATCTGTGTCAGAGGCAAGAGGGATGGGGAGGTCTCTTCTCTATGCAGCCAGTTTTCACTCATGAAAAATGGGTCACGTAGAAGCTCTGTAAATTTTTTATCTGGTAAAGCTAACCGTGTCCTCACTGAGTTTTGAGTTTGATTTTGTTATTTTACTTGTACTTGTATCAATCACATAATTGGTGGACAGTCATGAAGAGATGGTTGTCCATTTGTGGGGCAATCCTGATGGAAGAAATAGCACAAGCTATGGCAGGAAACAGTCTCTGAATCCCTAAGGAGGCCACTGAGTGACTGACAGCCTCATTTACTGTGCCCCATTTCTTCACACATCCTAGATATTGTCACATTTGAGATTGATGCTGATAATCTATTAGAACCCCAGTCACAGAAAGCTTTTAATTCTTTGCAAATAACTAGCATCTGATGCCTGTGCAGACCTTACTGACAACTGACAACTAATTAGTACTGTGTTTCCTTGCTGTTGAGAACATGCAATTTCTAATGCAGTTTAATTTAATGACCCACATTAGCTTTGTCATGGATAAAACAGTCACCTCACTCACCTCTAAAGTACTGGGATCAAATGGTGAATCAGATGGACGCAGCATCCTGGGTTTCTGCTCCGGAGCCGGTTTTGGAGCTGTGGGAGTGGTAGGCAAACAGGGGTAAGGAGGACCCAGTCGGGGCTGGGACACTGGGGAAGGAGACTTCTTAATGGAGGGTTCTCTTTTAGGAGCCATTCCTCACGTCCTGAACAGCCAAAACCTGGTGTCAGATGCCTGCACCAACTGCTGCTGTGACTGCTGAGAGGAGATACCAAGCTGTGAATTAAAGTGTGTCAGTTGTGTGTATCGCATGGAGGCGGGGGGTGCAGGTTGATGATGCCGGTGATGCTCAGGGACCGGCAGGTGGATGAGGCAGAGGTGGATGTATGGAATAGTATGTGTGAGAGTTTGTGAAGCAAAGCGTAGGAGGAGCAGAGATGAAAACTCAAGCGTAGAATAAAGGGAGGGATGAATTTAGAAAGAACCTGCCTCTGCTCTGAGACTCCAAGCACATGCTTTTATATGGGTCAGAATGTGTGTGTATTTGTGTGCGTGTGTGTGTGTGTGTGTGTTCGTGTGTGTGTGCGTGTCTGTGTGTGTGTGTGTAAGCATGTGTGTGGGAGTGAGGCAGCAACATGGAGGATTTCTGTGTCAAGCTTACATAGATTTTAGCCTTACTGACATCATCCTATGCATGTGAAAAGTGGTTAAGAGGTATCATAAACCCACATTTCATTTAGATATTCTCCAGTTTCATCTTGCCACTAATAATAGCTTGTTCAAAAATAAATACATGGTCTCTTTGTCTCTGCGCCCCAGATAATCTTTGTCTTCCTCCTGTCTCTTATGCTGGTGCTGACACCAGTATGCTCTGAATCAGGGGACTATATGACACTGTGTGGAGTCTGTGTGGAGTCTGTGGAAACCTTTGACTGTGGTAAAAATTTAGACTCATGATTTACATTTAGACTCATGAACATATATTGTTTAATGTAGGTTGGACATTGAACACCAGTGATTCAGACCTCTGGAACATAAGGGCCACACAGCAAAACATAAATCTGTAACAGCAAATGTTTACTTTGTGTGCAGCAATGTCTAATCTGTTTGGCAGAATTTCACATTACCCTTCTTACCATAATTGTTATTATTATTTTGATATTGATGAAAATGAGCAAAAGTTGAGGAGAGATTTCCTCCTCTTTGTTAAAGTGTAAGGAATTTCTTTGCGGGCAGCATAAATTGTTTATTTTATGATCACTCAGGCAATGCTTTCAAAGTATATGGTCAATTGTACAAATCAGAATGAGAGACAAAATCGGTTTTATTGCCAAGTAATTATGTAACAATGAGGAATTTCACTGGGTGATTCTCAAAAGAGAAGCAGAGATTCCCGAAAGCACCACTAGATGTCACTGTATAACAACGCGATCGTTCAACTGGTTTCAATTTAGTAGAAAAGAACATGAGGCTTTAGTGATATTACGTTACTACAACTTCCATTGAGAAAATGTATCTTATTTATCTATTTTATCATCATTTTCAGAAAGGAATGTGATCAGAGCGAATGTGCTCTATTGACTGTACTTTGTATCTGACTATCTGTGTATATTTGTCTCTGTCCGTCCGTCTATCTGTCTACCTATCCATCTGAGACATTATGTTGGTGTGAAATGATTAAATTAAACGTCCCTGCAGATCAGGACACAGATTTAAACTTTTTAATTTTTTTGTAGCGTGACTGAGTCTTCTCCAATAATCAATGGCAATCAATGCTCTCCACTGGTGCGCTCGCGGATTTCGGCCCACTAACCATCGCGCGCTCAATGGGCCTTGAAATCACCGTTTTTGTGGCTCGAGCGTCAAAACAATAGCGACGTCAGAGCCTTTAATGCGAGGCCAACGGCACTGGTGACGCTGTGACAGCGGGTCGAACATGCGAAACTGGGTGAAAGAAAAGACCTCCCAGCGCAGTCAAACGGACAATCCTTAGATTAAACACAGATTCTGTATAGAATTTTTTTTATTTTACTCTTGAAATGTTAATACATTCAGGCAGCCCGCAGCCTATTCACTTGCCAGCTGATTGCTGATGAGTCTGCCGAGCAGACAGCTCAGTTTAAGAAGATTAGCAGTGCCTCACGTTTTCCTCATCATTTGCAACAATAATCCACCACAAGAGGCTAATAATAACAATGTGACTAGCCTATCTGCTGATCAAACAGATGATCTACAATATATGCTGCAATTAAGAAATTAGAAAAATTAACCAGTTGTGGCACGCAGGTGTCTGCACAGTCCTTAACATGTCCGAAATTAATTTTCAAAATTACTTGTCACTTAACCGGAAAAATTACCATCATTTGCCCCCTTTTTTCCCTTTCGGGTGCTGTGTTGTGAAAGCAAATTCAATTACTCCAACTTAAAGGAAATGTTTCAACAGATCCTCAGAGGTGCCCCAACTGACTAATGAAATTATGGCAGTTCTCCCACCTAATGCCATTCAAAATCCTCCCCCTCTCCCCCCTACCCAGCCACAGCAAATCTCCAAACCACCTGATTTATTTTTAATGATATTACACCCCTCGGTCGGCTGTGTCATGGTAATAATCGGGGCTGCTCCAGCTGCCTCTAGATCACATTAGCCAGGCTTAATATTGACAGTGCCGGGCCCACTAAACAATGAGGCTATGGGGATAGGGAGCTTAGAGGCTGCCTAGCCAATGGGCATTCTGCAGGAGGTACAGGAGATGCAGGCCAGGATGCTCCAGTTCCCTATGCCCTGGAGGACTGGCACCATCATTAGGCAGCTTCTTCTATAGTCCTGTGGAGCTTTAAACCCACCACCACCAGATCCAGACCCCACCCAGACCCCAGACATCAAAACCGTGCTGACAAGGGACCATGAAACTAGTGGCAACTTGATTCCCTGCTATTCTTTCACCGGATGGAGAGACCTGCCAGGACAACAGCTTGGCAGCTGCACCTTGTGTGGCTTCCTGCTGTGACAGAGCCTTTAAAAGGGCTCAGGGTAAAATGCTCTGCACGGCTCACCTTGAGACAGCATGAAGTCAGCAGCTAGAAGTTCATCTACAAGATGTAGGAGAAAGAGGAAAAAAAAGAAAATTGATTCCACTTCATAGAATCAAAAGAAAAAAAGACAGTTTTGATTGAAAAAAGCTTAAAACACAGCCGTTCATTTTAAACCTGGCCAATATTTTGATATTTTGGGACATATTCACCAAAATGCAAGACAAACCTTTTGCAATCTGATTTGATTAGAGAAGTGCTTTTATCCGTTAGACTAATTTCTGTTGCAGGCTCGTCTAGTTGCTGTATTTGCATAATGGTCACACTGGGAATCAGACTGGGCCACTTGTGGGACACTTGCACCTGATCACAGACACCATGGCTCTTTGCCAATCACACCTCTGCAGTCGATCCTGCCCAATTAAAAATCACCTGTATTTGTCCTTGGATTTGTCAGGTTGTTCAACATCAGTTAGATGTCCCTGTACACTGAGGTTTTATCTTCTGTCCCAAATTGTTGTTTGGATCGGAGGGGATTTTGTGCGGGGGCCCACAGATTACCGTTGTTGATTAGTGGTTGGGTGTAATCCTTTCAGCCCCTCTCTCTCCAAAACACCCCTGGGATATGCCCGTCTCCCTGAGGACCGGCAGCATGGCAGATGGATCCTCCTCCCCCTCCTCTGCCCCCTCTAACAGCACACCCAAAAACACTGTTGATGTCCTGGGACGGAGGTTGTAAAGTATCCTGAATATGAAACCACAGGCACCTTTGTTTAATGGCTCTCTCCCCACTTAGTGAGAATTGCCCTCAGGCCTGATTCCCATTCTGTAGCTACATTTCTGCCCGATTGGAATGTCTTCCAAATCCATTAGCCCAAAGGAAGAGGAATAATCTGCAAACAGTCTGCTCATATTCTCTGGATGAAATGCTGCTAAATCTTATCAAAATTTACTTTGTGAGGCTGAATTCTTGCTCATTGGCATCATAGTTTTATGGATATAGGGCGAACCATTTATATTACTTTTTATACCAAAAAATAGGCTGGTGTTAAATCAAATGTGGGATTATATTCCTACTCAAGAAGATTAAGATAATTCTCCACTTGTCAGCAGAGACTCTGAGTTTGCAGCTATTGTGTCTCCTCTGTGGAAATAATGCGATAAGATGTAATGTACGTTGGCTGCAGGTGGCATAGGCAAAACATAGCATCTCACATAGCAGTAAAATCCTGGTAACATCCATAATTAATAGTCTCATTTATGCAGGAAGAAGAAGAACATCAGAGTGTGTATGAAGAAAGTCTCTCGAGTACCAACTTTGGAATTTTGCTTAGCAACTTATTCATCCGAAATATCATCTTTAAATGTTTAACTAAAAATGGAGCAACCATGGAATAATCAGTTATCATGAGGTTAAAAGTCCATGATTCATGGCTGTGCGTGTGTGTGTGTATGTGTGTGTGTGTGTGTGTGTGTGTGTGTGTGTGTATGTGGGAGAGAGAGAGCCTACTCATGCTCCCTTGTGTGTTGTAGAGTCAGTAGGTTTGTTGGTCTCTCCCCTAGGAAAGTCTGCTGTGTAACCATATTCAGCCTCAGTGAGCAGCAAATGGAGAGAAGTGAGCCCTGGGACTGCTTAACACACACACACACACACACACACACACACACGCACACACACTCACACACACTCACACGCATACATGCACACATAATTACTGTAAAATAGTAACATAAAGTGTCTATAAACACAAAAACTTGCTTGAGAAAACTTTTTCAGTCCTTCACAATCCTACAAACACAATATTAAAATGTGTACAGCTCAAAAGTTTGCATTACCATACTTTTATCATCTTGGCAACAATGCAATTTCACCTCTCTAGTCTCCCCATCGTGTGCCACATCACCCCCACCCCTACTCCACGCCAAGCCCTCGCACAAATCCACGCTCCCTCCATCTTTTATGATCACTACAAGGGGCTCAGCTTTCAGCAGCGGGCCAGGGAGCATGTGTGTAGAGCTTTAATTCCTATTGTATTCGTGCAGTCGTGGTGTGTGTGCTTGTGTGTGTGCGTGTGTGTGAGTGTGTCTGTGTTTTAAAAAAAGAAGACGGAGAGGGAGATTGAGATGAAGAAAAAGACAGGAACAAGGACCCATCTGTCAGCACAGTGCATGAATCCCTCCCATTCCACTCTGAGTCCCAGGGGACAGGAGCGAGAGACAACTCACTTGTGGCAGTGTTTTTTCTAAGAACGGGGGTTACCCCCATTAATAACGACAACAGCACTTAAATCGCCAAATGTAAGACTGGTACTTCTTTTGGTCACATCTTCAAACAACAACTTGCTTTTGGACAGCTCCTGCTCAAGTTCAGATGCATCTTATTAAGAATCCTTGCTTGTTGACATCGTTGGGTTATTGACAGGACAAACCATTTGGCTAAATAAAAAAGCATGCTTATATTAAATCAGACATCGGATTATATCTGATGAAGATTAAAATTGCTCTTCCTATATCTGTGGTCTGCAGCTATCAAATGTCTATTTCAGTAATAATGCAATAACATGTGATGTATACTGGCTTCAGGGGACACAGGGAACACTCACAAGAGCTCCTTCACTAAATCAATAACAATCCTTCCTGGACTGTCCACATTTAGCTCTGTTGCCTCACATCCAGATAGAGGGTCCACAGACGGTCCACAGATAGAGGGCTTTTTCTGTGTGGAGTTTACATGTCGTACTTGTTTGGATATTGACATAGTTTGCATGTTGGCTCTGCTTACTCATGCCTCATGACAAAGTTTTTCAGCTCTCGCTTTCTCGCTGTATCTCAGTGGGCTCATGTCACTACTACAACACACTCACTAAAAATGATTGATGACACCTGACAACAACCCTGAACTTTCTGACAACTTCTGCATAGTGAATAAATATGGAAATAAATAAACCCTGTCAATTCATTAAGAATTGTCTGATTATAATGTTATGAAACTATAACTGTAGCTGCTTTTTAAATTCTAAATGTGAAACTCCATCACATGTATTCCATCCCATCTATCCACTCCCATCATGACCTCTTCCAGAAGGCTGGATATCTATGTTACTGCATCTTTAGAGAAGCAGGACACAGTTCCCTGCATGTTAGTCAGTCAGTCACTGAGTCATCTGGGAAGCCGATGGGGACTGTGGGAGACAGCCAGGCTCCAATTCCCTATGCAGGCTGCAGGTGTGGTGGAGGCTGTGCTCACACTCATGGGAACTCATGGGGTGTATTTGGGGGGTTAGGGGTGCATGTACCTGGGGAGCCTGAAGGACGTGGTTTTTCACACACACACACACACACACACACACACACACACACACACACACACACACACACACACACACACACACACACACACACGTGCAGCGTCTGGTTCACACACACACGGGCCAGGGCTGCTCTGCCTCTCTGTCCACATGCCTTTATGGCCAGTGGCCGTGATTAGGGCCGTTAACGAGGCGGATAAATGCTGTTTCAGCACGAGACATCATCTTGGGCCAAGCGCTGACGCGTGAGCACCCAAGCAACAGATGCCCCCACCCCCACCCCCACCCGCACCTCCAACCCCCACTCCACCCCAAACCAACGCCTCCTATATCCAGCCATCTGTTAGGGTCTGTTCAATAAATCGTTGGATAAGTGCCTGGTTTTAGGCGATACCACCGATTGGCTACGTGACCGTATCTTATTTCCTGATGCTTTGCAGAAACGCGGAGGCTCCTCGGTGATGTTGGCAACAAAAGTTGAGTCTCTCTCTTTCTCTCTCTCTCTCTCTCTCTCTCTCTCTCAGTCTCGAGCACAGCTGTGCGCAATCGCGCGCACAATGGGATCAATGCGGGGGCACGTGCGACTCGCGAGACCCCGGCTGTCAATGGGCAGAGATGACAACAGACCCCCGCTGCGCGAGGCGAGCCACGCACAAGGGAAGGAGGGCGCTCATTGTGCCGGGCATTTGTAGTCAAAACCGGAGGAAAACGCACAATATTGACGATTAATGTGTCAACGACAGAAGCCATACAGTCGTTTAACCCTGCTGTTGTGTTCGTTTAAGATAGATAGATAGATAGATAGATAGATAGATAGATAGATAGATAGATAGATAGATAGATAGATAGATAGATAGATAGATAGATAGATAGATAGATAGATAGATAGATAGATAGATAGATAGATAGAAAGATAGATAGATAGATAGATAGATAGATAGATAGATAGATAGATAGATAGATATAGATAGATAGATAGATAGATAGATAGATAGATAGATAGATAGATAGATAGATAGATAGATAGATAGATAGATAGATAGAATGGATGAATAGATATAAAATGGATGCTGATAGATGCTGAATTAAACTGAACTAAATCCAGTTGAGTGTTCATGGTGTACCTAGTCCAAATGAGTGAACTATTTTTTTTTCTTAAGCATTGCTTTATCCTCCTTATTTATCCTCGTTGTAACTCGTAGTTTCATTAACATGCACAATTTTTGATTTGAAACCATTTTCAAACCAAATAACATTTGCTGTGCAATATGTTTCATATTTGTAGTACCTGAATATTAACAATAGCAGTTATAACAGTAAAAATTACATCTACACTAAGTGTTTTCCAAATGAATAACTTGGATAACCTCAGGTTCATGAGGCCTATAGACCATAATGCATACTTAATAAAAGTTCAAACCTTGAAATGTTCAGAAGGGTTTGAGTTGCAGAAGCAACACAAGAATCTAGAATGGTTGGGTCAAACACCTCAGTTCAATATACACACAAAGTTCAATAAAATATACTCAAAACTTATGTTCTGACAGATGCCATGTATAAAGTAATAGACAAAAAACAAAGTAATAGAACCAATAGCATTTTTTAAATCTGCAACAGAAAACATGTAAATCAGTCAGATTTAACCAGAACACAACTTTTATATTCTTTCTATTTTGTGTTCAGATGCTTTGACTTACAAATGGCCTAGGCTGCAGACAAATCATGTCCTTCAGAATCTTGACAATCATTCTCATCTTCCACTTATATAATTTATTAATAAAGTGCATCAGGTCTATTCCATTGCCTTGAAGGACACCATGAAGTACCTGTTTGTCCTTCATTACACCAATCGATTCAATAATCAGATGGCCGTTGGGGCCAGAATATGACGCCGAAAATGTTAGAAAACAATTGAATGACCGGGCGAACAACGCACACACCTGCTCCCTGCACACTAAGCTGTCAAAATCACTTACATACGCGCACATGGAGGAGCGTCTGCGTACGGAGCGAGCGCCGGCCCGACACTGGGTTTAATTAAGTGGAAAATTCCTAATCCAACCGACTAATGAAGAGATAGACAATCGATTAAGATGGTTAACACAGTGCATTAAAACACAACGGCGGAATGTTTGGGCGAGCCCCACATTTCCAATGATGACGATAATATCTCATTTTTGGAAGGAAAATACATCTCACAGGATTTGACTGTTTTTTCTTTTGAATTTTATCCCGTGTAGACATGTGACACCGAAATCTGTGTCCGTTAGATTGTGAATGGAAAGGTCAAATAAGATTGATGAGATTACAAATGAATGTAAGATAATGGATGGATGTTTTTTTTTTCGCTTGTTATTCACTTTTTTCGTTTTGCCCCTAATACCAAAAACAAGTTCAGCATTGCTGCATAATTAAGCTCCAAAACTGTTTGGCAATAAATCAGAAACAGATTTATTGCCAGAGAGTTGTACAACTCAACAACGATTTGCTTTGGTGCTTAGTACACAAAACAGGCAGGATGTGAGAAACCCAAGAACACATGACATTGTGAGAGTAACAAAATGTAGATTGCACGCGCATTTTTATTACATTGGATCATATTTAGTGTGCAATCCAAGAAAAGGTGTTTCGAATACTTAATTAATCTATCTATCTATCTATCTATCTATCTATCTATCTATCTATCTATCTATCTATCTATCTATCTATCTATCTATCTATCTATCTATCTATCTATCTATCTATCTATCTATCTATCTATCTATCTGAATGACCAATAAAGCCCTGGTTCCACGTGCACCGTCGCGCGCGCCCCCTCTCTCTCCCCCTCCATTCACATGAATGGGTCAAACTTTTGGCCACGAGCACGCCACGCGCGTCGCTCTGAGTTGATTGTGGGTGGGGCGCGTGGGGGAGGGGCTTACACAGTAAAGGCAAAGGGCCCAGCTCGCTCGTGCCATTCTGAGATGAAAGTGCCTCGCACGCGGATGGCTATCTGAGGGAGCGCGAGCGACTGGCAAACTGGTGGATGCACGAAGAGCGGAGCGCACAGAGTCCGGACTAGTCTGTCATTTGCTGAGATTTTTACACGAAACTCCGAGATTTCTCCTCTTTTTTGTGCAGAATTAACGGGAATCCAAACAGGTGAGTCCAGAGATCTAGCCCAGGTTTTAATATAGAAGAAATGAATTGTAAACTCTTAGTGTTCTTACTAATAGTAAACTACTTTCACTTAATATAAAATCATGCGGGCACACTTGTGTGTATCTGCAATAAAATCACTTCATTTCTAACAATTTTCCAACAAAATTTGTCAAATACTCCGTTTCATTTGAAGTGCTCTTGTAATGATGTGTTGGGCCATATAGCCCAGACACAGTTGCGTGTCTGAAGTTCTGAAATCATAAATTACAATAATCTGTCCCACTTTTACACATCACTGCACAATAATTAACTGGGCCATTTTTTTCTCCTCCAAAACAACAGAAAGTTCTATTCTCTAACCAGGATTTAGCAAAATTATGCATTCCCGGTTACTTTTAGGCAAATGCATTTAACAAAAGAGGACAATTTAGCTAATGTTTTCAAGAAATAGAGAAAAACTGCCAACTGTGGTGGTTTAACAGCAGGCCTATGTAGTCTGCTTGTCCACATGTTTGTTCAGTTGCATGTTGCCTATTTAATCTTTGAGCTTTATATGCTGAGTAAATCCTGTCGTGTCCCAGATTGGCAGCGTCTCTCCAACGACTCCATCCCTAACAGCAGGAGACCATTCAGCAACCTCGTCCTAAAACAGACATCTATTCCTTAATATGAGATCATCCAACAACACAGTATAAGTAGTTACACGCAGGGTGTCTCATCACAAAAAATCCTCAGTATCATCTCACAATAACTGCTTTTGAAAGGAGAGAGCTGTTCCCTCTGCAGTGCTGAAATCACAGCCCTCACTGTATTTCATGGGATATGAGGTCTAGATCTTGTCCCTGCTCACTCATAATAATGAATAATGAATTCATCCTCAGGGATTGGCATTATGCATTAGCATTACGGACATTAAACTTTTGAGATTGCCTTTTTTGATTAACTTCATTTTTTACATGTTTTGTCTCTTCAGATCAAAATGATGACCAAACCGTTTGGAAAGAGTGGGGATATGAGTGAGCTGGTCAGCTCCCTGGGCTGGTTGGAGGAGGAGGAGGATGGCAGCTCCCAGGATGGAGATGAGAGTGGCCACCACGGCCTGACCATGGGCAGCCGCATGCGCACCTGCACAGAACTAGGCAGCGAGGACATGGAGGAAGAAGAGGAGGAGGATGAGGAGGAAATGGGACCAAATGGAGAAAACGGCCCAAAAAGGAGAGGGCCTAAGAAGAAGAAGATGACCAAAGCTAGGCAGGAGAGGTTTCGGGCCCGGCGAGTCAAGGCCAACGCACGAGAACGTTCACGTATGCATGGGCTGAACGACGCCCTGGATAATCTGCGCCGGGTGATGCCCTGCTACTCTAAGACACAGAAGCTGTCCAAGATTGAGACTCTACGGCTGGCCCGTAACTACATCTGGGCTCTGTCTGAGGTGCTGGAGAGTGGCCAGTCGCCAGAGAGCCATGGCTTCGTGGAGATGCTGTGCAAAGGTCTGTCCCAGCCCACTAGCAACCTGGTGGCCGGCTGCCTGCAGCTGGGAGCCAGCCCCATGATGCTCACCAAGCTGGACGACAAGTGTGGAGGCCCCGGGGTTGGTGGTGTGGGGGGTCAGGCTGGCCATCCTCTCAGTTACCCATCCCCAGGGCTTCCCAGCCCCCCCTACGGCTCCCTGGAGGCGTCCCACCTCCTCCACATGAAGGGATTCAAGGGGCCAGTGTACGACAACCCCTCCCCTAACGAGTGCAGCAGCGGGACCCCGCCGTATGACGGGCCCCTCACACCCCCGCTCAGCATCAGTGGCAACTTTGCCCTGAAGCAAGAACCTTCTCCACATGAGTCTGAGAGGAACCACACTCCCCACCACCACGCCCACTACCTCTCGTCCCACCACTACCCCACTTCCACGACTGGGCTACCAGGAGCCCCTCCCGGCCACCCACTTTTTCAGGCCTCACGCTACGAGCTGCCCCTGGACATGGCCTTCGACTCCTTCGCTCCCTCTCACCTGATCACCTCTCAGATGGGCGCCATCTGAAGAATGAGGGATAGAGGAGCTTGAATAAACTGCTGTAAAAAGGACAATATACGTTGGCCGTGGTACTAACTGTATAGAGAAAGTGGTTTGCATTTAAGTTGTCTAGTACTCTGGGAGAGCACTGAACGCTCAGAGGCAGAGACTCAACACCTCAACTCAATCTACCTGATACAAACACGCACCCATAACTTTTGATATTTTATTTATTCTCTTTTCTTTGTCATTATATGTTGGTATTTGTATTGCATTTTGTTTCTGAGAAAGTTGCCCCCATAGCTTTTATTTTACCAAATTGGTTTACACAGGCAGGATCTCTGTTAAAATGTAGCAATTGAACAAAAATGTTAAAATGTTTGATCGAATAGTCACTTGACCTAAACCTGATTTGTGCACTGAGGCCTACAACCAATGTCCCACTTGCCATACAAAAGCAATGCATTTATTTATATCTGTATTTAATATTTATTTTGATAATGTCTCGTCCTTTTTATATTTTTCTCAGCACAGTTTTTGTTTCACTGTCTTTTTGGTTTGTTGTCAGTCACTGGCAGCTGTACTGTATTTAAATTATTTATTTGAGGTCTTTCAGGTCATTTGGTGTCACAATTTTTGTCAAACTGTACTGTTGTAAATATTTTGCTGTTTCGCACTTAATTGAATAAATATTCTTATATTATATGCTATTTCCATAGTAACTGTGTTTGCCATGTGTATTCCTTGTTAATGTTGGCTAATAGAGGTGAGATACCCAGATACTGCTCCCATATTTACATATTATTTAATTTTATTTTGAACTTTTACATTGCATTTAGTAAGAATGGTGAAATTCATGTTTGCTTAACTAATTAAGTAAAATTAAGTAAATTTGTAGTGAAAATCAGAATCCGCTCACATTTTACACTCTGAACTTCAGATATTTTAGTCAGCTCATTATCATTCAAATTCTACAGAATAATAATGATTATATTCAGGCTTTCAGCGAGTTGTTTGTAATAACTTTATAATGTAGGCATTAAAAAAAAGATCAAAACAGTAAAAGATGAAAGTTGAATCTCACACAAAGTGAAACAAGAGCAGCTTACCTTTCGTTATAGTTAACTGGCACACAGACATCAAAATCACTGAACATGTGTGAGTATTTTGTGGCAGTAGAGGTCTGTTGAAGGACGTGTGAGTCTTTGTGTGAGTGTGTGTGTGTGGGTGTGTGTGTGTGTGTGTGTGTGGATGTTGTTCAGAGGCTTGCTCCGGGGTGTCTATCAGGTCAGGCAGGAGGCTGTTGTGGGCCCTGGGAAAACAGCTCTGGGGAACAGGTGAATGTGTCACAGAGGCCTTTTACTGAGGCTCTGCTGCTCGCTCTTTCTCTCCCACATGTCCCATTTACACATCGAGTTCATGCCAAAACACTGTGGGGCTCATTTTTTAAGAATTCACGCACATTAATTCAAAACAAGAAAAGCACCTGGTTTCTTGCTCAGAAACGCAGCATATGGTTGTCATACGTTAATTAATTTGCATCTCTATTTAAAGTACCATTCTGAATGTCACCTCAGCACACAGTGAAAATCCTGAGACATTTTTCAGTTTAGGTGTCAAGCATACTGGCAATAAACTACACAGTTCAATGATGAATGTTAGCGCATCAGGTCAAGCTGGGAAGGTTCCTAACATTTATATCACTCCACTAATGTCAAAAGCCTCAGTTTTGACTTTAATAATTGTGTTGAAGGGCACGACAGCTCTTGACACAGACAAAAAAAATGGGGTGGCAGAGTGTATAGAAGGAGAGGTGAGAGCAAGAGCTGGTGTGTTCAAGTGTGTTTATCATTGTGGCCCTTTGGGCAATTGTAAGCAGGCGAAGGTGCCTCAGAGGCTGTTGTCCAAGAGGACTTCCTCCCTCTTCAGCTACCTCTCCACTGGCCTGTCTTTTCCAGTTCTGGCAACAACAGTGGAGAAAGACCAGAGAAGAAAAAGGGAACGATTGTTTTACTGGGCGCCACTGGTCCATTGTGAATGCAGCCTGTTCTTTCTCTTGACCTGTGACCCGTATTGTTGCGGGGCTTCTCGTTTGGGGAGGGCAGACAGCTGGGGGAGCTGCGGGAGGGCTGACGGACAGCTGGGCCAATTTGGGCAGAGAGAGGAGAGGAGAAGAGAAGGGAGTGAGGGTATGAGAGAGAGAGAGGGAGAGAGAGAGAGAGGGAGGGAGAGTGAGATAGGGAGAGAAAGCGAAAAGCGAATTAGTGTTGTGGGGAAAGAAGAGAGGAGGAGAGAGAAGGAGAGGGCAGGAGAGGTGATGAGGTCCTTGCTCCTCATTCACAGGGTTGTCCTCCCTTGCTCCCGTTTGTCAACCACGGCACAGGAATGACACATTGCTTCACACGCGGGCAGACATTTGGCCTGTGAGAAAGTTCTGGCAGAGTTAGCAGGCGCACACCCTCTTTGTGTCTTTGCTGTTTTGTTACGGCAGAAAAAAAGAAAAAAAAGCGGTGGGGGGCAGGGTATGTGGATTATCCTCCTGAGTCCAGATACATGAGTGGGTGGATATGGAAATAATCCACGTAAATTAACTGTGGATACAAGATTACAGAATACAGGAATGCAGGCATGGTAGTAGAGATGGTTGGATAGTTACACGGGACATTGGAACAAAGTAAAAAAGTCTTTTATGTTTATTTTTGGATTCAATCCAGCTCACTGATGAGTATATAAACATTTATTGTGTTAATATGAAAGAGTGGAGGTCATATTGTAGAATAACACAGACGGTTCAAATATCTCAGTAATGTTGTGAAATAGGACTGAGTGTATGAAGTGGCTCTTATCTATGGTCAGGGCACGAGCTTCTCTAACAGGAAGGGAACACATGCTCTGTGAAGCCATCTTGGCCGAGACGACAGGCAGCACAGACGACCTGTGGCTCGATCCCCGGGGAGACAGAGGTCATGTTGTGTATCAACCCCAGAGAATCAATGACACTGCACCCCAGAAACGTCAATCACAAACTTCTGTGGTCCCGGTGTTTTCTTCTTTTCATTTTTGTTCTGTTTTTATAGAGTCCATATTAGCAAAAGCAAAGCACCAACAAAACATTATCTTGTTTTCTATCAACAGTGAAAAATAAAAACTTTGATTTTGGTGTGATATCACTTACAAAAAAAGAAGAGAAAGAAAAGCAAAATTGGGCTAGAGTTTGTTTTCTCTCCTTCTCGCCCTCTTGTGCATATATTCTAGTTTCTGTGGGCAGCACGCTTAATCCACTGGCCAAACAAGAGTGGCTCCCACTAAAATGAAAAGGTCCTGATCCATAGGAGCCAGATAGAGGGATAAAGCATTGTGATTAAGATTGTATTAATGGGGCCATAGGAGGCTGGAAGGCTTTAATCAGTGTCTGTGTGCCGGTAATCCCTCTGCCTTTAAGCTGGGGCAAACATAGTGATCCCCCCACCTCCTCCTCCTCCTCCTCTCCTCCTCCTCCTCTTGAGCCACAGTGCGCATGCACACACATGCACATGCACACATTTACACACGCCTCTGTGGGGCGCATGCTAAGAGTGCCCAGGTTGAGAGGTGGAGCACCCCAAAAAAAGAGACGCCCTAGACTTAGAGGAACAGCTGGTGGAAGAAAGAGCGAGGAGATGGATGGAGAACGGGATGTGGGAAAAAGACACAGGAAAACAATGAAAGATGGCAAAGCTGGTGTTACGAGAAGAAATAGGGAGTGGAGGAGGAGGGGAGTCGAATAGTGGAACTGTTAAATATAAATGAATAAAAGTACCTTTACCCAGTGACCATGGTCCAATCAATTATCACATCATTTAAGACTAGATTACCATATCTGAACTGAAATCTAGTGTGACTTCAGTGACATGAAAGTCCAAGGTTTCTGTGTCAACATCTTTTAAAAAGAAAAAGACATTTTTGTCTTGTATGACAAGCAGGGAAAGGTAAAACAATGCTACATCTCAGACACTGTTTGATGGGATATAAGTTTACATGGACAAATATTGCCTAGTCCTTTTGAAACGTGTGATGAGAAAGAAAAGTATGTTTTATACAAATTTGGTGATTGTTTGAAATAAATTGAGCTAAACAAAGATTAGAAATATTGTGGAGAAAAACACCAAAACCGCTTCCAAAAAGTCCCTGTTATGGGTCCAAGGATGGAATATTTTATTCTATTCCATTCTATTCTGATGTGAGACATATAGGAAATTAACGAGGTGTACATGGGAGGGGAGGGGACAGGGCAGCTCGCGGACTCATTACCTATGAGAGCGGACGTAAAAGGTGACATTGTGCGCGTGAGGATCAGGGGTGGGCCTTCTCCTCCCAGAGTTCTCTGAGAGTATGAGGGTGTAGGAGTTAAAGAGCTTCTAATGGGATCTGGATGCTGTCGTGTTTACCCTGCCCCCCCCCCTCGCACGCCCACTGCATTGTGGAAGTTTCTG
Source organism: Karalla daura (assembly GCA_029224185.1). Classification (NCBI taxonomy): domain Eukaryota; kingdom Metazoa; phylum Chordata; class Actinopteri; order Chaetodontiformes; family Leiognathidae; genus Karalla; species Karalla daura. Next base: position 5,441,453 of record CM055193.1, on the reverse strand, counting down.
GGCTTTGGGAGACCACAATGGGCTGAGTGTGGGGACAGATGGAGGTCCCTTTCGGAGAGGGCACAAAAAAACAGCCAAGGTAGGAGGGCCGTGGTGTCTGAGTGAGAGCAGGCAGCCAGAAAGCCCCGCTGCCAGAGACGAGGTGGAGGAGGGAGAGGAAAACCTGAAAAAGGGTTTTAGGTTCTCTCCTTATTGTAATGCAGGGAAGAGTGTAACTTTGGAGTGTCGCTTTGCTCCGGTCATCTGTCTGTAAATTCAGCGTGATCTAAACACATTCAGCAGACCTTTGGATCAGGATCAGTGTGTGTAGGCCTCTCACTCAGCTGGCCTGTATACATGCCAGCCTTTACACACATTCAACACAGTCTCTGTATCCACTCACAAGTGCTTTTCAGTGTGGAAACAAGCCAGCAAAGCTTAAAAAAGTACAAAAATGGATGATGTTTACATCGAGTACTTGCAAGTGATGTGCCTTTATCTGAAAGGGTTAAAGCAGGTCATGTGAGAGGGTAGATGCTGCTCTCATTCATGACATTCATGGAGCAGTTTGTGGTGCATTCGGGCCGAGGGTTTGGTGAGAGATGCTGATGAGGAGACAAGATGGAGAAGCATTGGAGGAGGGTAGAGGGAGGTACCGGGCACGGGAGCAACAGATGGGGCCTGATGGAAGGCTCAGGTTGTAAACTTTCTGTTGGTAACATCTGTGCGTTTGTCCATCTGCTACACTCAATGTTTACACTTTGTTTTGCAGAAGCTCATTAATTAGAAAACTGCAGTGGAGGCCGCTGGTACGGCCTTTGTCCCAGTGTATTAATTAGATCAGGAAAGAACATACATGTATTGTAGACCAATGCAGATTCCTATTGGCTTAATGACTCGTTTTGAATACATCTCTGTGGGTTTACATGTATAAATGCTGTGAAAGTAGGGTGGGTAAAACATATGAAGCGTAGCCCCCCACTTCAGTTATGATCCAATCAAATCAATGGAGTTGGACCATTCCCACAGATAAGCTCATCTCTCACATCTGTGCAGCTCAGGGACAGAAGTCGCGCCATGCCGTTCTCTTTGTTCATTTTCTGGAGCACACATCAATAAGTGGATTTACACTGGACGTGGGAATAAACCCTGATTAGAGTTACATTAGCAATTACTGTAAACAGGCCCCTCATAATCTGTGCACTTATGCAAAAACCACACATCTACCTAAATATCCAGCCCAACAAACGGCTCGGTTCCCATCACTACAGCTACATGTATCAAAAATGGATGTTTGGCTCTGCAGGCGGAATATGTGAAACAAGGGGAGTATCTCTCAATTATGTTGATAATATCTAAAAGAGAAAAAGAAAAAGAAAAAAGCATGGCAGTTTCAGTGGAAATGTTACATCACCTATGGGTATTTTACTTTTTGGACTAAAAATATTCTCTCTTCAATTTGCTCTGCAGCGAGAGGATAAAGGAGAATTAAGCAGCCGATCTGGGCTCAGTGGCCAGAGTGTTACATTAGACATTAATCCAGAACAGTGGAGGGTTGGACATAGCATCTTTTAATCCGGCACTCCATCCAGCCTGCACTCCCATCAGACACAGGGGGAGACGCTAACTGAGCCAAAACACATCCTCCATCTCTGCTCTATTACAGACAATCTTAACCTCCGATTTGGAAAACATTCCTTCTTGAAATGCTAAATGAAAGAGCAGAGAGAGAGGGTGCACAGTGAGGGGCTCTCAAGGCTCTCGAGAAGTGATTGCTGCCGGTGGACCTCTTCCACAATTTCCATTGTCTGCTGCAGCATCCTTCAGTGCTTCCCAAAATCTCAGACCTCCTTGCAAGGCTACGCAAGTGTCCTGGAGCCCTCTGCAAGCACACTGTCCCCCTATATGTAACAGATGTTACTGGGGCAACAGTTGGTATTGAAAGGGAGGGGCTTCAGGCCATCTGTCCAGGGTCAAGGTTTGAAAAGGTCTGGTAGAGATGGTGGCACGTTCAGGAAAATGGTAAGTATTTGGTTGAAAAGAGGAGAATATAGCCCACATTGTAATCCAGTTCAATGTGTGCTTTCATTTCAGATCGCCTTTGTGAAGATTTGGAGTTGAGAGATTGGAAACTCCAGAAAGTGTGTCTGTGACATGCAAACCTTCTGCTTTGGTGCGAAAGCACCACCTTGTGGTTAAATACAATACAACAACCAGCGTTTAATAAACTAAACACAAACCTAACACATATTAGCTTTAATGAAACGTTAAAAATGCAATTAAAATCAACAGACATAAAATCAGGAGATTTCATTTGACTGAGTCCAGCTGAGACTTGATGTTCTCAAGCATGCGGTCAAAGTCATCTTTCATGTATGCCATCTTCTTTTGACAAACTTTTCTCTGGAACAAAGAGAGCACAGCAAAATCTCCATTAGAAAAAAAACATCACAGCATAGATTAGACACAGATATTGCTGCACATGCACTTACTTGGTAAGCCTTCAGCCTCTCTTTTTCCATGTTAAAATACTCGGCCACTGTCAGGTCACTGAAGTCCCTCTTCATGTTTAAGAACCCACAGTTTGGGGAGCGTTTTATGTGTTCTGCCCTGGGCACAGAAAATGTTTGGAAGACCAGAGTACACACCCAGCTGTCGCATGATCACAACATGTCCTGAAATCTTAGTCCATGTGCTGATCTGTTCTACCAATGAAGGTGTACTATTTAGGGTTTTGGAGAAGGATCAAGTTTACATGGTAAGCACGTTTCCTTGTCACATACACAAGAGTTAACAGAGAGAAATCTCATCTAGGCTCCTGGTTTGAAGCAATATAATTTATTGTTCTGATAGTATTGATCTTATAGTAAAATATTCACCACACACAAAACCTATTTCTCTAACAGCTTTTTTCCTCCCACAATCAGACTGATGGCTTAGAATAAAATACAACCCTACAGGTCACTTCACAAAACCTCTAGTCTGAAGAAATCTGTAGCAGATTTACCTCAAATACGCCTTCAAATCAAAGTTGTTCACTTTTAGTCTTTTTAGCATGGTTCTACCATGTGAAAAAGTGTCTGCCCCCCTTCCTGATTTTTTTGTTTCACATCAAACACAGACAAAGACAACACAAGCAAACACAAAATGCAATTTTTAAACGAATGCTGAGGCAGAAAAAAATCCAAATTTGTATCGACCTGTGTGAACAAATGATAGACATCTCTTGTTAAAACATAAATGAGCTCTGGTTTATCACATGGAGTTCAGTTACTGCCACACACTGTTGACAAAAGTGAGACATCATGCTCATCCAAAAAGAAGAAGAAAAAAAAATCAGGAACAAATGAGAAACAAAGTACTTAAAATCTGGAAGTAGATTGGTTTGGAAAAGGTTGTAAAACATTTTTTAAAGCTTTCGAACTCCAGGAAACCTGTATGCATGAATGAAAATACATGGAGCAGTGATGAACCTTCCCAGGAGTGGCTGCCTGTAGTAAACAGAACCATGAGTTCTGCTGTCTACCAAAAATCATGGAGGAGACAGAGGTCATTTGTTCATGACCTCAAGCTGAGGCACACTTTGGTTCTGCAGCAGGACAATGATCCAAAACTCAGCAGCAAGCCCACACATACCACAGAAAAGCTCAAAAGAACAACAATCCTGCAAAGACAAAAGACTCATCGCAAACACTTGATTGCAGTTGCTGTTGTGGCCATGTAGGTTTAGACCCCCTACTCAATAATAATAATTAAAAAAACATTTAAAAATGTTTGTGTTCATTTAAGGGTTTGGGTTAGAGATGCCAGGAAGGGGGCAAACACTTTTTCACACCACTTACTTTAATTCATTTTGATTGAACCTATTTGTGCCATCTAATTTAGTGACTTTCAGAACCAGAAGAAAAGAAGAAATCTCGGTCCAACCAGGATTCGAACCGGGGAGTCTATTCACCAAGACACCATGTTGGAAAACTATTTAGATTCTTAAAAGCAATTCAGTGACTTCTTACAAAACTTTATGAAAACAATGTAAACGTGAGAGTCTCAGGAAGCTGTGAAGCTTGTCTCACCATGGATCGTCATCTGGCTCCCAGCCCTCGAGCTCGATGAGACAGAAGAAACAGCAGGCGACGTCAGGCTCATTCTGATTGGGGCAGTGGACAAACCCCGCCCTGGCCATCTACAGAGACAATGACAAAATGGCCTTTAATGCCTGCAGCATCTGTTTTCATTTCCATGTACTGTAAACCAAAAACAAAGAATTAAGGAATTTTACGAGGGGATCCCGCAGTGTCAAAGATGACAAGCACCACTCAAGAACAAAGGTGGAGCTGCTGCAGGATTAGTGTCAGTGAGACTGAAACCAGAGGATCATCTCCTTTTGGCTCCTGGGAGGGGGGCTGAGAGCTGGCAACATGGCTCAGAGTGTTGCTCATCAAGTGAGTTGTCAGCAGCCTATCTATCACAACAAGGCCGGGGTGGGCAGAGGGTCTGAGCACCGGACACCCACCGCTCTGAAACTGAGCCTGGCACCTGCTTAGCCATCTCAAAACCTGTCACCCGCTTGGATCAAAGGCTGTGGAGTGACACTGCAGCGCAAACAAGGTTGGCACATACCGAATTATTACTCTCAGCGGCTCTAATCGCTAAATGTGTAGGATACAGTCGTCAGGCTGTATTTCCCAGAGCACGAAAATCATCTGACGCTTCCCACACGCGTGCCCCAGTCTGACCTCAGGACGGCCCCGTCCTGCTTATGAAGTTGTTCGTGCTTTTGTCATAGTCAAAATCTCCATCTGGAAGTAAACGTGAGACATTAGGATGTGGCACAGCAGCCCTCTTACCTTTTCAGGTGTGCAGTTACAATCCTCCCTAAAGGGCCAGTCTGCAAAGCTCTGCTCTCGTACTTCCTGACTGTACATTTTGTCAAATGAGAAAAAACGAGTTCTCAACACTTCGTTGCTGTCCATACTTGCAGTGGATGGAAGAATGAACAAAAAAGACCTTTGCCAAAGTCAGTGTGTGATTATTGATGTGTGGAGGGCTGTTGTTTCACCTCACCTCTGCAGGTGTGTTTGGTTTTGGCTGATTGAGCCAGGAGGCCCAGGGTCAAGGTGGGTGGAGCCTCAGTGAGATGTGTACAGTCAGTCGATCACTGCTGCATGCCGCCTGGATGTTTTGCCTGAGGAACTACACCGTATGGAGATGTGGATTCAGGAGAAAACACTCTTCAGAGCCAGTGTTTGTTTGTTTGTTTCTGCCTTGATGCAGTGTGGGAGAATATGAGATGAAATCATAGCCGCAGCATTTTCGTTTTCAAAGTAATGTTTGTTAATTGTGTTATTCTAATTATTTCTGTTATTCGAGTCATTTCTATGTCTTGTAAATCATATAACTCAACAGGGGTGTCCATCCTGTACTACATAGCTTACCCCATAAGGATGAAATAAGAGAAATCCTGATGTTATGAAAAGTATTGAGTACTTTTTAGTAAGTTTACAGTCAGATAGCTCAAAGTCCCATCAGCTGTATAGTTTTATGAGACTTGGTGGAAATGACCTCCCCCTGGTGGTAACTGACAGACATAGGGATGCTGTTTGTGTACTTCTATCTCCTCTCCAAGCTCAGTTTGATTTAAGTCTCTAATGACTTTGTAAATGCTTTTCCTCTGCTTTTTCTCTGCGTCACACTCTCTGCTCTCCCACTGATGTATATAAAAAGCCTGAACTCTGGAAACCAGCTGAGTCATCTCCAGAAATATAAGACTGGAGTTAGATGTAAAAGCCATAAAGTCAGCTGTCCAATTTAACGGTTTGCGATCTAAACTTTAGCAGCCTGTTTATGAGTGAGAGGCAGGGGCAGCGCTGGTAAGCAGCGTGTCCCTGTAACTCTACCCCGCAGGCCTCTGGATGCTGAAATGTGCTTACAACTGTAAACTGCTGTCCTCACCCCTCCTAACCTTATCTTCCAGCAGAGTGCCTGCTCACAAGGCTGAAACGGTGCGATTTTTTTTACACTATGCCTTCTATATGCCTGTGTATCAGCCTGTTGTTGTATGATGCTGTGTTATGGCTTATTGAATGAAGGGGGACGTCCACTTTACAGTACATTCAGCGTCACATTCTGGCGGCTCTGGGTGGCCTGTATGATGTGCCGTGTTGTCCGGCAGTCGGAGCAGAATAACATCTCCCTCTGACTTTACACACGTGTGTGTGACTGTTGTCCCGTGGAGTTTTTCCATACATTCGAACATCCTCAGCTTTCGCTGTTTCTCTCAACATTGCCCCACCATAGGTGTAACATTTGTCAGTCTCCTCTCCTTTTCTTCACAGGTTTTGTGTTCCAGGAGGCTAAACCATGAAAACGTGTTGACAGCTTTGATATCGAAGGCCTGTGTTTCTTTATAGTTACCTTGAGCTCACATCAATAATTGCAGACAGTTTCAGAACTGTCTCTTGCATTGCAGGTTGATAGGGGGATATTTCTTGCACTTCTGTTTATTATATCTCACTTTTACTCCTCATGCCTTCCATGACATTTGATTCTTTCTCTCTGGGTAGCCTCCTTCTCGCTGCCGCCAGCTCTCCGCACTCTCCTTCTTCTGCAACAACTGCCCTCGCTTATTGAGGTCTGCCACGATTAGCCGCCGGAATCTCCTGCTGTCGTTCTGTTTTCACACCGGGCTGAGAGTGAGAGTGAAGGAGGGAGGAGATAGGATGTAGAGGTGAAGGGGAGGTGATACGAGCAATGTGTTTGTGGTGTCTGTTTCCACATGTCCATTACGGTGTAAGGCTGCAACATTTGTGGCTCTTGGAAACTGTTTGAATTGCAGCTGAGGATCTTTGTCGTGATTTCATCCTCCAACCTGAAGGAGCTCTGGCCTGTTTCACGCTGGGAAGGATTTTGCAGAGGAAATAGTCCTTTCTCAGTGTGCTCCAATAGGCTTGGATTCACTCAGCCAGAGCAGCAGGAGCACCAGAAGTGCAATCAATGTGGAGCACAGGTAAGAAAGGTGGCCGCTGCTATCCTATGCTTCTCAGCGTCTGTCTCAGCTTTTAAAAGGACTCAGCTCTCTCTCTCTTTGCAGGGTGTGAGAAACACGTCTTTGCTCAAATCCAGTGCATATCTACAGTTAGATGATCACTCGGCATGTTTTCGTTGCTACAAATGTGCTTTGATACAGCTCTGAAAATGACATTGGGAAAATAATTGGGCAAATCTCTGTGTTTGTGTGTGTGTGTGTGTGTGTGTGTGTATAAGTTATAAGTGTAAGTGTGAGGGAGAGAGAGAGAGATTGATCTTCACTCTTCTTCTCGCCTCAGATATATCCATGTCTCTGGAGCTGACAAATGTCCTGACAGCTCCACCTGTCTTCTGCTGCCCTCACACCCAGAACGAACACCACGCATTTGGGCGAAGCTATATATGTGTGTGTGTGTGTGTGTGTGTTTCAAGCTTGCTGGCTGCCTGTGTGTGTGTGTATGTGTGTGTGTGTGTGTGTGTGTGTGTGTGTGTGTGTGTGTGTGTGTGTGTGTGTGTGTGTGTGTGTGTGTGTGTGTGATTATATCTGTGCATGGATCGAGTTTATTCTCAACTTGTTATCATTATTTTTTTTCTCATCTCTCTCTGCTGAGGAATGTCTGAGCTTTCGAAACGGGCGAGATAATCACTCTCCACTCTGCTGTGTTCTTGAAAAACACATGACAGTGTGTGAGACTTGGAATTTGCCAGCCTGCAGTGTTTTGTCTAGTAGGGGCAACATTACAGGAATAATTGTTGCAAACTTTCAACAAGTACGAACTGCATCTGAGTGCGGTTGGAAAGAAAGACGTCCTGTGCTCAGGCAGCGGTGTAAAAATGTCATGGGCGTGTGAGAGTGTGACAGTCAACATCAACATTCTCCATCTCTGCAGGCAGGCGGGGATTCACAGGACAGGCCCACCCACCTGTGTACACACACCCCAGAGTCCGCAGAAACACACTGTCTCCTCTATTTCTCTCTGGGAAGCTCTGCTGCGATAGAACGTATATACTTCCATCCATTTTCATACATCCACCTGCATGTTGTGCATACCTGTGCGTGAGCGTATTTGTCTATCTCTTTTTATTTAAATGTCGTGAAGTCGTAAAAATGGAGGTTGTAGTACCATGTAGCACAGTGTGAAATCGAATATCATGTTTTTCAATAAAGACAAAAACAAGACAAAGTACAAGTTCTGTCAAGTGCAGAGATTCAAGTCTTTGTCATGTTTGTTTGAAAAAATAGCAAATATGCAAATACAGCAAATAATCTTTATTGTTGCATCTTGAATGCAATGAATACATGAGAAGCTTTATTTATAAGAAATGGAAATCTTTATTCTTCTATCTCTTTTACAGCTGCTTTAGTGACGTGAACAAACTGCCAGGTGGTGAAAACTACGTTACAGTATTTAATTAACATGAAAGTGTCTGTGCTGAAACTGATGACATTCACACACACTCATAAGTCTAAGTGGGTCCGACAGTACCCACAAAATGTCATCGGTCCGCACGAGGTGATGGAAATCCCACTTCATTTATCATAATCAAAACATTGTGGTCCTGCGTCTCGGTTTGTTCAAGTGTTTCCTGTAGGGGAAATGAATGCGCAGCAGTATATACCATGCAGCTGGCCACATTTCCTGCACATATCCACACCTGATCAATAGTCTAAATTTAGTGAGATGATTATCCCTCACAGTTGCAAAGTGATATGCTCAACTGTCAGACTTGCAGGCTCAGGCCGGTTCAAGGGGAATGCAGAGGTCCTTTCCTTGGTTCTGAGCAGGCTGACTTGTCATGTGCCTCATGTCCATAATGAACTTATCAGATTGAAGCTGTGCCACGCAAAGTTCAGTTATTAGAGAGAGAGAGAGATGATTCCTCTCCTAGAAACATATCTCAGATTTGATTGGGTAATAGGCTGTGATTTATTGCATGGTTGCTTTAGTGAGTGCATTCCCATATTATGAGAGGTATTGCAAGTATGCTGATGCGTTTCCCTTGCCTGGCTCCGTCACCTTTGACCTTCTGAGGTAGTCTCTAAATTCACCACCACGGTGCCAGGAGAATGATATATGACAAGGTGTAGACTCTGCACCAACAAAATCCTTTTCAAGACACCACACAAGCAAATACTAGAAGAAGAAAAAGGTCAAACTAACATTTCTGGAAAGCCACATTACGCCTGCAGGAGCGGGTGCATGAAATATGATTAGAATTTACGATCAACCAAAGTTGCGCAGCATTTGAGGCGTTGTGAGGAAGTGAGTTACAGTCGGTCTGGCAGATTTTGTGGAGTGTAGATTTACCATGTTTTTTTTCCCCCCTGAGGGAAAGAATGAGGAAGATGGATCATTGCATTGTATGAATAGAGTAGTTTGATGTAGCTCATCTCCCTCAGATTGGATAAATCTCTCACGGACGGTTGCAGCTCACTGGCGAGATCCTTTGAAGTCCTCCATCGTCAGCAGCCATTCCCTTCATATTTGACCTGCTGCACTCGGGCTCTGGGCCCTTCACACAATTCACCGTTCTGACACTAAAAACAGCTCCAGGAAGGACACAGGTCTCCAGTAGCGCTGTCGAAACTGTTTCACAGATAGTGTTGTGGGCGAGGATGATGTTCCTGATTCAGCCTGACAGGTCATCAATGCCATACCAGCTGTGCCTCATGTCTGTTTGTTGACATGACTCTGAGAACATATCAGCTTCTCATTTTACATGGGATCATTTTTCATTATGGGTCTCTTCCAGACTGTGGTCTGTACCACTAGCCTTGAATTCTTACACAGATTCAAAGAGGCTGCTTACAGGGGAATTTGATCCTGTGTTGACATGCTTAGACCAGCAGAGAGCAGCAGAGGTCAGTCACAAATCACCGTCAGGGCAGAGAAGTGAAGAAGTGCAGTGTCCACACACTTTAGCCACCTTGCTTTAATTTGCAGGCCAAAACCATGTGTGGACCATAAGTGCATCCATTAATTTTAGGGTTTAGAGACATTTTGGGCACAAAAGTTGTGTATGGATACTTGAAAAACCTCTGTGAAGCAATAACATGTCCTCACAAATCACACGAAATATGATGTGAGAGAGGATGTGTGAGGATGTGCTTCAAGTTGATTGCCAGGTGAAGCCTCACACCACAAACATCACATACAAACCATCATCTGTAACATCTGACACAACACAACAAGACCAGCACATTTAAAGAATATTTATGTAACTAATAACGTGAGATGAAGGAGAGAGTCAGAGGTCCTCTATGGAGCTATCAGAGATCTATTGCTTGGATTTTATGTATGTATGCATATATTGCAGTGAGAAATGTGTATAGTGGGGTATTGGAGTACAAAGGGTGTTCACAATGGACAACCATCCATCTAACCATCCATCCATCTATGAAAATTACTCTACTAGTTGTATCACAAGTATACCCTGGACAGGTTGCATGTCCATTGCGGGACACACACCATTTGCTTCTCTTCACTGTGGGTTTGTTCTGTTAACGAAAATCTTTATCTGTCATATCATCTATTTCCCTGTTGCAACAAATGCCACACAAGAGACATTAGCATTGGAAGTACCCCTACTAGCTTGAGTGAGTAATGCAGGTTCATTACTCATTAAGACATTCCCCTTGTGCTGTGGAGTAAATGTCCCATGATGACTCCCCATCAGGAGGTCAGCTCATCATCCTCAGAGTGATTGATCAGTGGTCATGGGTACAAAGGGACCTAACAGCCCAATTCTCCCTCCTCCTCCTCCTCCTCCTCCTCCTCCTCCTCCTCCCTCTTCTTCTTCCTGTATCTTGCCATCACCCCTCCACTCACATACCTGTCTGACAGTACCATCTGTCCCTCCCCCCAGTGGCCATCACCTCCTCCCTCTTTCTTCTTACCTATGGATGATACAGGATCCCCATGCTCCGATTTCACCCTCTCATCATGACATCCATTAAAGTGGCGCAGGGCCCTGGGCCCCCGTCGGCCCGACAGCACATTAGCACTCGGCCCATTGAACGTCAACAAGGGCCAGCTCTGAATTATTGATACCAACACAACTAATGAGGAAACCCTATCTCAGCTCTTTTGCAGACACACAAACACACACAAGGACACACACACACAGATGCACGCAGGAGGACCCGCTCAGAGTTCTCTGATGATAACTTTTGTTCCAGCTGCTACTGCCCCATCTTCAAAAACTAATATGCTCAGTGTTCAGCCCATTTCCTGCAGGCAGGATGTGTGTTTATGTACTGCACCCAAGGACCAACAGGATCAAATTCCTTTTCAAATCAAAGTTTGCCCTTTTGCACCATAAATGTTTGTTCCTCATCCATGAGCTCATTATTCTGTGTGTAGAGCTGAGTGCCTCCACTGCTGCTGCAGGTGCTAGATCTTACTGGCAGTTGCTTAACTGTGATATTCGTGCACTTTTGTCAAGAGCCACCATATGCTCCCCAATACCAGCAGCATTCAGTCGGTGGATTTTAGCCAAAACGTACAATCTGTAGAAATTACGTGGGTGCTTGTGGCCCCTCAGTCTGCCACTGTTTACATACAATGGTTTAAATGTGTGCAGTGGAGCTGCTGTGCAGAGAGGTATTGGAGGTGTCAGCCACCCTCCTTAGTATTCACTCCAACACCCTGTGACTCACAGCCTCAGCCGGAGAGCGTGAGAAGGGTGGGGGGAGGGATGGGGGAGGCGGAGTGAGGGGGTGCTGGAGGTAGGGGAAGGGAAAAGAGAAAGCGGGCACAGGACAAGAGGAACATCAGGCGGCGTTTTCTGTAGCCCCCGGCTCACGTGTTTGCATCTGTGAGTGTTTGCAAGCATGCCTGCCCGAGGGGATTAATTTTTTGACAGCTTTGTTAAGCCGTCTCTTCAGTGCTGAGCTTCTCAATAACATCGCGGCTGTGTGATTTTCAAAAGTCTCTCTCTCTCTCTCCAGCTGCTCTGGAAGACAGAGAGGGACAGAGCAAAGTGTGGGGCACATGACACCAGCAGACGCTGTTTGAGTGGCTTCTTGGTGAGGAAGAAGTGGACCATGAGAAGCTGGCTGTGAAGCAGCCCTTCAATTAATGACCGCACTGCCATGCTCCACAGTTTAATTCTCCGCAGTCCTTCGGCCGTGTCCGACTCTGTCTGTCTGTCTTTGTCTCTGTATTCCATCCTCCTGGTCGTCTCTCTTCTTGTCACACCACATCTCTTCATCCCTCTGTCAGTTTGTATTTAGTTTAATCTCTCCCCCTCCTTCTTCTGCTTCCTCTGCTCTGTCGCTTCCCATTTCATCTTTCTTTTTTGCTCGCCACCTCCTTATTCACAGTCTAAATTCTATTCTTTTGACGAGAAAACACTGAGGTTGATAAATCATGTAACCTTGCCTGGGCAGGTTAGGAGACGTAGAGAGAGAGAGGCAGAAGGACAGAAACTCACGGATAAAAGGTTAATCCCTTGACAAGTCCACATATGCATGGAGTCAAAGGACAGAGGAAGGAGGAGGCGTGGTTGAAAGACAAGATACGCAATAAAGGGATCTGACAATCAAAGTCAACGTGAGAGAGAGATGGGTGAGAAGAATATGGGAGACGGGAGGGAGAAACAGTATTTGGGGGCGATGGCATTTTCAGTCAAGCTCTGTCTCTCTTTCATGACTTCCCCTCTGCATGATGACAGCCGTCTGCCACCGCTCCCATTGGTCGAGGCCGCCACCAATCAGAGCAGAGGCATGTAAGGTGCCTTTAGGTTATACCCAACCCCAAAAAACAAGAAGCAGGCAGAGGGAGAGAAAGACAGAGTGGGAAAGAGAGAGAGAGGTGTGTGTGTGTTTTACAGAGAGACCAAAGCAGACAGAAAGTGGTTTGACAGGACGCTCCCAGTCAAATGACACACTTGAGGAGAAATTGCTTGTCAGCTGTTTGTTGGAGACCACTGCAATTCCTCCTGGCTGCTGTGGAGAAGAAGAAGAAGAAGAAGATCTTGGCTCTGTAGTCTGCCCCTGTGATTGGCTGTCACACTTTAGGCTCCCCCTCCTCTCTCAGACTCCCCTCTTCTCTCTCCCTCTCTCTCCCTCTCTCTCTCTCCTCTGCTGCTAACCCCCTCCATACTGTCCTCAGGCTTACCTGAGCCACAACTGCAGAAACGCTGGACCCCCCTCCATCCCCCTCCTCTTCCTCACACATACTCTCTCTCTCTCTCGCTCCCTCATACACACACACACACTCACAAACACACACACACTCAGCTTTTCACCTGGAGAGGGCAGGCGCATGAGACGGCATGTGCAGCAGCAGCAGCAGCAGCAGCAGCAGCAGCAGCAGCAGCAGTCTCTCCTCACATCCAGCTCTGCCTCTCTGAGTTGCCTCTTGCCGGAGAGTGGAGAGGAACTCTGAGGAGAGATTTTGGAGCCATTGTCCCTTGGCCAACGCTGGAGAGACGGGGGCAGTGAGGGAGCACTTGTCAAGCCAGGGACACCAAAGGCAACGCACAGCATGATTTTGGGTGAGTTGTCGCTTTTTTTGGTGCGTGAGATTTAGGAGAGGTCAATCATGTCGTCGGATCACTAATCCCTACTTAAACTTGGCCACCAGCAGCTCTTTATTAATAGGGAGCTGTGCCTGGTGTCCACTGCACACACAGACATCTGTCAGTGCTGAGCCCAGGGGTGGACCTTTAAATCATGGTTAGTGCTAATAATCACGACGAGAGTGTGCCATTAATATGGCAGGTGTGAGTGATGACAGGGAAGGTCAAAGTGTTTGGAGGTGGACTGTATCATTATGGGCTGTTTGGTCACATGACCAGACTCCACCATTCTTGTGTCCTGCCAGGAGAGGTGAAAGGACACAGGCAGTTTTAAATGGACAAACAGAAAACTGATGAATTGCAAATTTCTGCAGAATTATACAACTATACATTTATGTCACTGCGCTATGTGTTGCTCGACAACTGGTTTCTTCTTGACCAACACTGGTCCCCATTCATTAGCACATGGCGCATCGCACAAATAATATTTTCAAAAGGAAAAATATGAAAGGTTCTGCTTTCCTTTTCTTTTGCAGCACAGTTATTTTACTGGCTTTTTTTCCCCTGTTCTGAGTCAGCCAGAGCTTTCTGTTTTAGTATTCTGGTCTCATAGTGGCCATGTCTGAGAGGGGATTCTGTGTGGTCTCTGTGCTCTACACAGTCAGTGTGTACATTCATACAGAGGATGAAAGCTGAGTGCCACTGTAAGTAAGCTGATTGGATCAATCCTGCATGTGCTGCTGCGTGGATGACATGTGAAGAACATGTGTGTGTGTGTGTGTGTGTGTGTGTGTTTAATACAGCACGATGCGTGCGTGGCTCAGAAAGTGTTCCAGAGTCTTCTAATTGGTGTATGTCCGTTTCTGCGCGACTGCGTGAGGTCATTGTGTGCGCATTCATTTTTGTGTGTGTGTGAGTGTGTGTGTGTGTGCGTGTGTGTGTTGCTATGTTCTCGGCCGGAGAGGCCACTTTGTTTTAACGCATGCCTGGACTGATTCAGACGCAGCTCTGCTCCTCTGCGCTCCCGGCAGGCATGTTTTTCGAGCAGACATCTCTAATGATTATAGGGAGTCATGCTGTCTGAGGTGTGCAAGTTTGAAGAGAAGTGCACGCTGAAGAGAATGTTTTCCCAAGAGCTTATGGCTCGGAGCGACGCAGTCAAGTCCATGTCTCAGAGAATGGCTCTTAATTAAATGGTTGATGACTGATGAATTTACACTTTCTGTCTCTCAACTTTTTCTTTTGGTTGTTCGACACAGAGTTGTTTTTTTTTTGCTCGGTGCTACATTTCCAATTTCCGCCGCTGGTCAGAAGCAGAGCAATCACCTTATTTGAGCCTCATTTAACAGTTAGACAAGCACTGTCTTGATCTGGATGCAGGTGGTAGCAGCTCCCGTAAACGTTATTGGCTGAGGGCGAGTCAACAGCAGCATTACCGCTCCACCACAGCTGTCCCACTGTAGCAAACAGGTGAAGTTGTTTATCGGAGCATGGGTCGGTGCCCAGGGTGGTTATTACAGAGGAGTGTAAGTGCCACGGTCATGCTAGGAGTAATAAAACACTGGAATGTGACTTCTGTTGTACAGTGCTGTGATGTTTTTTCTGCCTCTGCAGGGAAACTGGAACCTGTCAGCATTTGTTCACTGCACGTATGGCAGGTTATGTTCTACGTCAGGATAATGGCGTTAGACTACACTAATGTACTGTAGCTCCAGGATACCAAACCTGTGTGGTTTTCCTGTCATGCAGCGGTGGCATGTGAAACATTCCGTCATCACACCTGCCAGAAAGCCTGACCTAGACTTCTCCCAATTAAATTGTCACTCAGATAGGCATCTCCCATTATTTCTGTCTGAACATTGAGATTTTGCAGTGCCAAACATTCTGCTCCATTTGCGTGATGATGTGGCTGCTGAGCGATTTGACATTTCTGGTTTTCCTCCGCTGAAAAGGTTAATGTCATTGTAATGACCTTTACAATTCTGACGCCGGCTGATCTGGACCTCCAATCAGCAAATTTCCTGATTCAGCTCGCTGAATATAAATCTGCAAGGTTGCGATAACATGTCTCAGGATTTATCGCCAAAATGTGTCTTTTTTTCAGACGCGATTGGGTGAATGTGCATAGACCGTGCACGCTTGTGTAAACCAGATGCATTACCAGCTGTGTCTGAGTGGCTGGGAGTCTATTTCCATCTTTTGCTTTCCTGTGACCTTGAGAAAACAACCTTTCCCAAGGCCGCTGTGTCCTTGACGCTGTGTTCACTAGCCCATGATAGCTATCTTCATATGCGATCCGAGCCCTGGCAGAGGTCTCTGGCTGCTGTGACTGCGATGACAGTCCTGATGCTGATAATGGCAATGGACGTGTGGTTGTGCTCCACACAAAGCCAGCTTAGCTCGCTGCCTGACATGGGCTCTGCACCAAGTTAGGGGTACGCGGCTGCTGCTGCTGCTGCTGCTGCTGCTGCTGATGCTGTGTGTGTTTTGTAATAAAGTGTGTCTGTATGATCTTGGCAGAGAACAGAGCGAAGCAATGAGAGAACAATGGCAGGCTAATAGAGAACATGATCACTGGGCTCCTGTTGTCGCAAAGCCTCTCGATTGACTGTGGTGTCATTGTGATCAGCCGCCATGTTGTCGGAAAAAAAGAAGAAGCCGTTTACGCTTTCAGCCGACTGGTGCCTGGAGGGAGCTCCTGGTTGTGGAATCTGCTTTTAGACGAGAACGTCTATCACATCCTCTCGCTGTCACCCAAAATGCTGCAGGAGGACTGTCTGTCGAGCGTTGCTGGGACATTTCACTTTGTGAGCTTCGGCGCCAAGTTTTTGGGGGTAGCCTCAGTCACAATCGCTTCATGTTTGGATGTTGCTCGGTGTCTCATCCGTTCTGACTGTTTGTGTCAGAGACGACCTCCTGAGCTCAGGGCCATGGAGTCTATCTGTCTCTTTGTCTTTGTGTTTGTGTGCCTACTCCGGCCTCATCTGTCTTCATAAAATCTGTCTCTCTGTTGACTTGTCTGCATAGCTATTGCTCATTCCGTTCACCCTGGCACCCCACCCCCCGCCCCCTTCCTGCTAACAGCCTGCACACGCTCACCTGGTTCCAGAGGTCAACTCAAAGAGACACTGGAGAATATGCGTTTGAGCACATCAGCAGTTTTTTTTCTACCCATTTTCCCCATGACTGCTCTGCTCTCTTTGTTTATGTCAAAGTGACACAGTAATTATAACTCCTTAATGAGCCAGATATTTAGTATGCATGGCACAGTTTGTCCCTTTAGGCCTCTTTGCATATCCAAGATATAACTGGAGCACTTTTTGTTGCAGCCGAAACTCGAAAAATCCGCAGTGGAACATGCAACAGTGAACTGTGCATGGGCAATGTTAACATCCAAACTTTTATTAGTGAGCTATACCTTTAGCTGGCACATCTCACCTCTTGTTCTACAAATTTATACCTGAGCAGGCATGATCTCTGCAATAATATTATAATGATACCATTAATAAAATGGTATTTGCACAATGCTTATAATATTCACTGTTCCAAAGGGGACATAAACACAGCAATAAAATAAACTCTCAATAACTTCACGTTTTATTAGCAAGTGGGCCAATGAGCTCAAATTTCCCTGTTGTTTTGCGGAATATCCCCTTTCCTTTCAGTGGGAATATTTTTTCTGGCAAGTGGGAGTTTGGCTGTGACACAGTGCTGTGTGATGAGATAGTCCACTGCACTTGACCCAGTTCACCTTTCAAAAGCTTCTCTATGTGGCACGGCACTCAATGGGAGGACTTTTCCCCATATTCGTAATTAGAATGTGCCGCATACCTCCGGAGTGGCCTAGGATGTGAGATTAATGTGACACTCTTGTGTGTGGTGGGAGACTAATGTGTGTGTGTGTGTCTGTGTGTGTGTGTGTGTGTGTGTGTGTATGTGTGTGTGTATGCATCTGTGAGTGTGTGAGTGAGAGTGTGGCAGCAGAAGGGGCAGCACCTGTGCTCTTCTCTCCTCTTTATGGCTCTCTCCAGGTTTAGGAGAGGACTTCTCAGTTAAAAAGCCACCTAATCATGGCCCCTTCCCTGGCTTCTTCCCTCTCCTCCTCGGCTCTTCTCTATTGCTCCATTTGTTTATGCTGGAGTGACTGTGTGTCAGCAGGTTGTCAATACTGTCTGTAAGAGACTCTAATGAATAGGCCTGTTATTGGACTGGTGGGAAGGCAACCCATTGTGTCTGTGAGTGCTTCTGTGTGTGTGTGTGTGTGTGTGTGTGTGTGTGTGTGTGTGTGTGTGTGTGTGTGTGTCCGTGCGTGGGTGTGTTTGTGTATGTGGCCCATAGGTGTGTGTAGCACTGCAGAGCAGGGGGTGGTGGAGCTGGAGGTGTCTATTCCTCTGCCTTACTGCAGTGCTCTCCATCAAAGACCATTCACGTTAAGTAAAGGCCAGAACACACGCGTGGTTTCATGTCCTGAATTAGAGCGATTGTTCTTCTTTCGTTCAACACACGCGCTGAATGTAAACACCACGTGTTCCAGCGCTTGTGCGCGGCTGAATAAAATCAAAGTTCAGAGCGACACACACCGGTGGCAGCACCTGCCGGCACCGGCAGCCCGCTGCAGCCGCTCTGTGGAGCACAGAAACGCACCTGCGCGTGATTATGGTGTCACATTAGTGCATTCAGCAAGGCAGCCTGGCTGAATACTTACTGGGAATCCTGGGGCTACAAGGCACCTGGGAGTTGAAGCCTGGAAAATGTTCCGTATGCTTCAGCAGTCACTCTGATCACAAAGTGGAAAGAGACACAGATGATTCTCTCTAGTGTTTGCTCTGCTGACTCTATCAGATTCCACATCTATTTTCCCAATATTACATGATACTTAGAGGCGCTGACGTGTCTGATATACAGTAGCGATACCTTGATCGCTATTTGCCTTTTCTTTTGATCGGCGTTCATGTACCATAACATGGAATTCTAGAGCACTTCAAAGAAACTA
Organism: Karalla daura; assembly: GCA_029224185.1. NCBI lineage: Eukaryota > Metazoa > Chordata > Actinopteri > Chaetodontiformes > Leiognathidae > Karalla > Karalla daura. The sequence continues at coordinate 5,422,930 of CM055193.1, read as the reverse complement.
CAAAGAAGTTCACACTCGTTTGCTCACCCAGGTGTTGAGATATCTTGTGTCAAACATTTGGCATGATGAAAGTCTGGAGAATAAAAACAGTGGCTTTATTCTTATATGCCTGCATGTGTCAAGTGGGCACAGTCAGGGCACTGTACGAACACTGCTGTGTTACTATACAATGCAGATGCATTAGCTCTAAGCTTTATTATCTCTAGCTCTATTATATATGTGAAGATTTACATTTGTTACCAGTTCCAGTTTATGTTCTCTTCTACATGATGCAAGCGAGTTGTGCTGCAGTGCTTTAAAGAGTTGAGAAAAGGTCTTCTATCAGATTTATGAAGACAGAGGTGCATGTTTGATGTGCGTTTAATCCGGCCCTTGTATCTCTCCTTTTTGCCAATCCAACCCATCAGATGTAAAAATTCCACCGGTTATTGATCTACTGATGTGATAATTCAGAAACAGTGTTGGAAGGTGCACGAATAACAATTTCCCAAACAGCAGCCAAGCATAAAAAGGTTGAGCAAAGCTAACGTTTGGCTGCGATAGATGTTGCATTAATCATGCCTGCTCTATTTCTGTGAGCTCAGAAGGGAAGGGAGCAGAAGAGGAGAAGATGATGGGGACGAGAGAGGGAGAGGGAGAGAGAGAGAGAGAGAGAGAGAGAGAGAGAGAGAGAGAGAGAGAGAGAGAGAGAGAGAGAAAGGCAGACAGATAAAATGGAGTGAAAAGTGTCCTCATGAAAGAGAATTAGCTCCATCCAGCTCAGGGGGGTGGGAGGAAATTCCTCTGAGTACTGTTGAGATAGGGTTTCACACAAAGACCAAAAGAGAAATCAATTCTCCTTGAGATGCAGCAAGGTCAATTCACAGGGGCAAGGCTGGAGAGGAGGAAGCTAAAGGGAAGCAGAGGGAGGAAGAGGAGGAAGCTGAGGAGGAAACCGACGGCGTATAGGACAGAGACCTATGAAAGTGTTGAAGGGATCGAGGCCAACATGAAATGAGTGAGCGGCCAGATGAAAGATGGGATTTGAGGTGGAGCGACATTTTTCTTTTAGTTGCATCTCGCCTACGGGGGGGAAATAGATGCTTCCTCCTAACAATGTGCATTGAGCTGCTGTCTCCGTGTATCATGTGACTCATGCGAGGATGAAACGTGAGCTGTGCATCTGACACACTGTTGGGAATGTCACTCTGCCACCCCGACTGAACTTCCCTTGTTGCCACAAGGACGGCTCCTCACTCCCTGACTTCCCCCACGCTTCGCCACCACAGGGTTAGACGAGCACACCGACTCAATGAACAGCACTAGATTTTGCTTCCAAGAAGCCTTGAGCTTGCTTTTAATCCTTAATGTTACATGAACAGCTCAAAATAGCCTAAATCTCCACCCTTAACGCCTCAGCCCCCTGCCAGCACTAGTCTGCTCCACTGTGTTTCACCCTCACACACACACACACACACACACACACACACACACACACATAAACCCAGTAGATCCCACAGGTCTCCACGGTCCCTCAGTCCTGACTGAAAACAAGAGGTGATCCGGCCTTTAAGGTCATGGCTACACCTCTATGGAAATTACTACCTTCAGGGGTGTGATGTGCAGAGCAGCCTCTTTACACTGCCTTTATCCTTCCTCTTAAATTGTTTTTGGCACTGTTAAATATTTATTTCCATGTCATGCCCATTTATTATTATCATTATTATTATTATTATTTTACATTTTTACATTTTGATTTTAGCCTGGGTTTTGAAGGCATTGTTTTCATAATGTTATGTTTTATCATTTATTCTATTCTTTCAAACTGTGCTCAGAAAAGCATAATAATTCTTAGATTTCACCGGGGGGGTGTATGATAACCGGTGGAATGCTAAAAGGCTCGATGGTAAAGCGTGGCAGCTACAGAAGGATTCTTTTGCACCGGTTTAGTTTCATGTTGGATGGAAGCCGGGGAAGCCTCGCGAGCAGGTAGTTATGGGATCTGCGTGGCGCAGGGCTTAGTGCTGGCGTCTGGTATGCACACCTGTCTCCACACAAGTTCCTCCCTGAACAAGTCGCCCTACCCCTCAGAGAGAGAGAGAGACAGAGAGAGAGAGACAGACAGACAGAAGGCTCTGCCAGGACCTGCACCAGTGCTCCCTGCCCCTGCCTGGGGGGAGCGGGGGAGGAGAAAGGGAGGATCAAGTGGGTGAGGTGCCAGAGGTGTGGATTAGAAGGCTGTAAGGGACACGAGGGTAATGTGGTATCTGAGGTCATTCACGTACAGTATGTGTACAGTGTTTGTTTATGTTGTCGCCGGTGTTTGTCACTAGCTTTATTTCAGGCTGTGCAGAGATCAGGTCCTACACACATTTACTGGAAAGACCTTCAGGACCTTAGTACTGATCTTTGTGACTGTGGTCTGGACTCAATCCCCACTGTGTGTGTCTCCTAAAGCAGCAGCAATCTCCATTACAGGATGCATGGATGAATGAGCTGCTGCTTATATGTTTGACACAGCTCTCAGCGAACTCTGAGTCCTCAGACAGTGGCTGTTATTGTGGTTGGAGGGAGCACTGATGAAATGTAACAAATGGGAGGCAGAGACGAGGGCTGGAAACACGCATTTCCATAAAATTAGCATAGTCAGGATCAGTGCAATGGGCCCGATGAGACAGGAATAACAGCGTAAACATAAGCGACTTCACATTGCATTCTTCACATTTGAATAATGTTGGTTAATGTTTGGGCTTGTAATGCTTATTAATTTAGCATGAGGGGGGCTGACAGCATGTCAGACTGACGCAGTAGCCGGAGCACACACACATACTGCAACAGCAGCGTTTCTGCCCTCATCCCCAAATTTTCTCATTTGTGCCGGTGATGGCTTGTGTAAATGTGAGAGATTGTATTTACAGTTGCACCGAAGATGGTTTTTGTCTCTGCGCCGGGCCAATAATCACCAGCGAGCCACTGCCACAAATCTTCATTAGAGGATTAGCCGGCAGGGAGACGGCTTGTGTTCTTTTGCTTTTATTGGTGGCCGGGCGTCCAGCGCTCTCAGCCCTGCCGTCTCCCCTTCCTGTCTCCTCTGCTTAAACCTGCAGACATGGCGGCCGCTCACCTGAGAAGCACATTCTCACAGAGACACACAGCCATACGTGCTGCTCTCTCTCTGTGCCTTTTTTTGCGTGTTAGCCCTCCTCCTGCTATATCTCATGCCATCTCTGTCTTTTTCCCACATATGCTCAAACCTGCATGTACGTAACGCTCACACACCCTGTCAGTTTGTACCCTTGAGGTGCATCAGCTGCCCAGTGGGCACTCATACTCAAGACAGAACAAATTAAGGTCACAGTGGGGAGAGCCGAGCCAGTGAAGGACAACACAGTCTGCCAAGTGTGCGTATATGCGTGCGTACATTTTTGTCTTTTCCGACCTCTAAACGGTGGCACAGCTCCAGAGGGAGCCGTCGTCAAATGGCTCCTGTCCCACTCAAAGGAAAACTGACCCTCATTGCACCATTTTTGCAGGATAAAAGGTGCGATCTCTTCCCTTTGAATCCAGGCTCGAACATAGCGATGAATGCTCTTTTGAAGGTTCTTTGATATCACCTGATGGAGACAACAGGATTCAATTCCCTCCTGTGCCTGCCGGGAGTCTTGTGACTCATCCTGGGCTGTTGTTGGCCCGTCAGTGCTGTTCTGGTACCTGAGGCGCACTTTTCTCACACTGTTGGAGAGCAGGCAGCAGACGCGGACATTCAGGTGGACATGTTGATTTTTTAATGTCAATACACAGAAGAAATAGCTAGCCAGATAGATAGATAGATAGATAGATAGATAGATAGATAGATAGATAGATAGATAGATAGATAGATAGATAGATAGATAGATAGATAGATAGATAGATAGATAGATAGATAGATAGATAGATAGATAGATAGATAGATAGATAGATAGATAGATAGATAGATAGATAGATAGATAGATAGATAGATGGAACGTGGATGCATGGTACATAAAAAATCTTGTAAAGCTTGCAGAGGTTGTATGCTTTTGCAGCCTTTTTATGTACATAAAGACACTGATAAAATTGTATAAACGTATTAATATATTTTTTTTACATTTATTTATTTTTTCTTGAGAAATAATGATAATAAAACTGTAAACTGAGATTGACAAATACCTGTATGTTGCACAGTTATCTAGAAACAGCTGTGAGGTATGTGTACATGAGAAAGATGCTCAGGAGCTTCAGAAAAAAATGTTTCCAAAACAGTAATTCGCATTTAATGCTCTAACTGAGATAGACTGCGTATATTTGAGGTTTCACCCAGCGCTGCCATCTGCTCATCAGCACCTGACCAGAGGTTGCCACGTTATCATCAGAGCTGATCCCGGTGGGGTCTGAAAGTTCCAGAGGGCTCGTCTCTGCCAGTGTGAGCCTCAGACCTCCCCTCAAGGGCAATATCGTATTCTGCCTGACTGTGCGCGCCTGTGTAATCCATAGCTGCAGGGAGGGTGACCTTCACAGCGGGCAGCCTCGCAGCAGGCTGCGACACACGCACTCAGGGAAGAGGACAGGCTGGGCAAAGAGGGTGCTAGGGGGCAGGACATGGCGGTTCTTAGATAATTAGCCTTTCATATTACGCTCCCTACATGTGGCTGCTCTTTCCCTCTCTGTGTCGTGCTGTAGCAGTGGTAAATATGAAAGCATTCATTTCCAAAAGACTGTGAGACAATCACCATCTGCACTCCTTCAGTGGACTGAGTGAACACAACACTGTTGTATTTGGTTATATGGACAAGCAGAGATATGACGTAATTTAAGTTTCCTACACAGTGTCCATCACTGTCCTAGTGACACAACTGCAGCGTACTCTAGTCTCGTCTAAATAAGTCCTGTTTTACTTCAAAGCAGCATCCTGCAGCTTTCTCTCCATTTTGAAGGAAAATGCCATTTCTCATTGAACATTTGCGATGCACCCCGCTGCTCTAGTAAAGGTGAAGCCAGAGCCAGAAAAAGTTATTGACAGTTATGTGAGGAGATGACGCAGCCAAATAAGTCCCTGCTCATGAATGATGCATGTCTCCACCGGCCCTGATGGAGAAAGAGAGCGAAGCTGGATGACAGCTGGGGTACTGTGTGTGCATGGTGCAGAACAAGGTGAGCCTCTCCTCTCTCTCTTTCTCTCTCTCTCTCGCTCTCTCACTTTCTCGCCCCTTCACTTGCTCTTATACCCGCTCACAAACATCCACAAAAATCAGGAGTTCTCAGCGGAGCTGTTACTCTCCTCAAAGTCTCCCCTGAGCCAGTGCAGCCATAGTGACCTTAAAAAAATGGTCCAGCCTGACGCTCTGTCCCTCTCTCTGCCTCTCCCCCGTCCTCTCCATCGTCCCTCTCTGTCTCCCACTCTCTTTCGGCATCTCCCTCTTGCCAAGCCCCTCTATTTTCGTCAGAAACAATCACTGTATTTTCCGTCTCACTGCCCTGCACTGCCGCAGTCTGAGAGTGTGATGGGAGGACGGAGAGAGATGGGAGTGGAAGAGGGGGGTGGGCGTTGGGACGCGTGCAGCACGCAGGGCAGAGGCAGGAACAGGAAAGGCTACATAATGGTTTGTTGTCATCACCAGTGTAGCGTCACATCTGTCTGTCCCTTTAGTAGCAGCCAGCACACAAACCAAGCAAGCCTGTCCACATCAGCCAGGCTTTCCAGCACAGCGTCGCTGGACCCACATACACACCCACAGTGACATGTACGAGCATGAAGAAGCTGAATATTCATACTGCATCACTGCTGTTGAGTGGAGAAGCTTGGGTTTGCTGCCACAATGCCTTTGGTTATTTGGCTACCGGTGCCCCGAATACTCAGAACATCCAGGCCTGAGCAATGCTGCATATTTTATCCAAGACTCTTAGACTTATGCATATTGGCGTAAAGCTGTGGTCAAATTCTTCCAAGAGCGATGATTGCAGGGTTTCATACGTGGATGACATTTAAGCATAGCACACATTTTCAAAATAGTAGCGACCAGGCGTGAGTCAGTGGAGTGAAATGTAAATGATGTCTGTGCTCTGCTTGTTTCCTGTGGCTGTTTGCATTGCTGCAGATACCAGCTGATCCTCCCTGTCCCCATATTTGATTCATTCATTCACAAATGTGCCCACACACACATATACATATGTCAGCATTGGCCTGAGGGGCTGCATCGATATTCCCTGAATCTGAGACTCTGTGTTGTCCCGTTTGTTTGGTCGGGGAGCGCTATAACTTGGAGAGTAATTGCTGGTGATAAACTACCTCTCCACACGGTGCTACATTGATCTGGACACAGCATTTGTGTAAGAGAAAGAAACAGTGATAGATCTTAACACTTTAGTAACAGGCCGAGCATGCATTTGAATAAAACATTGTGCACAGGAACAACATTGTTGGGCAAAGCCATTAAGTCTCAGATTAGTAGCAAGAGGCTAATGCAGCCAGTCAGTGTGTGAGGCTGTGCAGCCTCACTCGGCTCAAACAAACACATCAATCTGACTAACAGTATGTGTCAACATGCTTCACGATTATCGTGCTAATCCCGGAGCAGCACACAGGAGACCACGGACGCCTATCACAGCTGGACCTGCGGAATTCATTTTTACATACGATGCATGCTAATACTTTCCATTTTATAGATAACTGGTATAAAGACATTCCTGACAGTCAGCACAATGTAAATGGGTATAAGCATTTTCTACCATACGCACACACATACAGACAAAGCATCTCTGCAGTTGTTGCTCGGGCACCAATTTTAGAGCACTTCAGCGGTAATGTCATGCAAATGTATTGTGAGTGTTGGAGATTTCATGGTGTGTTAGGGAGGGAGGGAGGGAGGCAGTGCCTGCGGGGTAGAGGCGAGGACAATGAAGTGTACGTGTGGATGTGTGTGCACAAGTGTGATTTTGTGTATACGTAGGGGAGATAATGCTTTTTTAAATGTTATCATAATAGATGCCGGTTACTGTGAATGCGAATGAGGGAGAGCGCTGCCCGGTGCTCCCACTGAAGATATTGGTGTGAATTTAATGGACCTGGTTTAAACTGGTTTGGATGTGAAATGGCAGGGTGCCCATGGAATAATGTGCTGCCGGCTGGCGACTCTCCCACCTGATGTGTGTGACATGTCATTGTGAAGAGCAAGGTCATTGTTCTTTGGGGCGCTCCCGCGCTCCTCCACCATCACTCAGGAATTGATATTGACTTGATATTCCTCCAGTCCGGAGGCCAGAGTTAATCTAAACGAGTGATGGAATGTGAAGGGTGGAGGGCAACTGGATACTGCTACTGTGTCATGAAATACATCATATTGTATTTACACTTAACAAACATGCAACTAGGACATCAAATCTAGGCATAGACATGATGCAAACAAAGGACTGAAACACAAACATATAAACTATAAACGGCGCTGAAATACTAAATGTCAGAATAGTCCATAATCGTCTGAATTGTCTGTGTGAAAGTGCACGGCTGTCATTTTGATTTAGAAATATGTCTTTCTAAATGATAACTTTTATTCCTTAACGTACTTTTTTCCCCTTTTAGCCTTTTAGCCTAACTGTACGGTCTCCTGTAATCACTACGCATGAAACTGACTGAGCTCTTGGCCTCCAGACTTCCTAAATTTAACCCTGGAATTCTTTTTATTTATTTTTTATGGCGCATGTCCGATTTCTCTGCCACTGAGGGCATTTTTAACTCTGCAGCAGAGAGAAGGGAAGTTACAGTCAATTGTAGTTTTGGCTCCCATACTTGCCCAGAGGACTGAAGTATAATGCAGGAAAACCTGTGTGAGATCGGCCGATGGTGAATCTGCCTTTGTTTACATAACCCACATTCTGATTTAAATAAATCTCCCGCAGCCTGTGTTTGATGGACTAAGCTGCTTTGTGTGACAGTAAGACCTGAGAGCATTAACCTAGCGTATTAATTATGTCATTAGTAAATCTATCCAGTCTATTTGGAACAGACTTTGTAACATAGCTTTTGGTTTCTGATGTGGAAGACCCACGACTCCTGCATATTCCACCCATGTGATATGAAACTTAATACAAATTAATCCTGATGAAAGATAAGCGATAGAAATGACTTCTCACAGCTGGAAACGTAAGTCCAAGCAATCATGAACATTCCATTTTAGAGTGTTGTTCTGATTTGGGATATGAGTACCTCCATGTATCTACAATTTGCTTGCTTGACATTTTTCATTGTCACCTGGAAATGTGCTGCCACTGCACATCCTAGGCTCACACACACACACGCACGCACACACACACTCGTACACACTGGTGGTACCATTGGGCTGTCCTCCAGTATTAATATACAAGGTTGGCAATGCTGTGGGACTGCATGCATGTCACACTGTCACAGCGTAGCAGGAGATAGCGAGACAGGGAGAGAGGGAGATAGTGAGAGAGGGAGAGAGGAGGAGAGAGAGGAACAGGGCTGATTTTGGATGCATGGCATGTGGAGTTACGATAACCATCTTTTCTGCAGCTCTCCACCACACTGTTTGTTCAATTACCATTTACTGCAGAGAGAGAGAGAGAGAGAGAGAGAGAGAGAGAGAAAGGGAAGAGGAAGAGAGGAGCAAGGGCGACGGAAGGAGTGGAAGAGGAGGAGGAGGAGGGGAGTTGCTCAGTGATGCAGGGGATGAGGAAGTAGATGTGAAAGAGTTGGAGAGAATAGAGTGGGTACAAAAACAGAGGAGGGGAGGTTGGTTCTATGTGTGTGTGTGTGTGTGTGGAGAGGCTGTGCATGCAGAGGCAGGGAGCGAGTGGAGGACAGGGGTGAGGTGTGGTGCAGAGCTTGACAAGGAGAGGAGCACGCAGTGTCAGATGAAGGTGTCGAGCACGGTGTCGTGTCCCAGCAGCCCGTGACGAGCTCTGCTCAACACACGTTCCCTCCTTGTCCTCCGCTTTGGCTCCAGCACGGGTAAACACAAAACCTGCGCCACATCATTTCCTTGTATAACGGCTCGGCGTGTGTGCAGGGCGGCAGTTATGAAACACCGCCACTGTTTCAGCTTTGATGAGTGTCATAGACTGTAGCGTGCAGCTTTAAAGAGAAAAAGTATTCAGACAGACTATTCCCAGCTCTCTGCATGGGGTCCCAACCGTACCAAATTGAGATATACAGAGATGCAGCTCGATCTGCCAGCTCCTCTCAGCACCTCTCCCCCTCTTACTTGCATCCCTACTTTTTAAATCCTAATCCCTCCCTCCATATCTTTCTCCAACCCCCCTCCCTATAGTCTCTCCTTCTCCTCTCTCTCTCTCTCTCTCTCTCTCTGGCTCCAGTATACAGACCAATTACAGAGATGATATCCACTGTCAGTCAGCAGCTCACAGATGAAGCTGGGCCTCTTTAACATGCTAATGGAATGCCAGATTCAATCAGGCCTTTGTATGGCAGAGGGGAGGGCAGTGCTGCTCATTAAAAAATAAATCATAATAACAATGAGGTCCGGGATGTGAAGGCAAGCAGCACCTCAGCCATGGTGTTGATCTCTCTCCCTCTTCCTCTGAAAAAAAAAACAAAAAGAAAAACGCTATTCTATGTGTCCTTCCTTTTCCCCCAATGGATCCGCCAAATAGTGGCGCTGTTGGCATGGAAGCTGGAGGAGGAGGAGGAGGTGGAGGAGGAGGAGGAGGAGGAGGAGGAGATGGAGAACAGGCAGGGTGCGTGAGGGTGCAGACTTCCTAAATCATCTGACAAACAAAAAGAGATTATGTGAAGTCAGCACTCCGTCCTTTCTTGCCATTCTCAATCATTGTCTCTCTGTTCTCACCCTCCAATAATGCCTCTGCCGCCCGACCCTCCCCTATATGAGCACACACACACACACACACACACACACACTTTCATATTCACACTGATACAAACATATGGAGGGAGAGAGAAAGAGAGAGAGAGAATCGGCTTTGCTAATTTTTTGTTCAGTCACTCCACCAATAACAGCACAAGGTCACTGGAGATTCTTCTCTCATAAGTATTCAGGACCAGTCATTGCTTTTTTTGCCATTTGTTTGCACATTTAGAAACAATTACAGTAAACACTGTATTTACTGTGGGTCTGTAAACTTTTAATTACAGGGATCAGCACTAAGCAGCAGCCATTCGCTCAAGGTTAAAAAGAAATGGTTTGACATTCTGGGAAATGGACTTATTGGCCTCAGGGCGGGGAATTGGATCAGAAGACTGGCAAAACTCATAAAGCTGTCAATTGAAAATGTGCAGCAATTACAAAATTTACCTAACGATGCTTTGGGGGTCTGCAGGAGTAACTTCGTCAAGTCTAGTCCTCCATCTGACACGTGAAAATAACGCGTGAAATTGCAAACCTGTGTTGTGTTTTGGTGGACAAACGAGATGAGACCTGTTGTTGCTCAGCTCCTGTTGGATCTCGATGCTGTTTGACATCCCCACGCTTTGCTGCTGTTTTTTCAGTCTTTGTGCTAAGACGAGCCAAGATAAAAGGCTGTCGACTTGAGCCATAATCCAACAGGCAGATTTGTGAACGTGGCAAATACTTGTTGTATTACTAAATGTGAGGCTCCCAGTGCAATCGTTCTAAAATCACTGAATATTTATATTATTGGTTTTATGTCTGTCTCGTTTGTTTTGTGCCCTTGATATTTGTGTTTTTTAATCATGATCAAATAACGCTCTCAACTTTGTTGTTAAAACAACAATGAAAGCATTGATTCAGTCAGTCGAACTTCTCACACAATGAACAAATGTCAAATTCCATAACCGCCTCTTTAAGGTCGGTATGATTTCACTTCCACGAGGCTGATACAAAACAAGGTCAGAATGTAAGGTTAGGGTTGGGTTAGGCTTAGGTAAGGTTAGCTTAGACCCAACTGTGTGAAGTAACTCCTAAATCACTTTATTATTATCGACTCAACAGCATTAAATACGTTTTAAATGGGCAATTTAACTTATTTTTTTCATCTAATCACTCAGCTGTAATTGGCTAAAAATACATAATAAAGTTAAATAGCATATACTCAGCACACTCATTTAAAACCTATTTGATTAGTACTAAGCAACTTAGTTATTTAACACAACTGTCAATAAAATTCTGAAGTAAATCTGAGGATTTACTTTTTTGAGTATAAAGTGGAATCTATGATCAACCAATCCACACATGTTTTTACTGGAGGAGACTGTACAGAGAGAAAACTCAGACAGACACAGGGAGAACATCTAAACTCCACACAGGAAGTCCTATAGTATGACTTGGAAGCTGGATCCTTCTGGCACCGATATCAAGCTCAGGTCTGTTGTGTTGACGCCTGTCAAAAATGTGTTGCAACCAAACCTGAGAGTCCAGAGCCACAGAGCACACCTGTGTTCGCTGGAGGAGCCTTGCCTCCTGTGATTGCAGTGGAGAAATGATGCAGAACTTCAGTCTCTTTGAGGCTTCGTGACAACCCTGCTGGGGAGCACCGTCACCCATCACCAGGTGCCCCTGTGACCCTCTGTTGTAGGTTGTGTTTTGAGTGTGAAAACTTCCCTGACAATGCCTTACAGTGAGGTGTCCTGAGATGTCAGTGCGAGCCGAGGAAGTGTTCAGCCATGGGAGAGAACATTTGCCTGAGCAGTGTTTCCCTTCACGGGGGTGAACCTCTGATGTAATTCAGCTGTCACTTTTAACAAGCATATTGCAGCACGTTCTGCGTCTGATATCCTCATTACTCTCATTACCATGCTGCTTTGGAAAGGTTTTCAAAAGCCCGGCGCTCCTTTCATCCGTGCTACTCTTTGTTTAAGATCTCTCCACTGGGGTGTGATTCAGAGATGCTCACTTCCTCTTGATTCATCGTGCATCAACTCTGGAGAATGCAAGTTTGCGTGTGTGCCTCCACCTGTGCGCAGGTTTATGTCCACATGTCTATAAAGCACAGATTTATTACAGCCAAGATCAACCAGGGCTCACTGAATTATGCATCACCTACTATCATGGAAAAATATGCTGAATGTGCCTCAGCTGAACTTGAAGGTGTGGGAGGTGGCATGGAAAAGCAAAAAGCTTGCTCTCGACTTAGCCTCTGTGTATATGCTACCAGAGAGGGAAAACACAGCTCGCTGCTTTGACAAATGAGCGCAGGTCTGGTTCAAGGAGGTTTCCCTTTTTCATATAATGAGCTATGCCAGGGGAATTGTGTGGGTTTCACTTACAAAGTCCCAATTGCAATATGTTGCAGCGCAATCTCAGCTCGGTGTTTTAAACTTCAGCTGTTTTAACCTTTAAAAAAATGCCCTGCTTCTCTCTGAATACACACCTCCCCAGCTGCTTGTGATTCTTTCACAGAGGGGCGAGGAGGAGGAGGTGGTGGAGGAGGTGATGGATGCTGATTTAAACAAAAGTGTCACTTGTGGTCACACCAAAGACAAGTGACATTACAAACGAGACCCCCCAGCACTTAAAGAGATTGGGCCGGGGTTGGATTGCCCAGGGATGAACGAGGGAGCGCGGCGTTAGAGGACATGCTCGTTTGTTGGGTTGCTCCATATTCATAGACAATAGACTGCAGGGGCTGAAATGAAAGCAGTGGCCGTCAACCCCATAAAAAGCTCCTCCCCCACTCTATTAGGCTGATAGCATATTGCCCTCTACCCTCCTTGGGGAATGCAAGTCAATGAAATGGACTGGCAAACAGCGGGCATGGGTAGATTATAGTTACTGCTCTTAAAAGAGCACAGGTGTACTTTTATATCTATATTTTGAAAACCCTCCTTTGCCTCCCCACCAGGCCTGCTCCTTTCCTCCTCCCCCCTCAGCGCCGGGGGTCTATAATCTCAGAGAGGATCTGCTGCCTTTGTCGTCGTCCTCTGAGGTGCATTTAGGTTGATCCACCCGTTTGTGGCTGAGTGATAGAATTCCATACCTGAGGGCGCAGGTCTCTGGGAGGTGCATGGGAATAAAGTCGCTGGCTATTGTTCCACCTGGGTGTGTGACTACTGCCTCCAACAAGGGAAGAAGCGGGGGAGAGGGGGGAGAGAAATGTGGGTCTGTGTGGGGGCTGGGTGGCAGCGAACAAGTGGGGGGTGGATGTGAACAGGCTGCAGGGAGGAAAACAACGGAGGACAGGTGGAGAGAGGGGACGTGTTCTGGTGCGCTGCCTCCTCAGACGAAGAATGTCACCTTGTCCGATTTCTTTTTCCTCTCTCTCTCTCTCTCCCTCTCTCTGTTTTTTTGTCCCCCATCTCTTCATCCCTCTCTTCCTGTTGCAGAGCACAGCTTTTCTTCCCTCCCCTTTCCACCAGTGCCATAAGTCTAATCTCCCTCTGCTGCAGTGGATCACTGTCTTTCACCAGGCACAACAAAGCAACGCTCAGGTTCCTCTCCGGTATCATTCCAACAGTCCATCCGTCATTGACGCAGACATACGTACCCTACAGCCAGAGACATCCAGACACATCTCCAGCGTAGGAGAGAGAGAGAGCTCCGCGATCATCTTACAAACCTCACCGGCCCCTGCACAAGGGGGGAGCATTCATTACAAAAGAAAAATATATAAAAAAAATGAAGGAAACCTGAGGACAAAGAAAGAGAGCAGACGACAGGAAATTTGAAAGAGGAGACCCGGGGAGATGGAGGGGTATCATCTGCTTCAATCCACAGATGTGTTCCAACAGAAAGTCACAGCAGAAAAAGAAAACATTCACAGATATCCGAGGAGTTGTAGAGTCGTGGCAACTAGACTTGATGAAGTCATGTCACTTCTGTGATTCAGTTCAGTTCTTTGGCCTCTTGGACCAGAGGTGACGTCTACGAGTCCATTTGCCAAGACTCAACAACTCCTTGGATAAAGATGACCACAGATAACCACAGAGAAATGTAGTTATTCTAAAGTTATAAGTTCACAAGTAACTAGTTGTCATACCATTACAGTTATTTGCTAAATAAAAGCGACAGTTCTACAATTTCACACAACGGCTACTTGTAGGTGTTCTGATTGAGGCGGGTTTTGCACATAAGGTGTAATTCTCATAAAGTCTAGTCTAGCAAAACTCCACTCTGAGGATGGTGAAAATATTTCACATTTCAATGGTTTCAATAGTTTTTTTAATCAAATTTAGAAAATTTTCAATCTCGTCCTGAGTCCATATATCTTGCCATGTGACCCCGTCATGTTCACTGTTGCATGAAAATGAATCAAGTGCTCCAATTACACTTTTTGTCTGAAAAATGTAAAAATGATAAGAGATTTGAGAGTTTTCTATTTGAAATTAGGTCTTTCTACGACCAGTTCTTATTTCCATATTTAGGTTTTGTGTATTTCTATAGTCAATGGAAGTGCAATCAATCAGGATGAAGTCCAGGTTTGAGGTTTATAATATCATACATAAACTGGGGTTTGCACTGTACCCATGTTTCTAAGATATGGAGGGAGTGTATGCCTGTGCCCTGACAAGGCTGAGCACACAGGGGTGTGTGTTTGTTTAGTGACTTCTCTGTGTGAGCACTGCAGCAGCGCAGCGTCGGCCTGTGCTGAGCCGCGCTCTGCTGTTCTGACTGTGTTCCCATCATCCCCGGCTGTCCCCTCCCATTAGCCCTGACAGCTATTTGTCTGTCATTACTGACCTCAAAACAGCACAAACACTCTCCGTCACCACACAAACACACATGCACACGCGCACGCTCCAGCTTAGCTTTGCACCGCAAAATCATTTTGTGCCTGCGCAATAGTTCAGACTTAATTACACGCTTTCGACACACAAGGTGCTGCAGAGATGAATATCGCCTAGGAATGTAATGTGACTGGGCTCAATTCAAGCATATTTTCATTAAGTCTAATAAGCCTGTCCTGAATGGCCTGGCACAAGTCACAACACGACAACCGACATGAAGGTATCGCCATTATCAGTGGTGCCATTGATTTAAGGTGGAACAGGATATTAGTCATGGAATAGAGCTGTATCCTTTTACCAGACCACCTTTACTGCCCTTGGACAGACAGATAATACAGATTCAAACTAGAAACAACACGCAAAATTACAGGGTCAAAGGATTTGACATTGCAAAGCCGATCACAAGGCACCTACAGTATCGAATCAGCAAGGTCGTAACCATCTCAGCCTGCTGCACCAGTAGGCATCAGACGTGTGCGTGACGGCGTGCAGGTGCCTCTCTGTGCTCGCACCGGGGCACAAAAAGCCAACAGCCTCCAAAACTTCAGTGGCTGATGGACAACGAGCCAGCAGGAGATTTATCTAAAGGATTAAAGGGGTGTACATCTGCTTCTGTGAGTCCAGGGCTTGTATTGCACGTAGTGTGTTTTCTAGACGCTGTGGTTGCCGGGCAAGGTAGACGAGGGCTATCGCAGCCAGACTGACTTCACCCTCACTCCATAGCCTTGTTCCCCGTCCCTCAGCTCCCATCGCTCCTCTCTCTGCCTGCCTTGGAATCCCCGGTGAACTCCTCCTGTGTCTACAGGAGAGACAGACTGACAATTAAATCCTCCCAACCTTGATTCAGCGACTAAGGAGAGATCAAAGAGGGATCTTTTGGGGGGCTTTTTGGGGCCTGCCACAGTCATATTATCTCACGAGGCTGTGATTACCAGCCCATCCACTCTGTCATTATGCACAATATCCCCCTTTGGGAGAGACTTAAGGTTTATGCAGTCTTATCTATGGGGTGCATGTGTGTACGTGTGTTTGTTTTCTCTTATTTTCTCTTTTCTCTTTTTCTCTTATACGCGGATGAGACATTGCTCTTGCTCTTGTGGGGAATTAAGTTCTCCGATCAGATTGCAGCATGCAACAGATTGAGTGTCTGGTATGTGTGTGCGTATGTGTGTGTTGTGGATGGATTGAAGGGGGGGGGGGTGATGAACCCACACACTGTGTTTTACTTCTCACCTAAAAATGTAAACTATGTGTTTGAGACTCGCCAGTTTGGATGCTTTGATCACCCACGGCAGGCTCGGTTAACTTCGTCTGACCTTGGTGCTGCTGTGTACAATGAAATTAGCAAAATTGCTGTTCTCCAAATTGGTAGGTTGGGTAAAATCTAAAAGACCTGCAATCAGTGGGGAAAGTTTAACACCCTCCCCCTGACGCAGGAAGAAAAGAAAAGAAACACAGACACAAATGTGAGCTGCGTGGATCGGCTGCAGCCACCCTTAAAAGAAAAAAGAAAAACAAAGCCAGTTTTCATTTATAAGTCATTTATATAACCCGTCGTAGTTTCGTACTGGCACTGCACTGAGTAGAGTCATTTGCAGTTGTGTGTGTGCGTGTGTGTGTGTGTGTGTGTGTTTTCACTGAAGTGTGTGTTTGGATTAAGCACTGAGACATGTTCTGACTAATACTTAGCACTCTGCCCAACTAGAAGCCACGGCATCATTTCACAGTGGCTAAGCTTTCATAACCTTTTACACTACCTGTCACACATACACGCACACACACACACACACACTGTCCGACAGGTAGAAAGCAGGACACGCACAAACACACACATACCTTGCATGCAGCCTGTTTGCACGGAGGAGCCTGCCCACATTTGTGGCCATGAAACAAGTTTCAGCTTCCCCAGCTTGCACACCCCCAAACCCAACCCCCAACCCCAGCCCCCCCACCCCCGCCTGCGTAATCCTCCCAGTAAAGCATGGCATAACACCAGCACCAGTTCCAGGCAGCAAATCAAACAGATCTTTATCTGCATTCACCTTCCTGGTGTGCATCTATTAACCTTCATCGGAAGTTGGAAATTAGCATACCGTGATAAGAAACAATGGGGAAGATAAAGTTTGATAGGAACATGTGGGTTTCTCTTTTTTTTTCCGCATCTAACAATAATTCCAGGTGCTAAAATAAGAACCTGAAGTGGCTGCTTTGAAGTTTGCTGAGGGGCTCAGTAGCACACTCTTGTGGTTGCTGACAGTGCTAAGCTGTGCTCTGCACATTTGGCATGAAAGTGGAGGGCTTCATTGTGTGTCTCCCAGCACCGCGCGAGCCTTGTTGCACTCTGTGCTCTCTCACATGAAGCGCATCACTAGCTGTGAGTCAAAGGCTTCGAGTCCATAATTCATTCCCCAGCAGAGGCTGAGGCAGCCCGTGTGCAGAGAGGCTGCTGCTGCTGCCACAGCTGTCTGTGAAGGCAGCATCCAGGCAGGTATAAGCAGCTCAGGATTCAGCCGCCAGACAAACACTCAAGGCTAATGACCTGCGCTGCGCTCTGCTGCAGGATCCCGAGGTGACAGGAGAGGCATCAGGCTGATCCCTGTGCTTTAAATGAATGTATGACACAGAGAGAGTGTGTGCGTGTGTGTGTGTGTGTGTTTGCGTGAAGGCGAACTTAAAACAAAGTCAGCTGCTTTCTGATGGACACAGTTGGAAAGGCAGGGAGACGTGTGAGTCGGAGGAATGCTGCCTTTCATGGGCCCGGCCAGATAATCCCTGATATGTGTAA
The DNA here is from genome assembly GCA_029224185.1 of Karalla daura. NCBI lineage: Eukaryota > Metazoa > Chordata > Actinopteri > Chaetodontiformes > Leiognathidae > Karalla > Karalla daura. The sequence goes on along the minus strand of CM055193.1, from coordinate 5,405,474 downwards.
AGGTGGGTGCACTGAGGTGTAAGTGTGTGTGAGAGAAAAAGTGAATTAAAGCTTCTGGAACCCCCTCTGTGAGTGTGTGTGTGCGTGTGTGTGTGCCATTGCCTTTGTGTGATGGAGCCAGGCCTGTGGCTCTGCTGATTGCCCTGGTGGCCAGGTGAAAGGGAGGTGCACCGTCCTGCTCGGCCTGGGCCATGAAGGGAATACTAAAATGGAAGAGGGCCAATCTTTTCTTTTTTTTTCTGATTCTTTCTCTGCCTCTTGTACCCTGCGCGTCCACACTCTATCACGCTGCCAATGAATTGGCTATTTCTGCAGGCCCGGGCACAGCTGTGTACAGCACAGAATACACAGCGAGGTGATCATGAGGGAGAGAAGGGGCGAGCGATAGAGAGAAACAGAGACAGACCTACAGATGGCCAGCCATCCGTCACACTCTACAGCCCATATGAAACAGTAGACCAGCAGGGACATTACAGAAACATCTGACAGCTTTGCCTGGCCCGCAAACACAGTAGTAATAATAATCCAGTTATTTTAGGTCACGAGAATTCTCCTCCTCAGTGGTTATGAAATAGTCTGGCAGCCCCAGTTTGCATCTCGTCCATGAGTTAGTCAACGTGCAGACAGCCACCATCCTCTGAACTGTCAGACTGTGTGTGAGGAGCCGCTAATGGTCTTTCTACAATACGAAGCGAGTGCGCTCTGCTTGTGTGCGCAAGGGAGACGGCGAGAATGAAAAACGAGGCTTGATGAGGGAGACTACATCGGGGGTTATGTTGAGGAAGCTCCCAGTGCAGCCCCCGGTCTCTTTAAATCATCTCTCTGACTCAGGGTTCTCTCAATAATGCATACACAAGCCGAGGGCAGGTTTTTCCTCAAGATTTAGAGCCAGCAGTTAGTCTGTGTGCCACAAACGCTCGCTTGATAAAGTCAATTTTAGGAAGCGGGCGTAGATAATCACTAAAGCTGCCGCTTGGCACGTAACTTAAGAAGCGCCGAAAAATATCTCTTCGCTGTCATTTCATCATAATCTCAGACGGTTGTTATCATCATGTTGCATCTCGGCCTCGGCGTCCCGACGTCTCCCCCTCCACCCGGGGCAATGCGGGGGACAGGTGCCCGCTGCCCGGCCCGGCAGAGAGGCGAGTTGGCAGCCGGGCCGTTGCCGCCTCCTCCTCTCTGCCTCGGCTGCCAAGGAGCCTGGCACATCTGTGTCTGTCCAGCGTGACCGGTGCCAGCTCCCCTGCTCCCATTGTTCTCTCCTGAATGCGCCCAACGCCCATGGGAAGGAAGGCTGAACACACTGTGGCACAACCTACACAGCCCGTTAGATAATCTCAAGACATGAAAAGATTCTCTTAGCCTAGATTCTGGAAACAGCTTTTTGTTTTGCAGCAGAGACGAGGAAAACACCCGATGGTGATTTTTATAGGATTCTGCCTCCATCAGCTTCAGTTTCTAGAAATTCACTGGAGCGGATGCAAACCCTGCATGAGTAAACCAGCCTCGCATAATATTGATGAAACATTTCATATCACGCCAGGCAATAATGCTTTTCATTTGAACACCTACCCCCCTTAAAATGTGTTTTTTTTCAGCCTGTCCTTGATTATTCCTCATTCTGTTGTCTCTTAGTTTTGTCTTCATCATGATTACAATAACTCATCAAATCATGATTATTTCACAAGGTGAAATACAAATTACACACATTGTAAAATTATGCAAAAAAATTTGAAGCCAAAATTTCTGACACATACATATATGAAGTTATTGACTTGAATTCACAATGAGAAGTAGAAGCGAGCTGTGTATGTGTGTGTTTGTGCATAGATATATATGTGTTTCCCCAGTGGAGGCGGGGATGTGGCCAATAGCAGATTTATCAGGGCCACGCAGGCTGCGAATTATTGAATCATCCTCTCTTGCCTTTGATCTCTCTTCTGCCTGCTCTCTAATTTTAACCCTCCTTCTTTTCCCCTCTACACTCTATGAACCTCCACCGCGCCAGTTTCCAGCCTCCACTCTTTCCCCTCATCCCCCCACCTGCAGATTCTATCCTCTCTGCTCCCCTGTTATCTCTGTGTTTACAAAGATGTGCAACTCAATTAATTTTCATTAATTTGAAGATCATTACCCATAACAAACCTGTCCTCTGAACATAATCAAAACCAAAATTGAAATTTGGGGAACACTTCAGATAAGAGAACACATATTCATCATAAATAACAGCTAGTCACATAGAATAGAATAGAATAGAATAGTTCTGTATTATTGAAATGTCCCTCTTGTAGGACAAATAATGGCAGATTCTACCGAGCAGCTAGTCATATTTTCCCATTCTTACTGTAAGTTGGGTTCTTCACACTCAGTATGTCCATTCTAGCGTCCTTATTTACCATCATTAAGGAATAATTACAGGGTAAACCCACAGTTAATGGCCTAGTAGTGGTAGATTATGGTCAGGCAGGATAAAATGTTAGTACTAGTAGTATTTTCTAATGACTACCACATGGCCAACATGTGTCTAATACACGTATTAAGGGGCTTATAAAGGTGATGTGTGTTCATTAAAAGTGTAACAGAAATGTGAAACAGAGCCGCCCTTCATGTGCGGGTGCAGCAGGGAGAGCGGTGACAGAGCTGTGACTGCAGCAGCGAGCCCTGGCAGAGTCCTGCAGGCCGTTTAAGAGCTCCGATTATGGCCCCTGCGAGCCTGGTAGGATTCCTGGCGTGTCAGAGGGTTTAGCAACATCCAAATCACTGTCTGAGTCCTCTCAGCCCTTCCAGACCGGCCTGTCTGTTATTCTGCCCCACACAGGCGCTCACACAGATCAGGCTTCAAACGCCAGTTGGGAGAACAGAGGGAGGCAGCGGGCGACGTAAAGACACCGTTTTGTCCTTGCTTATTTCGACATGCAGACACTGGCTGCAGCTTTGCAGTCTTCTTCTTTTGTGATTTTTGGGGAATTTCCATCTCTGATCATTTGTATTTCTTAGATTAAAACCTCATGCTATTTAGTTTGTTCCGCTGTGTTTTCAGCTCAATAATGTTTTCCATCATATTGAAAGGAAAAATCCTCACATCCGAGGAATGTTATGGGTTTTTTCTCATGAATGAATTGAAAATTGCAGTAAAAAAAGGACACAAAGTGTGTGTTAATTAGTCCTTGAATGCATCCAGTAGCATTGTTCCAGCTGTATAGACTGTGGCGATGCGGTGTAAATGTTGGCTGTGGTTTTATTATGTCATGTTGACTTGTTTTGTTGTGTAACAAGAAACACTCTCGACTTATCATTTAATTAACTCTGACTGCAATGCAAGATTTTGTCAATGTGCACAGCGGAGCCCGGTGGGACCGCGTACAAACAGTCGCTTATGTACACAGCACCACACAGCGTGCACACACACACACACACACACACATACACACACACATGCAGAACAAAAAAAGTGTGTAGGTCACACACTCACACTCCTGTACACACCATACAGTGATTTGTTTGATTTACCCTGTGCGGAGGTCCCCAAAGAGAGGTTTAAATTAATGGGGTAATTATACAGTGGGAGAAGAAAGAAACCACACTGTGGTTTTGTGCACATACTGACAAATACACACACATGCATGCAGTGTCCCTGATGGATCGAGCTCCGTCTTTGCTCCAAGGACATCTGCTTCTCTTTCCGCTCTCAGGTCCTCGGCTCCACTGACTGTTTCTGATTGCAGCTCCTGCTGCTGCAGAGACATGTTCGAGTCCCGAGTCACACGTTCTGTGTTTGTGTGGCTGCCAGAGGCCAGCCCGCCTGCTGCCAGCAGCAGCCCTCACCTTCAAGTGCAGACTCAGTCGGGAGCCGCAAACATCACCACTGTACAACTCTCCAAACAAAACAGATACACGCACACAAGCGAGCACAAGCACAGGCGCACCCACACACACACACACAAACGCTTCCAGAAAGAACCACAGAGGCCGTGCAGAAACATGCGGCGTAGCGTCATGATAAATGCAGTCAAGAGGCAGCGTGTGAGTCACGTAGTTAGTGGTGCAGCCGCAGAGGAGGAGCCGCTTTCATCAGTCAAGAAGGTGGAGGTGGAGGTGGAGGTGAGAGCAACCGCAGGACCTTAAATCCTCTCACATCACAGCAAAGAGCATCGAGCAGGGGGCTCAGATTAACGGGCGGATGCAGGAAAACGGATGTTTGCACTGGGATTGTGCATACTGAAAACAAAAGTGTGACTATCTCATTTGGAGCACAGTCTTCTGTGTGAGTCTTCTGTGTCACAAATGTTTGGGAAATTCAGGATTATGAATATCAACCACATATTTTCAGATAAAAAAACATGTAAATCTGTCGGATTTCACCGGAAGACAATTGGGCGGTGAAGAGTTAAGAGTTTAGAGATGAGAGGACCTGCTGACACAAGGCCACAGATTTGTGGTGAGTGTGTGTGTGTGTTAGCACAAGTTTATGTGCTTGGTCTTGTGTGGTCATGTGCGTGTTTCAGCGGAAGACGCTAACACACCCAACTAGATGTGGTGATGCAGTGCTCTCCACCTCCAGGCCCACAGATGTACAGCAGAAGGCAGCTGGGCTTCAGCTGAGGCAGCACTTCCACTCCCTCTGACAAAGTCTCTCTCTCTCTCCGACCCTTTCTCTCTGTTTCTCTGTCTTTCTCTCCATCCCTTCCTCTTGTGCTCTCTATAATCCAAGCTTTGGAGACTGCACACCGCATCTTCTAACACCGTATTCCTTCCAGTGCGGCAGCAATATTATTTCTCTGATCACACTCGGTTGACATAAAGCTCGCTGAAAATGCAGAGGTGTCAAATAATGCACAAATTACCATGTGAAAGTGTGGAGGCAGGTAGAAACGAAAGGCAGTGGGAAGCAGAGCGAGGGACAGCAAGTAACGGAGCGGCAGAGTAGCTTAGAGAAATCCCAAAAAGGAGAGCAGCAGAGCTTTAAGTCGCGGGGGAATTTGAAAGCCACAGAAATCCAGTTGCGGATATTAAGAGGCTTAATCTAAGAGCTTGCTGAGGCTGAGTTTTGCTGTGTGGGCCCCATCACTATCATCCTTGACAGAGGTTAAAGAGGAGGGGATGGAGGGATGAGGAAGAGAAGGGGAGATGGCAGATGGGAGCAACGTCGAGAAAAGGGGGCTGTGTGTCATGAGAATTAAGGCTCGACGTGATGCACAGGTGTGTTCATGGTGCAGGTGTGTTCATGTGTGTGAGAAAAAGGGAACGAGAGTGTGTGTGTTTCCTTGTGTTCATAAGTGTATTTGCAAAATCTAGTCAGAAGTGGCGTTCTTTGGATCTAGTCAAAGTCGTGGAGCAGAGGAATCACAGAGGATGCTTCAGTCATTGCATAATCAGACACAACCAAGTGATCCAGCTCTGGAGCACAAGGCAACACACGCTGAGATGAAGCTCATTATCATCAAGCTGCAGATTTCTCCCAGGAGACGAGAGAAGACGAGAGAGGAGAGGAGGAGAGAGCAGACTGGCTGGCAGGTGGATGAGAGGAATCTCCCACTGCCTCTGTGGCATTCTTCTCCTCTTCGTGCCATTCCTGCTTCACTTGATGCGAATGTTTTTAGTGTAATGAAACGCTTCGGGGACGTTACTTCCACAAAAGCCCACAAAACCCGCAGCGGCCCAGCGTGAGTGCACAGCAGCGCTGCTGCTCTCTGGAGCTCTGCTCCAATCAACTTGTCGGTGGAAAGCGGAGCGTCTGTCCTCGGCAGCCACCCGAGCATCCTTAACGGCCCAAATGTCGCTTTTCCATCGGGGTGCGACATATCTTTGCTGTGTCTGCAGAGAGATAATTGCTTTGCGGGGCTATTATGACTCACTGTGCTTTTTTTGGAATTCAGTGACACACTCTATGAAACAACAGTCTGTATTAAGCTATTTGATTATCATTTTTCGGAAACCAGAAACTTACATTGCCAGCAATAATCTTAAATGTGTTGAATAATCAGATGTGAATTCAATCAATCCCACTTCAGTATTACAGCACTTTTCATATAATCAACTGTAAAACAAAGTGCCTTACATAATAAAAGATGAGAAAATGCAAAACCACCACATACCAGCTAGGCATGCTCACACACTCTCTATCAGGGATAACCCACACACACACACAGAAATAGAAGACAAGGCTTAAGAGGCTTAATCGTAAACTGAGAACCCAATTCCTCACTTTCAGAATTTTGCATGACTTAATATATAAGTATAGAAGGTATTTTAATAGTGTCAACCTGTCCAGAGTGTATTCCTCGCCTTCACCTCATGTACCCTGGGCTTAAGCAGGCCCTTGAGACGCTGCAACGATACAAAGATGATGGAAGTATGGATGAAATGTATATTTATCTCTTTTTGTCTTTTCCATGTGTAGGTGGCATAAACCGGGCCGGGGCAGCGGTGCCAACGTTCTTGCGGACCCCCACTATGATCCAGCCTCACCTGGACATGAAGCCTTTCCTGCAGTTCCCCATGGAGACCCCTCCTCCTCCGCACAGCATGAGCCTCTTCCACAACTTCAACACGGTGAGAGTCGATGCACACACACACACACACACACACACACACACACACACACACACACACACACACACACACACACACACACACACACACACACTCTCTGCAGTCTGCCGGCTCGGTGCAATAAAGAAAATGCATGGCTGGGACCCATTTCTCTGCTAAATATAGCAGACGGATTGATGTCGGTGTGTTTACCTCCATAATGCTTCAGTTAATTACTTCTGTGTGTAACATATTGTTCTAATGCTTTAATTAGCTCTAAAGTGCATCATTTAATTGTCGAGCCGCTGCTAAAAACGTCGAAAATGTGTAAGTTGCATTAATCAGGCCTCGTTGTAAGAGGCAGATTACTCCTAAGGCTGTGTTAATTCATGTACACACACTCTCTGCCCCATTCCCTAATTCAAAGCACGATATTAAAGAGCGGTTCTGAGGCCATCTTTATTGCTGTGCACTTCAAACAGCACAGTTTGTTTGATGTGGTATTTATTTCAACGGAGCGGGATCTTCCTGTTTCCCGAGGCCCTGACCAACATCTTATCATTTAGATTGGGCCGCAGAGACGTTCGGCATTTCAGCGACTCAGCATAATGTGCCGCCTGCTCCTCCAGACTCCATTAGGGAATGTCAACACGTTCCTTGTCAGCAATATGTAAAAATCAGTAAACTTTGTATGCACTGTATGTGGGGCAATGCTATTCTAGGCCCGTGTCTGCCACACTGTTATTCCCTGCATGTGTTAGCCTGGAATGTTTGGTTTCCAAAGGTCAGACTGAGAGATCTCCAGTCACTAACTGGATGTAATGTGGCACGTGCTTCCACCACATGTGGTACTACAGCGATAGAAACATGATCCTGGATGTTTAACGCAGACCAAGTCATTTTAATAGCCCTCCCTGGAGCGTGGTGTGAAAGGACTCTCGCTGATGTTAACACTGCAGTGCACTCAGCAGACATGGATTAATAGAGATATTGAAATGATGCAGGCCCTCAGTTTCCACTCTGGTGAATGATAGCACAGCGCTGAAATCACTCCTGCTCGCTCTGTCTTCCTTCTCCCTCGTCTCCTCCCTCTGAATCTGTCTTGCTCGCTCCCTCACGCTCCGACTTCCCCCCGCTCCCCGTCCTCATCTTCAGAGCGTTAACTACGTCTGAAGGTCCAGAGGGATGTGGTGGATCTTAATAACAGCTGATGATGACTGCGAGCGAGCCGTCGGTGGTGTACTACAGGCCTGTGGCCAGGAGATGGCGCTATAGGAGAGGCTTGGAGGGCACTCTGACCTTACAGCGCCACTGCATACCGGCAAATACACGTGGACAACACTTGTATGCGTTTACTGCAGCAAATTGAATGCAGAAAAGACCGGCACATTTACTCTGACAGTTCAATTTATGTTCCACTGAAAGCTCTGGGATAGATGCCCTGAAGTGTATGTTTTTTTGTTGTTTGTTGTTGTTTTTTATTGCAGATATAGAAATGCAAAAAAAAGAGATAAAACGTACAGCTTTGGTTGCTCCTCTTGCAGGGTCTATCTTGATGTTTTCTGACAGAGGAAGTCATAGCCCTCAGCTTTCCCTAAGATGTGTTTATGTTTAATTTAGTGTTTTGCAGTTGAGTGGATTTTTACAGGAAGACCCGGAGTAATAGAAGAAGTGTCTGCAGCTCTGTTTACATCACTGGGCTAAATTTTATGGCTTGTTGGACTTTTAAGCAGAAGGGTGTTTGAACAGTCTGCTCTTGTCTCATCCCTCTCATATAACCTCATGAATGGAGGGAGCACTGGGGGTATTTCACAATCACCGCCCGTGTTCAGAATGCTTCCTGGTGTCTGCACCAACACACCAGGATACATATGGCTACGCATGCTACTTGGATGAACATCATTACAGCGGTAATAACAGCGAAATGTCCCCGCACTCAGCCGACTGCTGGTTATTCTATTGCTCTCTCTTAATAAGCGATCTGTGCTGAGTTTGTACAGTCTTAATGAGACTCACATTGAGGGTTATTAGCCCCCATAGCGGTGGAATGGCCGCTCCTAAAGCCATATACAGCTTTAATGGTCCTCTAATGTGATTTGTCCTCTACCTGCCTGTCTCGGCCAATCTGCCTGTAGACAGTGACGAGGCTGAATTATTTATCTGCAGCAGCTGGTACTGATATAGATGCGTGCTCACACACCTCCGAGCCGAGCTGCCTGCCCCGATGTGGACTCGCTCGGGCTGCAAAGTCAGGAATTTTCGATGAACGTGTCGAATCATGCAAAACTGAGCGCCAACTTGTTGAGTCTCACCTGCTGTCTTGTCCTCCCTTCCTCTCTTCTTCTTTTGCACTGATGTCAAAGTGAAGGGCATCGCATAATCTCTCCAAAGTGAGAGAATTAGAGTATTTTGTATGTATGTATTGTCGGGGGGTTTGGTGAAGTGGGCTGATGGTGACACTTGATAGATGGTGTGAACTTGGAGAAGACACGGGGGGGTCAAGTGGGAGGAGAGTGGGACAGATCCTGGGCAAATCAAGTATGCATGAAGAAGGGGTAAGGGAGAGAGAGTGAGACAGAGAGAGAGAGAGAGAAGGGGTGGAGAAAACTGTAAGCAGAGTGAGGGAAATGCACCACAGGGAAGCGTGAGGCAAAGAGAGAGAAAGCAGCAAAGAGGAGAAGAGGAGAGAAGAGGAGAGGGAGGCTGAACAAAAGGGACAGGCACTTGTGCTGTGATGTGTCACTGGAAAGAAAAGAGACAGTAAGGCAGAGATTTGAGAAAATCCTCACAGCACACAGTTTATTCTCCTCTTAGAGCTTTTTTTTCCAGCAGGGGCAGAAAGTGCACCTAAAAAAGAGAGAAAAAACAAAGACATATTTGCCGGCTATGCATCACTAGCCACAAGCCCTGTTTGATTCCTGTGAGTTAGTTTGTATCCAGCATTGACAACCAACCGGGAGGCTGAATGAGTGAGGAAGGTGCACCACACACTCTCAGTCTCGCACATGCAGAGACCCAAACACACACCTCGGCCAGCGGCACACACACAGGGGGACCAATGCAGCTCCAAGCCTCCACAGACACAGAGGAGAAGAGGGTGAGTACCTTCACGCTTGGAGCTTATCGCTGTTTGTTTTGTTGTTGTTTTGTTTTGTTTTTTTGTTTTTCACCCAACCGTGTCTCAGCCTGGGCACAACTCAAAAGCACTGCAGAACTTAAAGCTTCAAAGGCTGTTTTTATCTGGCACCGTGCAGGCTTCCCTGTGACTGCCAGGGTAGTCCCAGCGAGAGTCACAGAGCTGCACATTCCTCGTCGCTGGATTTCAAACCTTCCAAACATTTTGTTGCAGGGAATTGATCAAACACACTAGATGAAGGCAGTGGAAACAAAGAAAGGATGGAGGATGGAAGGAACTACAGTAAGGAGAAGGGAGAATAGGAGGCGCAGGAGGAGGATGGAGGAGGGTTTAGGTGCAGGCAGTTGTGTGGTGCCAGGGGATGCTTGTTTGCTCTCAGGGCCGGTTTCTCCCCAGAGGAAGCTCTGTGCTAACAAAAGTTTTAAGGGCCCGTAGAGCTGCTGACAGAATCACGGAGAGATGATGGTCTCTGCGGTTTATTTACCTCTGCCAGAGCTGTCACCACGTCAAAACAGCTCCTCAGTCAAACTGACGTGAAAGTTTCCCGTGCACGCTCATTGTTGAGCTAATCAGATTAAATGGTTGTTGTCGCAAACTATTAATGAAAGAAACACAGACAGTATTAAATCCAATTGTTGATTTTCACACCAAATTGGTCAAAGCCACTGAGTCAGTTTTGGAAATTCCCTCCTCAGTTACATCATAGTGCTCTGCTCCGAATTCATGAGGACATGTTTTGGAGTGTATGCGGGAAAGAGGCAATGTGAGCCGCCTTCCAAAAAGGTTTGCTGGCAGCTGGACTGTGTTTTTAACAGCTGAATCAACTGAATGGATCATAGCTGAGCCACACGCAGAGCGCCGAGCCGACCGACTGGGGATAGGCCATCCGTGCGGGCAGTCACTCCGCCGCCGCTCCTCAGTCCAACTCTGATGAAACTTTCATCAGAGGTCTGAGGAAGGGTCACGGCCTGGACACCTGCACACATGCAACCCTACTGTAATGTGGGAGTTGGCAGTTGGAGCTGTTTTCTTCAGTATGACCAATGCACAGTCATCACTGTGCTATTTGCACAGTTTCTCAGAGGATCGTTGTCCACCAGCATCTTTCTCTTCCATCCATCCGAGCTCAGAGGAGAAGCAGCACGTCAGGCTGTTTCTGTGGAGAGGAATCCAGGGAGTCATGGAACGTGGAGTATGGGAAAGAGCCAAGCGAGATAAGAATGTGCGATGTGAGGATGTCCGGCCTGGGCCTCTCTCTCATTCTTGGCTCTGTCCCCCTGTTACCTCCCTCTCTCTGTCTATCTGCCCCAATCCATCTTCCTCTCCCACTCTCACTCATCCGTTCGTCCAGATGGTGTGTTTGTGCACGGCCCTGTCACCCAGCTAAATGTCTTGGGCCTCCTCCCCGTTTCTTTCTTCCTCTGTTTACCCCGTCTCTTTGGAGTTGCCAAGTAACAAAGTGCCGTTGTGCTTTGTTTCTTTCACTTGAGTTATGAGAATATACATTTTGGCCTCTTTTTTTCCTGTTCTCTCCTTGGGGCCACAGTGTCAAAGCATTTGTATGTCAGATGAGAATGGCTGTCTGTGCAGCGTGGCTAAAAGGAGAGCTAGGTGAATAGCCAAATTAAACGTAGTGATGAGCCGAATTAAGTAATTTAGAGTCTGTCGGGCTCTCCAAACCAACAGGCTTGCATCAGACTTGGAGAACTCACTGGAACATTCCCTCACTGCTGTACAAATTCAAAGCACACAGCATCCTATCCATTTTACTCTTCAGGCCAAGACTTTTGTTTCTCTTCATTCCTGTTGCGTACCCATAGAGTGCCACATCATCTCTTAAATTTCGCCAGCCTCTGCTGTGGACATGGTTCCAGACAGCTGTCTGTGGTGGTAACCCACACCGGTCACAGTCTCCAGACTGATGCTAAGGTCAATTAACAACAATCACAAGATAAACTCAGCTTCAAACATAGATAAATAATTGGACTGGTGCCCTTTGCGATCAGTACAGGCAAGGTCTTTTGTGTCTGGGACAGAGTTTAAGTGGGCGGCTTAGCCACCGACACGTTGGGGAGCTGCTAAAGCGAGTCGGTTAAATTTATACGAGATGCTTAACACCACACACATGATGGACGTCCCAGCTGAAACAATTAGCACTGGGACAGCGCGGAGCTGCAACCTGGGTCAGGATCAGAAGCCTGAGCTCGGGTTGGATGCAACAGGTGTCTCGGTTGTAGCAACATGCTGTCAACACTGATCAGTGTGTGAAAACTCCTGTCTGTTCTTCATCCACATCCTCTCATGGTCATAGAGACCTTTCCTGGCTCATTCTTCTCGGATACAAAAACTGTTGGTGTCTCTGTTCCACCCCGTTCCGACCATTTGATTTACAGGTCAAAGCATTCGTGATGTACAGATCAATACTAAAATATTGATATTTCCGAATTCAAACAGTGCTGGTCAAGGATGGATGCTCATGTGGAAATCCAATAGCTAAACGGAGTCATTTAGGATAATTGTGCTTTCACACTGGCAGGACGACATTATGATGGCGATGTTTGAAATGGTATATCCTGTTTATTATTTCACATTTATAAACACGCTGAATTTTTGTACAAAGTATCCTATCTGTATCGCCCTGTGTATTACTTGATATGAGTAGATCGCTCATGGTATCGCTCCTCACTACAAAGCACATTCAGCTCCACTACATCACTATGATGGGCTGGTTTGTCATCTTGGGTGAGAATGAATTATAGCTCACAGATTTCTACTGTTCCCTCCCCTCCCTGTCTACACCCTCTGTCATTTCTCTGTCAGATGGACCCGGTGCAGAAGGCCGTCATCAACCACACCTTCGGAGTACCATTGATCAAGACCAAGCGGCCAGTCATCTCCTGCAACGTCTGCCAGATCCGCTTCAATTCAGAGGTACTGCATGGGACTTAACAAACAGACAAGCAAAGACAAATATGTAGTTTCACTCTCCCTCCATCCCTCATGATGTCTCCACTGCCCATTTGGCGAAAAAACAACGAAAAAAAACATGCTGTATCTTGCTGGTGAAACACATACGCCTTTCACCTCAGTCGCGTTTTCTTTAGGAATGTGTTGGAAGGATTTCTGTCCTGTTTTCCCTCCCGAGAGCTGCTATTGACATGGAGGATGTAGTACATTTGTTTGGGCTTTGCTTTGGCAGTTGTGACCCCACTGGAATTTAATTTGTTTCAGTTACAGTGCAGAGCAATAATAACTGCAGCACTTAGTCTCAAGAGCGGCTGCAGAAGCCGAGACAAAGGACGAGTGTTTTTAGTCTGCATCATCTGCCCGTCAAAGCTGACAATGCTTGATTATGATGTTGAACTTTGGTAAAGCAGGATAAATCTTTTTAGAATTAACTGGGCTTTCTTTTTCTTTTTTCTTTTGGATCTATTCAGTGTCTTTACAGCAGTTTCATCTGTTTGTCCATATGGTGTTTATATCTGATAATGGAGCTTTAATAGCAGATTATACCCATGGGCAACTTGCACACATGACTGATGACAAATGAACAAAAACAAAAATCATATGGAAGTATTTTCAAGTCAAGTGTTCCCAGTGTCAGTCTTTCCTTCCTGCTTCAGATGAGCTGGACAGACACACGACAACACCAGAGCCAAGTGTCATGTGTGCAGTGTATAATTTGGCTGTGATTCTCCTTATTCAGTGGTGCAGACTTCAGGGCGAGGGCGTACATCCACCCACAATACACAACATTAAGGAGTGGACCGGTGCTATATATACTCCGCAGGTCTACAATCATGGTTTCCATGTGGTCGGGGAGCTGCAGGGCTGTAATCTTGAGCCTTCTCTTTGTGGAGATCTCTGCTGTATGTCTTTGCAGGCACAGGAAACAGTTAGACAGAGATGTTTATACGATGAAATACTTTAAGCCCCACAGCGAGCGCACTCTTCACTGAGGACATGTCCTCTTGCATAAAGTTCCTATGTATAGAGTTAATGTAAATATATATCTATTGAGGTTTAAATATTAGCTATGATGACAGATGAAGGGAAATGAATGAAGAAAAGTCTCAAGGGAAGCATTGAATGTCTCCATTTTCTACTTTTTCTACTTCTACTCCTTTTTATGATCATATATCTACTATAATGAACTAAAACAAGCTAAATGTGCACGTTGAGCATTCTGACTTGAAAGCATGTGCAGAGCAGGCTGCTGAATACATGGTTATTAGCAGCTAAATACGTTTTACCTCTTTAAAAATCATTCACGTACCTCATAGTCATATCTGGACATAGTCCTGCACAATTCCCCATTGCCAGTGTCTATCAGCATGACATTTTGGTTTTGGATGCATCTTGGTTTTCATCTGTAGTCTAAGTAGTAATAACAAATCATGCTTGGATGCATCAGCTGTTCCCTGATGACAATTTAGGTTTGTTTTAACATTACTCTTCATTATCCTGCATCCACGCACAGATGTCCTTTCATGTCTATGAGCCAAAAATGTTGCAGCATCTTATCAATACAAAATAAACCGAAATCTCCCCACTGAGCACATGTGTGAGATTACAATAAGTGAGAAATACACCAGCTGTGTCTTACAGTGTGTCCTGGCGCTGCTGTCATTTCCCACTGCACACGAGAAAGAAAGCACACGCTGCAGTAAATCAGCAATGTCAAACTGCGTGTAGTTTGCATTGTCCTACTAAACTCGGCTGGAGAAAAACTGTCCTCCATCTTGCCACAGAGTGACTCCCCACCCACATGGCTCTGTTTTACATAAAGTCAAGTGAAGATGAATATTTCATGGATGCAAATAATACAGCAGGAAAAATCCTGTGCTGCATCCTTCCTCCTCCATCCCCCAGCATCAGTTCGGGGCTCAGTCTTGAGAAAGAAGGAGATTATTTTGCCCTTGATGTTAATATTCCTCCGTACTATTTGTGAGTTGATTGGGTCGCTCGGGTCCAACAAAGGAGGAATGTGGCTCACCATGTAATGTTCCGATCAATGCATTTGTCTCCGAAGGGTCCGGCTCTGCATCCCTGCTCCCACCCGCGCTCCCCTCATTTCACGCATCATTTTACCATCATTCATTCGTCCCATTTGATCTTTCTCTCTCTCTCTCTTCTTCCAGCCTGTCTCTCTCTCTCTCTCTCTCTCTCTCTCTACCTTCTCCCCTCTTCCTATCTGTCTGCCTCTCTCATGCTGCATTATTTACAGTGTGGAAATGCCTAAAATTGCCTGCCACTACTTATTATAAGATGCATTCGTCAAGGGCATGGATTAGCGTCTGGCTCTGACAGCCCCGGTGCATCCTGGGAAGGAGGGAGAGAGGAGACTTGGAGGGGAAGGAGAAGGAGAGGAGAGGAGAGGAGAGGAGGAAGGATTTTGAGGGGGAGGGAGGGTTCGTTCCTCGCTGTGCCTGCCTGCATCGTATGGCGGTGTGAGGTGTTAAATGGTGGTTTATGCAGAATAACCTTGGTGGCGTGCTGCATTAGTGACATCACAGGCTCCGTCGCGCTGCATTGACCAACGTCACAGCTGCTGCAGCAGGACTGGGCTGATATAACCCCCCCCCCGCTCACTCTGCTGCTTGTTTGTTGTCCCAGCCTATCTGTTATTTTCTCTCACTTTTGACTTCCTGTCCTTGATTTTTTTTCTTTTTTTGTATCTTCCTCCTTTGTCTCATCTGGAGCTGCAGCTGTAGCGATGCTGTAACATCACCCCCCCCCCCCCCCCCCCCTCTCCCCCCCCCCCTCACCTTCCCACCCCCCCCCTCTCTCAATCGCAGTTGTGCTGGAAAGCGTTTGTTCACATTCGCCGCCCTCCATAATGAAACACAGACATCACAGGCTTATGTGCCGCAGCTTTCCCTCTGTCTTGAGACTTTTGTCTCTTTTATCATTCACACTCTCAGCCCTGCACTCCACATCACCTTCCTGGTCTCGTAGTCCCCTTTGCTTTCCCGTCTCTCCTCCATCTTCCCTTCATTCTCTGACACCGGCCGCTGATCCCCTCGGCTCTGTGGCATCTTTGCCACACACCATCATACACCTCTCCATCTCCCCTCATCCCCTTCAGTGATCTGAGAGATCACCTCTCTCTCTTAGCTTCCCCTCAAACAACCCCCCCCCCCCCCCCGCCTCGATCCTGTCTCCACCTTGATCTCGGCGCTTGCTAAAGCAGCTCCTTAAGACCCCTCTGACAGGGTACAGTTACAGAGGATCAGCTATATCTAGAGCGCACTTTGTCATCACGACTTAGAAACATGTGATCCGCAGCCGCTGTCCTTGGTTTTACCGTGCCAGCTCACATCCTGGATGCCACAAGGCACGTACAGCAAACATACACAATCGGGCCCGCAAACATTACTCATCGCCCCCCGCCTGCATCGACGATCCGGTCTGTCCCCACCCCTGAGCCCATGGTCAGTGTGATGTCCCGAGTGTCAGTCAAATTCTGCGAGCCTTTCAGCACCTGTGGCAGCTGCCAGACAGTATTCAAGAGCGTGTCTCTCCCTGGCAACTAACCGTAATCCTGCCACTTAATAATCTTATACATCATTGGCTCCTCGATAGGAACATTATTTGGCCAGCTGAGCATGTAACATGAAACATCTGCTCGGTCAGAATTCTTTTCGCAGTCCTGACATAATGTGAAACGAGTATGCAGCGAAGAGCCTGGTTGCGATTTTAATTGGAGAACAGGATGATAAAGGGTGATTACATTAAACTCCAGGCTGACAGAAAAGTTCCTTTCTTCTCTGATACGCAGTAACAGGAGGATGGTGTATCGCTGATTTAGCACCGATACTCATAATGTACGCATCTGGCATTATCATATAGTCAAATATATATCTAATATATCAAGTAGGACATCATAATTAACTTTTCTTAAATGATTAAGAGAATCGGAAAAGTTGCAGCTGTTATCTCTACATAGCTAGACAGCTAATGTTAAATCATTTTATTACTATCTAGGGCAATGCTAATAGCTCACACACATCTTTTGTAACAATCCACACATTACATGCGTGAATGTTTGCATAGTTCATTAAAAAAATAAATAAAGACACTCACCTTCAAAATAAAAGCTGAACACTGGGGACTTACAGATGCAGGCCCAAGATGTCTAGGTGTGGTCCAGTCTCTCCCTGTTGATTATGAAATACACATTTACCCCAAACATATCATGAAGGCATCAGTTTGTTTCTATAAGAATCAATATAGGCCCCATCAAGCCCTGCGACTCCAGTGGGTATAAAGATAAGGTAATGGACAGATAGAAGCATCAATGTTGAGTATTGATCTGAAACACACTAGAGCGCCCCCCCACCCACCCACCTGCATGTGCTTGTCTGTGTGTATCTGTGTGTTTTGTTTGCACATATCGCAGAGCCAGACCTCTGGCGACAGCTCAGTATAGCAAATCCTGCGTCTCCTCCGCCATGTTGACAAGACTCGCATACCTCCACGCAGACACACAACCTCCCCCGATGTCCCGGTATTCTCCTGACGAATGACTCACCTCTGGTGTTTACTCTCTGAACAAACACATTAGGTAGTAGCGAAGGCTTTCATCAAAAGATTATCCACACCAGCTTCTGCAACAGATCCCTGAGCCATTAATTTCTTCGCTGGAATGCAGGACGATCTTCAGTCCCTGAAACCCTCCAGGCTCAGAAGCCATGTCCCCATTTTATCTTTTTATGAGATATTACAGCGAGAGGCTTTGCTGCTTTCTAGAATGTATATTTAGATTTTGACCGCTCCACAGGCAAGCAATTAAGTCTGGGATTGTGTGAGAGCCTGACATTTTTCTGGGAGCAGCTGAGGGCGATCACTGCATATATGTTGCAGGAGCGCATGCATGCATGCATGTGTGTGTGTGTGTGTGTGTGTGTGTGAGGCACCTTCCTGTTGATAGTGTGCACTGTAGTCATGTGTATTGGTTGTATAGCCGGGGGGGTTATGTCAGCACGAGACTTATGGTCCCTGCAGGCAGATAGTGTGGCATCCTACTGACCCCAGGTTCAACTCCCTGTGGCATGTCTGTCAGTGTGGCTTCAGTCATGACAGACGGAGCCGAGCTGTCAGGACGTAGGTGCAAAACTTTGAGCAGACGATCCAAAAACAGATATACAGTCGATACATCTATTGCATGATCATTTCATTTGGAGTCGTGTTGATTTGAGAACTTGATGAGTAAGAGATAAGAAGGGCAGACAGCCTGTGAATGAATCCATCACTGCATCGCTGCATCTTTTTGTTCCCCTTCTTGTAATCCATCTGTCCCTCCACTGCTCCCCCGTCTGCAGGCTGTCACTCCGCTCCACAGAGTGTATTGAATAACACGTGGTCATAATGACACGTGTGCATATGTGTGCTGGTATCACAGTGAGTTTAATCTGGCCTGCGATGTCTTTTATTCACCTGTTAGCCTTGAGTAATTACATTAACATGTTGTTTTTTTTACTGTGACTGTGTTCCTCTTCAGAGCCAGGCAGAAGCTCACTACAAAGGAAACCGCCATGCCAGGAGAGTCAAAGGCATCGAGACCTCTAAGAGTCGTCCGCAGGAGGGGGACAAGCCTCACAGCGTGCCCCCCACATCCTCCCCGTCTCCGCCCGGAGCGCCTGGCACTGCCCCAGACGTAGAGCCCAGTAAAGCAGGTGAGAAAGCTGAGACAACTGGACAACACGTTGCTGCGTGAAACGCCGAAAATAAAAACAGACTGCATCTGCAAACCCACCGTGTTTACTGACAATGGGGTTACACAGTTGTTCCTGTTACCAAGTCCAACAGCTGCTTCCAGTCAACCTGCTTCACCTGTGGACCGATCCAAACAGGTGTTCCTGCAGCGCTCCACAAGTCTGATCCTCCTGTCAGGCTTGTTTGAAACATGCTGATTGTATTAAATCCAGAATCAGCAGATATTCACACAAATCTACAATGCTGACGAAGTGAAAGATGTTGAATACGTGTCAAAAAAGAACAAAACAGCAAACTGTGCTTGTTTCAGTCTTTTTTTAGATCTAGGGTGGAAGACATAATCATTTCAAGTTGGGCAGCATGTTCTTATCTTTCTGTCGGAAAATAAAACGGAAAATATGCGAGAATGAAGAGTGCGTCTAATCACGACAGCTATGCGCGTGTATATTGTTCTTCCTGTGTGGCCCGCTGTTTGAGCAGCAGAGCTTATAGTTAACGTTCCCACAGACCTCAGAAACCCCTCTGCACTGACAGTTGTGTGTTCACATCATTTGTTGACATTGAGGCACGTTTCTTTCATGAAAGAGCTGCATTAAAGTGTTAAAAGTACAAGCACTTTAGGTAGTTTAGTAGTTCATTTTGAGATAACTATTTTTAAAGATCGTCAAGGTGCATCTAAATTCAGAACACCAGGGAGGCGACTTCAAAGTGGGACACAGATGAATAACTTTTTTTTTCTGCAGCTCTGTGCTCATTAGGTTACATTAAGCAATTCAATTTAGCCTGATGTTCAAAGTGGTGTATCCAAGTCTGTCTGAACGCTGCTACAGTTCAGAAGTACTGGCAAGGGCTCGGTGAAAACAGCCAACTATCACATGACTGAGGAAAAGCTTCAGGTCGATAGGAAAATTCAACTGAACGCAGGAGTCTGACCCAATTTTCTGTGAAGAAGCCTAAAATGAAATCATAGCGCACACTTCACCAAATATCTCATATTCAGCACATCTGCTCAACAAACAATAACTCTCTGTCAAACGACAAACTCTTGTCTGATGTGTTTAAATCACAGGTGTTTCGGTCTCTTCTAATTAAGGCCAACAGTGATTGATGTTGTCTGGTCTACAGCCCAGTGGCACACCAGAAGAAAAACCAGACATGTGCTGTCCTGTTTGAGTGACAGGCCGATCAAAGTGGAGACATCATCACTGTGCCATGGACAATCCTCGGCATTAGTCCCGTGTAGCCACAGCAATGCTTTGTTCAGCTCTGATGTCGAATCCGGTTTGGTGTCTATCCATTTAGAGCGTTGGCATACATGACTTTTTCTTGGCGTCTTTTCAAGGAACCCCACTGTGTGCATATGTTTGAGTCTGTCTGCCTGTGTGTGTGTGTGTGTGCGTGTGTGCGTGTGTGTGTGTGTGTGTGTGTGCCTACTCCTGAGTGACTTGTGATTAAGAAGTGCAACCCCATTTTCCACAGAGTCAAAATAGACCGTGCTGCCTGAGCCCAGGGTGGTGGTAATGAGCACTAAGACTGATTGAGAAAAAATAAAGATGACTCCACCGTGGAGCAGTCGGACTGGCCAGGATCTAAGCCAGCGCTGATCAGACACAGACAGCCGCTGATCTGCCATTAATGAAAAGTAATTCACCGCTGGCAGATTAATTTATTAGGTGTGAGGAGGGCCGAGGCGTCTGCACGCTCCTTCTTTAGCAGCGTCTCTCTAGCTCTGCACCAATTTGCCTCGGCCTTATTTTCGGTCTTTCTGTCTTGCTCATCTACCTATTTCGAGCCATAATTCAGAGGCTGGGCACTGACTGTCTCTGCCCTTCTCCTTCCTCCACCCTGAATTTTCCATTCCCTCAGTGTCCCCGCTGTCCTTGGATCACACATGAGGCAATGAATAGGCCAGCCGTGTTTTGTTGACATTTGCTGAAGTTTCTGCAGCTGACTGTTTGCTAGACATTTCCACCGTATTGACAAGAGGCCGGGGAGCAAACATGATGAATGAAAAGATGAAACTCGGGGCTCAAACACAGGCAGCAACATACCAGAGCAGAGGCCTTAACATTTCACTGCCTTTAACTCATTTCATCCACTGAAATAACACTGAGGCTAAACTTTAAGCTGATCCCATAGTAGTGGGAGGGTCTGTTCTTTTCACTCTCCTTGCCTCATGGGGGATCTGAGATCAGCTTCGGGCCAGTTGCCATTAGTGAGAAGGTCCAACAGCACGAAGGGCCAAAACAAGCCTGCCATGATTGAGATCTGAAAGTAGCAACATGTGAAAGAATGCCTTTTTCCATCCAAAGCTCTGCCTCGTGACCCCAGAACCTTGTCTCTTCCTGGCTTGCATGCACACTCGCTTCCTTGTGAGTGTGTGGGTCTCTTTGTGTGTGTGTGTGTGTGTGTGTGTGTGTGTGTGTGTGTGTGTGTGTATGCATGTCCTCTGTGTGATCCCGTCCCTATGCGCCGTGGTCTCGGGGGACAGATCTCTGAGGGAAGGCAGGAGGACGTGGCCTGGACTGGGAAGCAGCGTCTGGAGGAGGGACACTGTGGTTTGGTCTGTGCAGACTAACTCAGGGTCACTCAGAGGGAGTCACTCTGGAGCTCACACACAGGGATACACAGGAGGACGAGGACATAATGCCTGCATACATATACACAGGCCCATGGAATCTGACTGAGAATCTGTTTTGCCACAGAGCAGCATCTGTTGTGGTGCTGAGTGATCTTTCTTCCCTGTTTATTGGTATTATTATATCTCACATTCTTCTGACACACTCAGACATGACACGGTGCAAGCACTGCACTGTCTAGCACTGTTCTGACCTTCTCTTTCATGCTGCATCAGTTCTCATTAACACATCAAATGCAGTCAACAGTGATGGTCATAGACAGCACACATCAGGACCTTGCTGAGGGCCGGGCCGAGTAAAAAGGTCAGATACTACGGCGGACTGTTGAAATTCTGCTGGTTCCTTAACCTTGCGGCAATCAGAGCAGGTCACGCATTTTATAGCCCTCAAAGGGTTTGTGGTCAGAGTTGCCCCCCTAAAAGAGGAGGCCCTTGGCTTTGGGGGATTTTGAAGCTGAGCTGAAGGTTTGGCAGGGCCTGCAGGCGATGGAGAGGCAGCTGTTTACTTGGAGAGACTGCTCCGCTCCTCCCTCCCTCCTCTCCCTTCTCTCCCTTCTCTTTATCCTCTACTGTCTGACACTCCCACACTAATGAAGGGCCCTGTTAAAACCACCCAGATATTATAGCACTCTTTAGTCCACACAAACACTCACATGCGCACACACACCCAAGGTCAATTAAACAGATGACTTTCATGCGAGGGCTAGGGTTGCACGGCTACGGGCCGGCCATTGTGTTGAGTTACGCGCTGCTGGTGTTCTGATGTTTGCGATAGCTGCACTTAGAGTTGAATTTCCAAGGGACACAGCCTTGTTTTTTTCCACAAAGTGAGCAATTTGATGAAATCTACCTAAAATAATCAACATAAGTTTCTAATAAACATTGTTTTGGTGTATACGTGCGTGCGTGACTCAGAGATCTGATGCAGGCCAGACTGGGAAAAAACGCACCCACTGCATTATGAATGAGGCTCGGGCTCTTGCAGGGACAGCATTAGGTTTCGTAGCTTGTTAATCATTAAGAATGAGTGGGTGGGGTGACAGCATCCTGCAGACACAACCCTCACCCCTGGTCTGAACACGCACACACACACACACACACACAGTCACTCATACCCAGACCTGTGTTAAACCTCCTGGTAATTTTACTGGAACGTTTTGTTGATCGCCTGTAAATCACGATAATGCAGACCTCTCTAATCTGCGCACTCAGATTTAAATTGCTCTGTTTTCTTTCGACATTGAAAGTAAACAAAGCGCTTGCGTCACCTTGTTATGTCCCACCTCCTCACAGGATTGATTACAGCGGTAGTTCTGTAGCCCTGCTTTCAACTTTACATATTACAGCAGAAAACCCTACTTTGTTATGTGGTTCCAGACCCAAAGGGACCACTTAGGTTCCCGGTACACGGAGGAGTGTTTGCTTACATAGGCACTCCTTAATATAATTTCTTCCACACTTTCCAAGAAACTATCAAAAAATAAGAGAAGCACTCAGGGAATCTGGATGAACTTTGACTCCTGCGGCAAACAACGGAAGTTCTTTTGGTCTGAATATGAATTAGTCTGTATCAAATCCCAGAGCTTTATCAACAAAACCTCTCCCCGTGGACTTCATACTATACATAGCTTTAATTTCCTGAAGTGGATTAAGGCAGTAGAGACACACCAGGCTATAGTATAAAGCATCTGGTCTGAGTTATCTGCCTCTACTGACCTCTCCCACTGAATAATACCTTCTTGTGTTTGCCTGTGAGACCAGCGAGCAGAGGAGAGGGTCAGTTAGCTGCCTTATCAATGTTTAATTAGACTTCCAGCCTGTTCCCCAATTTCTGGGGAATCAAGTAACTCTGACATTTGAACACAGAGTGAATAAAAATGTAAGAATTCATCTCCTCTCCTCAAGAGAGGATATTGTAGAAACTCTCATGTTTCATTCGAGTCAGTAAATTTCACAATAAGGAATTCGCTGCTCCGTGAGATGGAGATTTTCAGGTTGCGGAGAGTGAATTTCTGCGGCCGCAGAGGCCTGAAGGGTTTAGCCTCGAGCTGAACCTGTTCCGAGCGAGATGAGTGGACGAGATATTCGCTGTGATTGAGGTGAAATGCTGGATGTGATGCTTTGCCATGGCAGACCTCGTGAAATCCCCTATTACCACTCGGCCAAACCACCTCTATTCCTCCCCACTTCATTTTAACTCAAACCACATGTTACGGACGCAGTGGATTCTTGGTTTGTTTCTCAGCGTTGCGTGTGTGTGTGTGTGTGTGTGTGTGTGTGTGTGTGTGTGTGTGTGTGTGTGTGTGTGTGTGTGTGTGTGTGGGCAAAATCCAACAACAACTACAACACTGGGGTGAAGTGCTTCAGCCTCTGTCTCTCTGCCCTTGTTGCACTTGCAGGTAAAAACTCTGCACACGCGGCTCAGTCAGAGATGTGGCGCATTAAGCTCATTTACCCTCACACTGCACTTTGATCCAAACCTGCTTTATTGACTTCTCAATGCCATAAAGAGTCAGACTAGGAAATATTCCTTTTTTTTCTCTTTTCAACAAAACATCTGTTTGACAAACGGCCTGTGCAGCCAGAAGCTTTGCAGCTGGAAACTTCCAGTATGGAAAGAAGGAGAATTTTGATCTCGGCAGTGGAATGGAAAGCACTCACAATGGCATGTTCATCAGAGATGATGTAATGGAGTAGGCAGAGCAATGCTGCAGTTATACTGTATATACTGCACATTTTCACAGTTACTGGGACAAAAGCTTATAAATCCCCCGCCATATGGACCCATATGGCAAAATGACAAAGCATATGTGTGGGAATCCATAAAGGGAAATTGGGCAGTTAAAGTCAATATTTGTTTTCTTCCCAGAAATACTCCTTGTTATCCCTTTAATACCATAATCCAGGGGGGCTTTTATCACCGCCCGTGCTCGGCGCTGCATCCTGTGGAGTTTGGAGACGGGCCTGCCAGCGCCTGATGACTGGGGGAGTTCTGAATAACCCACCCAAATTTAGGGGGTCTTTTTTCAGCCTACACCCATTGCTTAGCAAATACCAAAGTCATTACGTATGGGAGTGGCTGACCAGAAACATGTGTCTGGAAATGTATGTTTAAACATGTTCTGCAGTGAACAGAAAAAAAAGAAAAAATCAACTGTATCGCATGCAAAAGCTTGAGATTGCACAGAACAGAGCAGGGGGGAACTCAATGGTGCCGTCTTTGGACAAAGCAAGTGCCATGTTGCTTCATCCTCGTCCAGAAACAACAGGTGTGAGGAAAAGAGTCAAAACACACACAGACGGGGTATCTGTCTCCGAGTCGTCCCCTCTGAAGCGTTTCAGTAAGAAGAGACCACATCAGTGACACGGGCTTCAATGAGGCGAGCAACACACCCCCCCAGCGTTTTCACTCATGCAACATGTGTTTTTATCCACAGTTTCACTTTATGTGTCGCTCAGATTAAAAGGAACTGTTTTTAGCCAATTATGGGCTGTACAGTAGGAAATAAAAAGCATTTCCGTCTGCGAGCGCTTTATGTTGGTCTGTGTGATCTGTGCAGCAGGCGGGGCCATCCATGGTGGGGCTGGGAGTGGTTAGTAGTGTGGTCTGACAGAGCAGGAGGGTTTTGTTGGTGGGGGCGGGGGGAGGCGAGGCTTTGTTCAACCACAGAATTTAAAGACAATGAAGTCAACAGTAAAACACTTTATTGTTCAGTTTTGTACTTTTTTTGACTGCATAAAAGTTCTTTGATATATTTTTCTGCATTGCATTTGACATTTTATTCAATAATCCCGTCTTTGTTTTTCTCTTTCTCTTTTTTTTTTTCTCTTTCCTCTTTTTGCAGACGAACCACGGCCTCTGTCGCAGTTAAACGGGCCCCTGCTGGCCCCGGGGCCGCTTCCCCCTCTCACCACCCCTCCCACCCCACCCATGGACTCCCCCGTGCCCTCAGTGTGCCCACTCCTTCCCACCCCGACTCCTCCTCTCATCCCCCCGTCCTCCTCCTCCCCGGGCTGTGGCAGCGGCAGCGCCGGCTCGGAGCAGCCCGGGTCCGGGGCCCCGGCTCCGGGGGCCACGGGCGCCTCGGCCTCCAGCAGCCCATCCACTCCAGAGACAGAGGAGGACAAGGCCAAGAAGCTGCTGTACTGCTCACTGTGCAAGGTGGCCGTCAACTCCTTGTCACAGCTGGAGGCCCACAACAAAGGTGGGTCGATCTGGGAGCCGGTCAAACCAGGCCGGGTTAACCGATGCACATTCTCCTGGGATCCAGTGTTGCTTAATTACGAGTTATGTGGAGACGGCGCTCTCACTCCCTCATGTAAACAGCTATGGCTGGACTCTTGTGTGCTTACTCAAACCGCACAGCTGTTGTTGTTGTTACAAACAAAACAGATCACATCCTGTGTCTCAGAGGAATTTCACCACATTTAGCAACTTCTGGATAAAGTGTTGTGACTTAATTCAAAAGAATTCAATCACCGCTGCAAATGTCAAAACAGCCAGAATTATTTTCAGCATGTTCAAATTTAATAGTTGTGAGCACAAAAATAGAAAGAACACATGCACAAAAACAATTATGGTGTAAAAATGTTGTAAAAAGTAGCAGTTAGACACCAAAATACAATAAAACTGTTGTTTTTACTTATATTTTACAATCAAATGTAGCAGCTTTTTGTGACCAATGCAGAGGTGAAATTGAGTGTTTGACTTGATTTCACCTGTCATCTTCTCGCTGCTTGGCTCACACACACATGGGAACCTACACTCTATTAGTCTTAGTGCAGTCCTGGCAGTGCTGCCATCTGAGATGATGAGTTGACTGTGACCCAGCAGAGGGCACTGAGAGGAGCCTGATCGGCAGACAACTGATCTCTGTCAGACTGACAACCACACTGTAACCCGGCCCCAGACGGCTGCACCTGTGTGTGGCCGCGCACCAACCATCTTCACCCACATCATTTACAATTATTCAGAAAAAAAAAACAAAAAAATTGAGCATTCGGGGTTTGTTTTGCCATTTGCTGCACACAGCATAAGAATTGTTCTCTATAGCCTGGAGCTTCCCACCAGAACAAAAAGTTACAGAGGAAGATGTTTAATGCTTGTAACCGCTGCATAAGGGATGTAAGCAGGGGAATAAAGGGAGAAAACAGACTGTTATGTGGGTTAGCTCACCACAGCACTAGCTTCAGACAGCTTTCACACATGACGACACTTTCTCAGGGCTCCAATTACCCTTCAGGTGCAAGCTGCCTGCTTTAATCCTTCATGTCCTACCGACCTAGCTCTCCTATGACCCTGTCTCCCTCCGGGCACATTATGAATGTGCTGACCTCCACTGTTTATTTGGAAGAGTTGAACACTCTCCAGCACATAACGAAAAACTAAAACACTACACAAGATACACACCAGACAATGAAGCACTCGCTCGCTGGAACTGCACCCCTCATTTTATGAGTAATGTTTGGTGCAGCCCGCTCTGCCGTTAAAAGCAGCCATTAGATACCTTCTAATTTAGGATAAAGTATAAATCGATAAAAGCAGAATCTAACATCTTTATTGTTAGATTAGCCTGTACCGGGCCTATTGAGTCCATCTGTTTCAGTGTGTCACATACAATAGTACGTTTCTGATGCACTGAAACCTAAAAGAAGATCACACAAACACAGAGGTCGCAGACAGCTGTCAAAAGTTGACGACAAAGTTCAAACTGTGGATAAAACACTTGAAACTGTTGAAAGTCTGTGAGGGAAACGATCTGGAATCAATCACCCCTGAAATCACAACTCTGCATGTATGGCGGGGTCCAAAAATAAAAGCATATGTCACGCAGACACAGAGACACACGAGCAGCGTGCGTGGCACAGAACGAGCAGCAGAAGAAGAAGAAAAGAAAAAGAAATATGTGTGTCGTATCACTTCAGCAGTTTCCTGTTAAGCCTATGTGCCTTGTCCGCTTGTGTGTCGGTTTATTCTGTGAGTCAAGCTTATGAAAACAAAACAAATGAGAAAAAAAAAAATCTGGCCCGTCCGTCGTCAAACCAAAATAGAACAAAGGCAGAAGCGGCAGACACCCCCAAAAGCACATCTCTGGCCAAGAGCGAAATCCGTCATTCCAGCCTCTTCCTCCCGAGTGCAGCCGCCAGCCTCCATGTTCCCCAGCAGCTCAGTGATTTCTCTTCTGTAACCTTAACTCTGTTCAAAGGGATTTTTTAGACAGAAAGAGACTCAAAGTCAGAGTCACCGCCATGGACAATGACAGCGGGGCGCTTTGCTTTGAGACCAGAGAGTCACGGTGGAAAAGAGGCCAAGGGGTTGATGCTGGGGAGGGAGGACTCATTTTGCGATTACTTCATGGGAAAATAATCTAGCTCACACTTTGATGTGCCGCGACTCAGGCCACTTGAAAGGGAAAGTGATGTGTGAATGCTCCACACTCAACCGGAGTGGAACTGTCCAAATTATGAGAACAGTGCATACGGAAATGCGACACATGTGTTTGAAACGTCCGTCCCCACAGTTTCGAATGTCTCTGTAATCTTTTTCAACAGAATTTTGAGCTCTAAAATCATTATCACCTGCTGCCATAGTTGAATGTGTTGTGAAACTAGTACATATTTTAGATGCAGAGCATGAACCCTGTTCATTGTAAGATATCAGATTAAAGTTATGAATCACACAATATTTAGTGGACAGTAAAAACTCCAGGTGCCCCGATCGGCACAGCTTAAAGTCGGACTGCACGTCCATCCTCAGATCGGACAAACCTGCTCCTCATCATAATCCAGCCGTAAATTTCCAGACTTTGACATTTACAGTCAAAGTTATTGATCCTGACAGTGAGGGTTCAGTGGTGCGGTCCACTGTCCCCGACGGTGGCACATGTGCTGATATAATTCCTTACACCTCATACTGCATGACCTTATCTCACCCACTCCCCCGAATCAAAAGATATCAAATCGTTCTTGTAATCTGAACATCAGAGAGGGCCCCGAGTTCAACATCCAGACCTCCAGCTGCAGCACTGTCTGACTGCAGCCCTCTAGTGGCAAAAACGCAACACTGCACCTATGTTCAGTGACTCGCTCTGCTGTGCATATGTGGAAGCATAGTGCGGAATCGAGCCAGTGATATGTTTTGTATCACTGTCACTCTTTCTCCATCACTTGCTCCCCAGACTCGATTTACTCCAGACCGAGCTGCGTGACTAGGGATGTTATAAATAGGACCTCATCTCCACTCCATTTTTTCCTATGCCTCTCTATTAGCTTCTAAATATGTAATTTCATCTCAGTTAATGGAATTACTGACCTGCGTCTTTGTTTGTGTTGTGTCTGCCTACAGGTACCAAACACAAAACTATCCTGGAGGCACGGAGCGGGCTGGGCCCCATCAAGGCCTATCCTCGCCTGGGCCCTAAGCCCAGTGGAGAGCAGGGAGGGGGGCCGGTGGACCCCAACACTCAGGAACGAACCTTCCACTGTGAGATCTGCAACGTGCGGGTCAACTCCGAACTACAGCTCAAACAGGTGGGACACCGTCTGTAATTTACATGACATTACAAATCTTCATATCACTCTCTATCCCTTCACCTCCTCATTTATTCTGCTAGACATAAAGGCCTGAAAAGTCCCAAAAATGTTCTTAAAGACATAATAAATCAGTTATATTTGAGATATAACTGATAATAGATGATAGTAAAGGCTCTTTGGATATGAGCCTTCAGATGACATTTTTATGCCATGGAGAATTTTTGATGGCGTTTTTGATAGCTTTCATGACATCACTTTGCACAGTCCTCTAACATCTCTAAAACGATGTCATTGTATAATCATTTAATAAATTATACATTTTTAAAATGAACATTTTTTGGTTTGTGGTATATATTATTATAATAATGTGGTCAGGGCCACATGGTTGAATGGATAACATGTCCCAACACAAAGGTCCTCAGTTTAGGTCCTGCTCCTGGAGTTTCTATGTTCTCCCCATGTCCAAAAGCTTCTAAATTGCTAAGATTTAAGACTCTAAATTAACCCAAGGTGTGAGAGTAAAAGTGAGTGGTGTGTGTGTGTGTGTGTATGTGTGTGTGTATGTGTGTGTGTGTGTGTGTGTGTGTGTGTGTGTGTCTATGTGTGTGTGTGCCCTATGATGGACTGCAGACGTGTGTATTCCCTGTCTTCGCTCCATGTGTGCAGGGAAAAGCTCCAGCTGATCCCTGCATCACTGTGTAGGTACAAAGCAGGGTAAGATGATGGATGGATGGATGGATGAATAATATGTTCCAATGTTCTTTCCTTTCAGCACATATCAAGTCGACGGCACCGGGACGGCATGGCGGGCAAACCCAACCCCCTCCTCAGCCGACACAAGAAGCACAGGGGAGCTGACCTGACGGTAACTTTTTTCATGTTGCACAACTAAATCCTGCCTCCTCCTGTGACACAGTCTGTAAACCTGGGCTCCACTGATCAGAGAGACAGCGATAATCGAGCACTTGTGGCCTGCAAGGCCCTGGAGGGTTCAAAGCATGCGGACTCGATCCGGATGAAAGCCTGTTGCTGTGTACTCCTGCTGAAAGTATTAAATCAGCCAGAGTGAAACATCTGCATTATGGCATTACAGCCTATCTGTTTCCCCTCCATGTGTTGAAGTCCTGGAACTAATCAGATTCTCCCTGTTATTTTCTCTCTCTCTCTCTCTCTCTCTCTCTCTCTCTCTGCCTCCCTCCGTCTGCAGTCTTCTTTGACCTTCTCCAAGGATCTCACCAAAGCTTTGGGTGCCGGCCTCTTGCCCAACCCCTTGGCTGTTGCTGCAGCAATGGCCGCTGCAGCGTCCTCGAACCCACTGGCTCTCCGTGCAGCAGCTCCTGCGCCTCACCCACACCACCACCTATTGCAAGGCCCGCCTCTCAGCCATGCCATCCTGAGACCCGCCCCCGGCCCCATCCGCACCACCCACGGGCCCATCCTCTTCTCCCCGTACTGACACATCACCGGCTGACCTCGGCCAAGTCAGGAACAGCCACTCCAAAAGCACACTGTGAAGATACAAACACGATCAAACAAACAGCAATCGAAAAGGGGGAGAAAAAGAATCCAACTATCCGAAAAATCGAACTGAGAGAGACGCAAGGGAAAGGAGCAGCGGAGAAGTATATGTCTCTCTTCCTTCCCTTTACCTGAAACTCTCCCTTCATTTCAAAGACTTCTGAGTGATCTGCAGATGGAATGAGCAGAGGAGAGATACTCATTATGCATTGAACTCCCTTGTACATCTCTCACCTACCCTGGTCCCTCTCCCTTGCACTGTGGCCCTGTCATGGCCGCGTCAATAGCTACAGAGGAAACACACGCAGACCTTTCTAGAAACATTAAACCACATGTAGTGTTACATAATTACTCTGGGCCAGGTTGGTTTTCTCCTGTCATCAAGGCTCAACGTGTTCTTCTCATCCTATGCACCTCAAAAACCAAGACAATAATGTTATGTCAGTAGGGTAGCTGCTTCCATCGGTCTTTGCTGTTTGCGCCACATGTAGCTGTGGTGGCCTCGGCGGTACTGTACATGTCCCCTTCTGCGCCGGAGGCCAGCAACTCTTCAGTTTGTGACACTAGTTCCTCGCTA
The DNA here is from genome assembly GCA_029224185.1 of Karalla daura. NCBI lineage: Eukaryota > Metazoa > Chordata > Actinopteri > Chaetodontiformes > Leiognathidae > Karalla > Karalla daura. Next base: position 5,374,823 of record CM055193.1, on the reverse strand, counting down.
GAAACAACATGACTTCGGCTGACAGGCAGGTGGTAGCCGCATCTGAACATGTCTGACGGTTGTGGGAGGGGAGGGGTGGGTGGGACGGTTATGGGAGCAGAAAAGTGACTGTGGGGGATTGCACTCTCCCTGTCATTTCCCGAGACAGTGAGGTGAGAGGAGGGCGGGCACGGGTCAGTGGATGGATTGACCCCGGGCGGCATGCAGACACACACGCACGCAAACACACACGGACACACACAAGCCCAAACGGATCTGTGTTTTAAAATAGGCTGTGCCGACAAAAAACGCCACAGGGCACATCTGCCAACCTCGATGACTGTCAGAGACAGGCATCACTAAAGGGGTGGTGGGGGATTGGAGAAAGGAGCAGAAGTCACACATTGGTACATACTGTACTGCTGTATTAGATCCACATCTCTAGCCTGTGTTAAATGGCGAGAATCTTTTCCTTATGTGATGAGAAATGCATCAGCGGAGAGGGCACAGGTCACAGGTATTTGGTGAAGCCATGTAGCCATGAAAAGGCAATATCAGCAACCTTGTATTACCCTGCTCTTCATTCGTAGGCTGATTCACTGTGTAGGTGAGGAAGTACGACCCGAGGTTGACCCTGTGTACTGATGTGTTTATGTTGCTTCTGCATGCCGCCTCGCAGTGACACAGTCCGGGGTCAGGCCTGTGCATCGCTGGGATGAACTCATCCATTCTCGCCCTATCCTCCTCCTCCCTCTCACCTCCCCAAGCAGTCCAAAGGTTCATATGAGTCTACAGTAGAGAGCACGTCCACACTGGCGACCGTGATGCTCAAAGGGGAACAAATTATAGAAAGGAAGATGAAAGCCAAATACATTCTTGGAGAAATGATCTTGAGCTGGAGTGACAAGCGAGCCGGAAGCTGCAGCGTTGCCCGCCCAGAGCGGGAGCCGAGACTCTCAGTTCAAGGCCTCTATCGATACTTCCTGTCTTACAACTGAAAGCCATGAAACGCACCATGATGTGTTTTACTTTTACAAAGACTGGTGAGCACTTTGTTTTGTTTGGTTTGGACTGTTGGTTTGCATTTGTATCACACGTTACAAAAAAAAAAAAGCAAAACTGAAAACACAATAAAAAATATTTTTGTAGGTAGGAAATGTTAATAACCGCATCCATGTAGGGAAAAGGAAGACAGGGGTGGAACTATAGGAAGGTTTTGTCACACATAAAGGTTGACTCTGATAGAACGACACGCAGGCAGACCAACTGGTTCAGCGGGAGCCACAAAATCTAGCAGCCGACGTATCTTGCTCGACAGCTTGAAACTATCACCCTTTTCTGAACGAGATGTACACTGTGCCCTTTCATTGAGAAGCAATGAGCTCTAATGTCTTACCTTTGTCTGAATATTGCAATGCAATGAGCAATTTTTATCAGAGTGACTTGTTATCATTGTGACATGTTGTGACATGTTGTCCGGAGTCATGTGTTAAAGTGGGAGCACGCCAGCTGACAGACTTTTCTGTTCTTCCATGTGGAGTAGGAGCCCTCGAAGGGATGGAGAGGGAGGTAGACAGAGACAGAGAGCGGTGTAGCTGGGCTTAGGGACCGACCCTTCATATTAAAGGGCCTTTTACTATGGTAATCTCTGCTTGGGGAACAGGGTACAACGCCAGGTATCAAGGGATTGAAGCAAGACTTGTTCAACAGGCTTTTTTTTTCTTTTGTCGGACTTAACTGAGTTGCATTATTTTTTTGTTTTCTGTGTGTGACAAACGTGTTTAAGTGAAAAAAAACAGGAACTTTATCAATGCCATTACTTAAAGACAAAGCTGGCTCGGTTTCAGCTTCCACCGTTGTGCTCTTTTTTTTGTTGCTAATTGAAAACCTTCTTTGCAGAGTTCATTTTGTGCGTGAGATGCTTATTCCAGGATCCGTGCTCTCCTTCCTGTTGGTGTGTGTACCATATGTATTTTGAGCGTGTGTTGGGACCTGCTCTCTCCCCACTTCCCACCAATCAGAGACAGAGGCAACCTGGAGCTATAAAAGTGGCCTAACACAGTCATGGAGACAAAAAAGAAAAAGTTAAAAAAAAAAAAAAAAAAACGTCCACAAGTTTGGTTTGGGGAAGTTGATCAGTCATCAGAGACTTGATCAATATCTCTGCCTAATCAAAGTACTGCAATATTGTCCCTGGTAGATCAGCCAAGTAGCAGCACCACAGATGCGTTCATATGATCTTAGATATGTTCAGACTGTGGCAACTCTCACTGATTCATCCTCATTATTCATGCATACGGGAAATAAATGTTAGATTCCTATTTTCTGGGCAAGTATTTCATGTTAGCTGTGTTTAGGCTACTAGCCTTAGCCTTATTCCGCCCTCAGCCTCTCCCAGAGCAGAAGAGAGAGATGGAGAGGCTACGGTGTAATTTTGTCTTGCCAATAAAGTTATTTTTGAATTTCATTGTCTGAGGGGGACAAGGAGTTTGTATGGCGAATTGTAGCAATACCTGACTCATTCTGGCTACTCTTGTTTATTGCAATAAGAAAATTAAACAATAAATGTGTATGTGAGTAAAACATTATAAATGTAATTTAAATGAAAAAGAAACTTTATGGTAAATACTATTGGTATCAAGAGAAACCATGGTGGGAAAAAAAAAGTAAATGTCAATAAATCATTAAATGAAACAAACGTCTGCAGAGTTTTTATGACTTGCTTTGTCTATGAAATGCCAAAAGAAAAGTGGAAAAAAATGTTTCATGCAGCCTCTGCAATACACGTCAAACAGACATTTTCCAGTACATTCGTAATAATACATAATGTTCCCAGAGAAAAAACAAACATATCGCAATGCAAATACATAAATGGGGAAACCAAAATTAGGACTTTAAAACTAGGTGAGGATGCTGCAGTGGGTTTTCCAGCAGTTCACTGATTTTCCCTCTTAAAGAGTGACATGAAAATGTGTTTGGAAAGCTGTGAATGCAGAGCTCTTAGCTGCGAATCACAAAACACGCCTCCCAGGAAAACCGCCTTCACTGCATTGGTAAATTGGGATTTTCTCTATTATTAACCATCCGTGAAGTAACCCTCACTGACATCATTGCTACAGTCTGGTCTCTGTGGCTCGCAAACAAAGGCAACTTGTTCACATTCAATCAAAAGATACACAGCTTACCATTGTAGCAAGACCGCGCTGGGAATTCAGACGATCGTCTCTTTTTGTTTGATTTTCTTTCAAGAAATGATTCCCAGCCTGAGGGTGCAGACTCCTCCAAGCAGCCACAAAAAAAGTCTGAAGGGTCACAAGATGAGTAATGGAAAAGGAGAGAAGAAAATATTATTCTGATGCTCCTGTTTTCAAAACCATTTCTTTTCTTTTTTTCAAATTTATTATTAAAAACTGGAAGGTTTTTAGCATGATTTAGTATCTCTTGAATTATTTATTTTGCTCTCAACCAGTTATGCAAGAAAAAGGCTCGACTGCAGCTTGATAAGAAGGGTTCACGCCACAAAACAGCAAGAAATCACTGAAAGATGAAAAAAATAAAAGGATAATACTAAATATGATTTCTCACCCACATTGCTGACACTACTAGGATTTCCAATGTATGCAGCAGAGCTGAGCACATGCTCTTACTTGGCAACTCATTAGCTGCTTGACTCACAGTTTGACTCAATCCATTACAAAACACATTTAGAAAGCTCATTACATTCTAGTTGTTGCATCAGAAATGGACAGAAACATGGCAGCACAGGTGTGCCTAATCAACTGGACACTATGTTTGTTTGGTAACGATGGAAACCTTTGCACCTTGTCTTTAATTGAAACCCATTTTGTCCAAACTTTCACGCTGTCCAGCATTAGTTCCACCAGACTATTCAACTATGCAATGCAAATACTCAAAGGTGCATAAAAACTGTTTTTCTGAAAGAGTTGTTCTCATCTCCAGCTGTCATCCAGCACTGTAGACGCTCCTTTGTGAGCAGCAGATGCATGAAGCAGTCTGAAAAGTGGCGGTGGCTGACTGGTGCTGCATTGCACTGTCTGATGAAGAGCACCATTGTTCTGCTCGGTTTTTCCCGTAAAAGACGGCCCTCATGTTGTTCCCCAAAGGGACCCTTTTCCAAACAGACGAAAGCTCGGCTGCAGCTCCCTGCGTCCTGGAACAATACACAGCTCATCCACTAGATGGTCCCACTGCCATGAGAAGCAGGAGCCGCTGAAACAATGCACAAGAGCTGGGAAGAGCTGTTCACTCTGCACAGCCACAATCATTCATACGTCAGACACATCTAACACTGCACAGTTTTTGAGTGTAAGATGATCAAGGACATGCAGTCCTGATTTGCACGGTTCGAGTAAGAATCAATACGGTGCTGTCTTTTTTTCTGCCTGGTCATATAACAATGTGTTGCCATATGGCAGCGAAAAAGTCACGTTGGGATTGGACATATGGTTGCTATGTAGTACTGACTTTATGGTCACGCTCTTCAGACAGATGTCGTAAAACTAAATGATCCATAAGACTCTGCAGCACCTTGAAGAAGAAGAAACTCAAATGTCAGCACACAGGCATTCATCTTTAAGTGGCATGTGTTATCTGAAGAGCTATAACCTCAGGGAGTATGAAGTATGAAGTCCTTTTTAGATGAAGTGTATGTCCAGAGAGTATGTGCAAACTCACTTGGAAACTTGGTTATTTAGTCATTTATTTATGTCCACATTGCAGCCACATCTGCATCGCTGAAGTGCATCAAATATACAATGAAACCCTTCTCTTTATTTGTGTCAGGGTCTTTACTTACTGTCTGTTCTTGATTGGAGCAGCTACAACAAACCAAATTATGTATTATGACTGTTTGCTAACTGATCTGATATTTTTACTAATTACATTAACATGAAGCTGTCGAGTATGATTTGTCATGTATAATATAATGTCTGTGTAATGTTGTAAATCATCCTTGTGTACAAATAAGGATGCTTCACCATGTTGAAAAAAGCATTAGAGAGAGCAGAGGTGCAGTAACACTGTTTGTTCCTTATTCTGGTGCAACATTTCATTTCTATAGATCACAGTTCCTGAGAGCGAAAGCTCAGCATAATGGCCCGGGCCTGGTTCCCTACTAGACAGATGTAAGAGGCAGAACCAGCAGCTCTTCTCTTGAGAGCTCTATGCATTGAGATGTGGCAATAACACAGTGAGATGGTCAGGGAGGGATCTTCAAATGGAATCTGAAGAGGGAGCTGAGGTAGCTGTACTTTTCTCTAAATGGAAGTCTGCACCTGAAAGAACAGGGCATGTGCTTTGTCTTGGGTTCTTTCTTCCTCACAGGCTCCTTCTTTTCTAAGATACTTTCACCATATGCAAAGAGAAGCCATGGAACTGATGTCTGGTAGCAACAAGAATAATAAAATGTTTTGGGGAAAATACGATATGCTCTCTGATTTTGCCAACTGGATTCTTATTGTCACAAGGAAAATAATGAGATAAAAGTGTTTTTTGATATGACAAGAAACATTACAATTACACGCTGTGTGCACATTAATCTATCAATCTAATTAAGATACCACATTGTTTTTCATAATGGAACAAAGTCTGGAAATAAGTGATCTGAGACATTTGTATAGCGATCAAAAGTAAACTGGAAAAGGAGCGATAATAACCACTGCATGTTTGCTTCACATCCTCATATCATTGATTCCTGTTGAATCTCAGCTCAACTTTATTTTACCAGAATTATTAAGTCCTCCGCTCAGATTCTGCCTGTCATTCTTCTTCAGAGACAAAGAAGTTTTTGCTGCTCACCTCTATTGTTTCATCATTGCAACCAATAACTGTGAAGAAATGAATACAAGAAGGCAGTTAAAAAACTAGGCAGTTAAAAAAAAAATCAGTACGATTGCATAAACAAACTACTTTTCACCTATTTTCCCTACAAACTTCATGTTCAGTGGCGTTAGTCTCACTTTTCACCTGTATTTCTGCTGTCATCCACAGCCTTGTCATGCTGGGGCTCTCGGCTGCTCCCACACAGAGCAGGATTATAATGTACGTGTTTAGCTATTGAAAAGGATTGACACTGACAATACACAACCTTGACTCCACAGGGAATGAATCATCTGCAGGATATCAATCTGTAAACTGAAAGAAAACAGAGATGAAGGCCTTCAGATGCAGAATGCAAGACCTACTCCTCAAACCACATTTATGGAAGTGAAAATGAGAAGAGTTTGGGAAAGCTCATTGGGTGGCGGGCAGGACACCAGTCAGTCGTGTTCATGAGATGCCTGATGTGACTGATTTAAGAAATTGTAAGTGTGCTGACTCTTTGCACTTCATTTCAATGCCATGTGGCCTTAAGGAAAACAGTCAAAATGCAGCCATGATACCTCATCAGACACAGGGGGAGATGGAACATGACGTCCACAGCAGGTGTAACAGCTAAGGTTAATCCAGGCGTGGGCTTTCCCGTCTGCTTCCACAAACATGAAGCAGCAGGTTCAGGTGCAACAGTGAGGAGATAATTAGTCCAACCTCCAGAGACAGAGAGAAAGAGAGCGAGAGAGAGAGAGGGAGAGAGGGTGACATGGCAGCACAAATGACTTTATAATCACATTTCCTTTTACTCCATGCAAAATTGGGCTGAGACCACTTGCAGCACTTCTTATTAGTTCAGCTTACTGCATTTCTTTTGTTGTTTGTTTTCAAGGCAAAATGTGATCCTCAACCATTGCACACCGATTTGGGATTTTACATTTGCACATTAACTAAATGTAATCTAAGTGTGGCTCGGAAGTTAACAGATGCTTTTCATTAGCACCTCTGACCTGATGCCATTATGTCCAAATGGAACACACCTGTTGAAGTCATGGCAGTTCTGCTCAGACTCCTTGTCACTCTGTATTTTTAGTTTGTTTCCTGAAGGCGACATCCTGCCCTGACAAACATTTATCAGTCCTCCTGCAGCTGCAGCGTCTAAGCCGAAACCTCCAGACACAGCACAGGCATCTGAGGAAAGGCAGGAGACGGCGGGCGCAGTCAGACTAATATCTAGTCTTCTTCAGGGAAATTAAGTCAACTCTCAACAATCCACGCAATAACGCCCACTCAGTCACATGAGCCACATTTCTTCAGGTAATCCCTGGGTTCATGGGTGTGTGACATACAACATTCATTTATATGACGGTATCAAATGTTTTAATGGAGGGTATTAAACGTTTTAATGGTATTTATCCCTGTTCTCTGGGGCTATACATACAACATATCAGAAAGGCCATTTTATGAGCACTTTAAAAGGAGTTTATGCACAGATCTGATGCCCTTTCAAACCAATCTGGCAACCACATGTAGTCTGTATCCTGATTGGCTAATGAGTGATAACGTTACTTTAAGCTCTCATCTAAACCAGTGTTTTTCAACCCTGCTCCTCGGGGAACACTGTCCTGCTTGTTTTACACGTTTCCTGCTCCAACACACATGATTGAAATGATCAGCTGATCATCAAGCTCTGCAGAAGCCTGATGAGGAGGCATCATGTAAATCCGGTGTGTTGGAGCAGGAATATGACGATATGAATCAGGATATGACGATGTTTTTGGACTTAAGGCTCTGTTGGTGGCCCAACAGGTTTAGCTGGGCGCCTCGGCCGTCCATGTTGGCATGGCAGCAGCCCGAGACAAAAGCCACCATTACCACAGAACTGTCTTCATGCTCGAGGAGGCGGTCAAGACTAATTGCCCTTGTGCGCCGACGCAGCGCAGGCCATGGCAGAAGATAATCTAATTAACTGTTTTCAACCAGTGAATGAAGCGTCTTTTGTAAGATGTGTGCTAGGGTGAAAATTTATACAGCACAGTGTGGCAACAATGATTTTTGTCCTTGAGTGAGATTCTGACTCAAGAAACAAAGTCAAATGTACTGTAAATTGGTGGATTTTTTAAAATATCTGTAACAAAATAAAAGTCCTTACTGTCCATGTACAGGGGCTATGAAGACTGAAATGAAGTCGAGTGAACTCGATGTAATTTTTATTGTAATGGCACATGTCTGCTTAATCTTGGCAGTTTGACAAATTTTGTACATGGTGTCTGTGTGGAAACAAAGGCTAAGCTTTATCCAAATACAAAGGAAAAAACTGATCGTATGTCTGATGCAGTTTAATTTACCAGCTCCCACCAAGTCCCATAGCGCAGACTGGTGGAACCAGGAGCGAGTTTATCACCACTTTCACACAGATTCTGTTTACCCTACTCACACACACACACATGCTGCTGTAAGAATCATACAGCTGTTCTTTCATTACATTTCATTTTTGTATTATACTTTATTGAAGCCAAGGGAGGAATGTTCACAATATGAAAAAAACACCATTTGCTTTAATACACACAAATGCGCCATTTAGTAAACAACTTTATGAAGAGTACCCAGTTTGATTGGAGCAAGGATAACAAAAGAAATGTCACGATTGCAAAGCAACAGAAATAAAAGAGAACTAGCCCCAACCTGTTTTACATTTGCAGTTAGATAATGCAATAAAACACTGTTTAATGTGGTTACTTTCAATATTTAAGAGACATTTCCCACCTCACAGGTAAAACATTTGGCACATGGTAAAAAACACATTTCTAAGACTCTAAATGCAAGACATAAGATGATTAATCAAAATTGTGGTTCCCCACTCACTAACCATGTTCATGCTGGATAATCCCAGTTTGAGATAAATGCAACCATTGAGAGCTGACACAAGATTCTTCTTATAGTTTTAGTTTATAGTTATAGTTTCAAATTGCTGTTTATTTTCCTTTTGGTGTGTGGTTAATTTCCATCTATGCCTAAGACTGAGACAGTATCTGGCGTGTCTGACCCTCACATTTCACGTTGCTGCTGCCCAGCTGATCCACTACTGTCCGTACTGTACGGCTCCTCAGCTGTGGAAACCCAAGAGGCTCAGCGAGTCACAGATGTCCTCGCGGGAATATCCTATTTAAATCATCCTCAATTCATACACCGTAAACCCTGGAGCATTTCAGGAAGTGACGGCAGTGCGACGATAGTGGGTCCATGAGGAAACATTATCACAGAGGCTTGATGGTCAGACGCTGGATTTCATGTGAAAGATCGGATGCCACCTTTAATTAGATGATGAGTTACTGGCGGAAGGAAACAAATAATGTTGTCATTCAACAATATCCTGTTTTGAGCCTCTGGCTGATTATCTTTTCGTCCTCTGACGCCTGTATGCCTCTTTCCTGAGGTCCAAAGCAATACTAGCTTTCACATTTACTGATAATCAAATTCTATTCTAAATATCATCACTGCGTTAATAATTAGATATTGGTGAGTGCTAATATTTGCATTTATTAAAATAGGAAAGGGGAAGAAATATGTGACAAGAATAAGATAAATGTGCATATGCAAATATGCACATTTATATCCTATATGCATGCATAATATACAAATACTGCAATCAAATACAGTTACCGAAAAGTGCCTTATTGAACCTCAATTTTACATGCTTGTGTAATGTAAGTGTAAGTATTATACAGTCCCATTAAACTGAGTCATGGATAGTGTTGGAAGGTATTTTACAAAACGCAGTACAGAATAGAGCTCAGTGTTAATTTACCATTTCATTGCATGTGTTGGAGATTTTGCTGAGAAGCTCTCTGAAGCTCTGAAACTCTAGTGTTGACAGAGGCGACATATCTTCAACAATATTCTGCCACAAGCCCCGCCACTACTCAAGCAGCCTGAAAGTCCCACAGACATGTCTTTTTTTGTTGCTTTATTTTGTCTACACTTTTCTCAGCAGCTAGTGTCTCTCTCTGCACTCTGCAGCTTTGTGTTAGCCTGGTGTTAGCCTGGTGTTAGCAAGTTGTTAGCCTGGTGTTAGCCTGGTGTTAGCAAGTTGTTAGCCTGGTGTTAGCCTGGTGTTAGCAAGTTGTTAGCCTGGTGTTAGCAAGTCGTTCGCCTGGTGTTAGCAGGTTGTTAGCCTGGTGTTAGCAGGTTGTCAGCCTGGTGTTAGCTTAGCGTTAGCCTGGCGTTAGCTTGGCCTAACTTTTTCATTGGGAGTTACTTTAACTAGCTTGGTGTTAATGTGGTCTTAGCTTTCTGGTAGCTTAGTCTTAGCTTGGTGTGACTTAGTATTAGCTTTCTTTTAATGTAATTAGCTTAGTATTTAGGGTTGCCACCATTTGGAGAGGGGGTGAGTTCCAGTAGTTCCAGCCAATAGTTTGTTGGCAAATCAGTGTTTTGTTTTTTTCCCCGCAACAGTGCGTGAAAGTCTGGGACAATCACGGAAAACCGGGACAGGTGGCAACGCTATTGGTATTAGCTTGGGGTATTGGGGTGGTTAGCATAGCACCAGTCCAGGTGTTTCTTCAAGCTCATAGTGCTGATTTTTCTAATCTGGCTCCGTATCTCTCTGTCCCACCACTTAATTTTCCAGGTCTAAACTGCGTTTAATGCATAACAAATTATTTATTTGTAATGCATTAAATTACTGAGTAAAAAGCCATGCATTTCTCTAATTGCTGCGTCCTCCCAACACTGCTCATAGATGTCAAGAGAAGGGCAATAGTCATTATTTTATAGAAGCTACATATTCATTCTTTATTTTACTGCTGTTTTTATGATAATGACTTATTATTTTGTTATCACAAGATAAGATGTCCCTTTATCTCCTTCTTGATTCCTTCCTCAGAGTTCTTACTGTTTTTCTCTGTATCTATACGGTATACACTTGTCAATCTATGTGGGATGGGAGGCTACTTATCTGTTGTTTTTTATTGTGGATAGCACTTAGAGCTGCGTCCTTCTGCATAAAAATTGCTTTATAAATAAAGCTGATTGATTGATTGATTATTGAGTATTTAAACTGTAACTAAATTCCAGCCTCTCGAGATTAACTGTTTTTAATTTTTACACTGTTTTTACATGTAATTCATGTTGTTGTATGTGGTGAAGCCAAACACAATTTTCCAAATAGTGGATAATAAAGTAAATCTAAACCTAAAATAAAATAGTAAGTATAAGTGTCCACACGCTGTCCGTCAGTGTCCGTATGTATTGATGTGTTGACCAATCTTTTCTTTTTCTTTTTCTATCTCTGTGCCTGTCGTCATTATATACTTTCCACTTGTCTGTGTCCATTCTGTTCAGCTGACCCAAACCCACACAGGTGGTGTCCGTTATTCTGGCTGACTGGACCTCTGCTCAGGCTGAAGCTGTGCAGAGCTATAGTGGGAAATGACCTTTTTCACAGCAATTTTGCCTTTTGATAGACAGATGATTACACTTAATGGAACTGACCTGTAATTATTAATGATGCATATTCCATTAAGCCTCCAAGCAGCCAGCTTGCAGAATACCAGGGCACTGAAATAAATGTTATTAATTATACCTGTGGTTTTGATGCAACAGCTTCAAAATGTCTATGTTCAAAGTGAAAAAGTTATCCTGTTAAGTCATCAGAAAACAATCCCATACACATAAAGAAAATGATTTTTGACCATGCAGTTGTCCCAGAACACAGGCAGGTCCAGTCAAGCAAAATAAATAAAATGACTTCTGTGGTTGTGCTTCCGGTCTCTCAACGTTTTGAATGTGAAAGACAATTTTTTACCACTTATCCAGAAAGATTCCCCAGTGTCAGCTAGAGTCCTGTTGCCTTTCACCCTGTAACTCTGGGTTCTGCATTAAGATAAGCAAATCACAGTGCATTCATTATAATTAGGACGTGGCACTGTCAGATAAAAATCTTATTACGTTGTCGTGCCAGATTTGTAATGAATTATAATGCGTGTTTTAATCAGATAGTGATGCATAACGGGGTTATAATGCACTCCCCATTCTTACAATAGACTGTAAGTGTCCTTCTGGTATCTTATCAGTTTTTATCATACTCGGTCAACTCTGACATCCTCTGGCTCACACAGTGACAGCTTCTACAGTAAGTGAGGTGGAATAGAGGTGTAGTCCATCCGTCTGTCTTGGCATTGACAGCCCTCTGTTAAGACAGACCTAAAATACAACCCACAATTTTACACGGACTGAGCAGTTCGCCCCCATGTCTAGTGCGAGAGACGTGGTGCCAGCTGTGTTTACCAGGACACTGCGTGCTATGAAGGTAATCACGTTACCAACCCCTGCCTGCCTGTTATGGATGGCACTTGTCATCTACAGACGGGAGCCCAAGGCCATCAGTCATCTGTAGCGTGTTTCTGCATGTGTGCGTGAGTAAAGAGGGTGGTGTTGTTGTAGCATTTATTTAACCGTGTGAAGCTACGTCCAATATAGCACAGTAGAAGCTGCTCACACGTAATCACAGAGCAGAAAAAAATTAAATGGCTGTGCAGAGAGCCTGCACAATTAACCAGACAAGCACACCTGCATGGTCATTTCCATACACAAAATGCACAAAACAATCATTGCTTGCTTTTCGGCCCTTCAATAAATTTGATTTTGCACTGTAGGAAAGGCTGACAGATGTTAACACACTGGACCAGCTGGGATCTGACACTGTCTGAGTCTTTTTTAATGAGTAGATTGGGCTTGTACAGCGGTCCGAAGACTGTACACAACTTCAAGATATCTAGGTGTGATTTCTCACTGTTTAGCATGTAAATTCCCCAGTTTTCTTAGCCCAGTTTCCTGTCTCACTCCAGTCTCTCTAAGAGAGGAACAGGTGATGGATGGTGAACCATTTGCATCACATTTATCATCTAGTCTGTGTAGGATGTTCACCCCTGCCCATCTCATCATTTTTCCTGGGCAAAAGTCATGGAGGTCATGTAAGGTGCAAGGGAAATGTGCAGCTGCAGATGATGGTGTGTGCATGCAGCCTGTCTGTCATAGTGAGGGGGTGGGAGTTCTCTGAGAACACAATTTTATTAAGCCCACAGCCTACTGTGCTTTGCTGAAAGAAGACACATCAAGAAAAAACATAGAGGCAGTTGAAAAAGCTTCAAGGTCAATAAGGAGCAGGAGGGACAAGCTGTGGACTAATGTTACTTTCACACCCTATTGGTGCAAAATAATTATTTTGTTTCCTTCTAAGTCCTGATCAGGTTGTCTTCATTTCTGGAACTTTTGAAAGATCTGCAGGAGTGTGTCCAACTGAACAGACTGTTGAAATACTAGAGGTGTTGTTTCCCAAAGAAGGTATTTTCACTCCTGGTCACTCCTGGTACGTGACAAGGTCCAGAGAGACCCAGCACACTCAGTGATTTCATGTATCATTACTCAAGATGTGTTCGAGTACTTCTCTACATGAATGTTAGTGTTGTGGGTGAGTATACAGTCTATGAATTCAACACACAGAACACTGTGAAGTCATGAGATTCCTCAATGCTCCCTTTGGGAAATAAAGATGTGTAATGTATATGATATAATGTTTATGAGATAAACTCTGCTAAGCATATAGAGTGCACCTGGTTTATTAAAGCTTCACAGAAAGAGATGAGACTGAGGGGAACCAAATAATTAAAAATTAGTAAAGTTAAACTGCATGCCATGAAACAACTATATCCTCAGCTGGCTCCTTTATTCATTACTTATTCCAGCCCTTATTATATTAAAGAATTTTCTACATTCTATGAACCCACAAAAGCTGGTTTTACTCCAGTCTTGACAATTCTATTTATGTTTTATTTACAACATTAGCTCCTGTCAATAGCTGCAGCTTTGCCTTCAAGAGAAATTGTCTCAATGTGTCAGAATTGATCAGAGGCTGACCGCTCATACCATGAAAGCAATAACAGCTTTTTTTTTTCTTAGAAGTAATGTGACCAGTAAATTAGGTGAGCTCTCCATGAATAATGTGTTTCATTGACTCGGTCTCTTGTGAAAAGAGACAAAGTGGTGAACAAAAAGGCCAGCGGTTGTTCACGGCTGAGTTTTTTATTGTTTCTGAAATCACCTTTACGCAGCATACACCGTTGGTCCATTTGAGCCATATATAATGTGTATTTGGTCATAACTCCCAGGAATCATGAGCATGCAGAGGGCAACATCCAGTTGTACTTAATCCACTCAAACCTCTTAAAGCTTCTTATGCATCTAACGTTGAATATACTGGCTGTATTAGTAAATACTAAAGGCATAAAGAGCTAATCCTAAACCCTCAGGAAATGACTCCAGCCCAGCTCCACCTCGGATCAATGTGACCTATCGTATTCCCGGCGCTATCATGGGAAATTTTCTACATTGTCTCATGAGCACCTGGTACGTCACAGCTAAATAAAACATGTGCCGTTTGTAAAGTGTTTGTATGTGTGTTTATGTGCCTGTGCGCTCTCTCTTTAAACTTTTATGCTGCCATGACTGCAACAGTGAACATAAGCCACACACACAGACACAGGGAGAGACAGATGAACATACACACACACACACAAACAAACAAATGGACACAGAAAGAATAGGCAAATAGGAAAACTGCCAATACCGAATGTTCAAATTCAATTAGAGGGTGAATATTGTGGCCATGAGGAGTCTTATGCTTTCCAATTTCTGTCTCAGTCACCACGTTCATGTTTTGATCTCATGATTTCATAATTTCCCTTGACACAATTTTATGAGCAAGCAAGCGAGAATGAAATAAGCAGCGAGCAGAGGTCAGACTGTCCAGCCCCAACATCCAGGTGCGATGGAGGCATAATTGCAATATTGCTCTAATTCACACCAAAGTAATGAGCTGTCATCCACACAGAACTCCAACATGGATGTGACTTAAGATATTGATTAAAAGTGTGGAGTGGAGATGCTTTCAAGATGATTATGACTCCTCACTATGATGGTGTGAATTTTCAAATGTGATATCAAAGCTCCTGAGCAATTGTAGATGTAGATCAATGAAATAGAAGTGGATTGTTGTGCTTTAATTCATTTACTTGTGATCGTCATGTTTTCAGTCTTCAGTCTTCACTTTACTAGTTTCAGATGCCACAAACACACACCCCAAGCAAATCACTTTCTGGTTCTCAAAAGTCAGGCATACAGATGGTTATCTACAATGGGTTTAATATATTTATAGTTTAATACACAGAAGAAAGAATAATGTCATTTTCTTTTATGAGATGCCTGCACAAGTCTTCCAAAATTAATGTAAGAAACAATTTGCCGCCTCCATTCAAATAGCTCAGTTATGCCAATACAGAACTTCACACAGCAGGAGTACATACTGAGTTGTAATCAGTGGAGACAGTCATGTAATGGGCAAACACACACGTGTTATCCCACTTACTGTAACATACTAAAAGAGGCCCTCCCTTGCAGGAAGCAGCAAACATGAATCATAATTATTTTAATTTCTTCTCCATATGTACACCTCTTAGTAATTATCTAGTCTTCTTGTTGAGATATGTTTGAGGCCATTTCTGAAATCCATTTATCAAGAAACTTTATTTCATAATTCTGTTATTGAAGTAAATGATTCACTCCACCTGCATTCAGATCGATTACTTGTGTCCCTAATCAAAAAATACATGCAATATTCTAATAAGCGTACAGAACAAAAACACAGTGTTTACTAAGAAATAGACAGGAAAAGCTGAAATGCATGAGAAATAAATTCAGGAGTGCAAGAATATCTCAGCTCAGAAAAATGGTCGCATTCACTTCCCCTCTGCAAATGAGAAATCTTAATGACAACGTGTTTGGTAATAAACTGTCATATTGAAACCAAAACCCTGAAGCAACAAACCAAAATGCTTCACCAGACTTACTGTACTCCAGTGCTGCCTGATTCATAATACTGTGGTGATTCACACAAAAGCATTTCTAGGACTGAGAACACAACTCGAGGTGATTGCAGCTGTTTGTAGGCTGAAGGCAGGACACAGTGATTGCCTTTGTGATGAACAGCATGCTAATGCAAGCTTCTGGAGTCTTCTCACTGCATGATGAGTAGAAAATAGGCAATAGTGCGACACAGCAGACCAGAACAATCCCACCATCTGAAAAGAAGAGAGATTCAAGAGCCCAAACAGCTTTGGTCTTATTGTCTGCCACGGGCCTTTGTGCCATCCATCGTCCCCAGAAAGAAGATTAAAGTGGCCAAAAACGTTTTGACAAGGAGGGAGCTGAAAAACACCTTGAAGAGCTCTTTGGAAAACTCTGAAAAAAAGTGTTTTAGTTTAGCAATCGTACAGCTCACGTTTTCACATGGCAAGTGTGGTCCGATGCAAATGGACTTTCATAGCATATCAGCATCCACGCCAGTCTTAAAGAAACAGCCATCAAATTAACATTTAGATGGAAGTGACACTTCAGGACCTCGCAAGTCAGAGATCAGGGAGGAGGAGGCGGAGTAAAAAACTGCATCCATCAAAGTCATTTTGCATGGCCCGAGGAGAAGTATAAAGTGGACTCCAAGACAAATTCCCCTGATCAGATTAGAGCCCATTAACTCAATTATTGACAGGTGTGTCTTACAATCTACCGTGGAGATGCCTGGGATCATCTCCAACTGCTTTTTTTAGTCTTCATGTCGCCACAAGCAAGAGCAAACAGTGTGAGGGTCTGTTTTCTTATTACTGTGTTCACACATGCACAATCCCCTTTGGACATATTGAGGGCAACGTCATTATAAACAAATATAGCTAAATCTACACCCTCCCATGTGTCGCTCATCTTCTGGAGTCTCACTCTCTCTTCACACACTCACACTCTCTGCATTTCCGTCTTCCCCTTTAGTCGCCCCTTCTTTCATAACATCCCTCCCATGAAAGGGTTGTCACGTCACTGTCCCCTCTCAACTCCAGGGTGGAACTTACTTTATCCTCTCCCTCTCAGGCCATGAAAGCCCACACAGATGGATGATTGGCAGCTCCATTAGGGAGAAAGGAGAATAATAACGGTACCACTGTACTCTGGGCTCTATCTGCTGCTGAATCATATCTATATTTTCATGTCCTCACATGGACTTTTTGATTCATGCCAGATGGTAACTTAGTTCAGGTAAACTTCAGCCTCACAGCTAGAAGGTCCTGTGAGGTTTCTGTGAGGAGTTTGCATGTTCAGTTCAGAAATATGCATTGATTGGAATATTGTGTGTGAGTGTATGTGTAATGCAGTGCTCTGCAATGCTCTGGTGTGTATTACCTGTCTGGTGTGCATTACTGTATGCTATAGTAGGTGCACTGGAGAAAGGCATCAGCAGACCCCCATGATGCTGCTGGATACAAAGCAGGTCAGGTAATAGATGGAAACGCTGCACGATGTGTGCTCAGAGACACACACAACTCAATAATTCATATTGTATTGTCTTGTCTGTTCTAATATATAATTTACCTCTCTTGACACATGTGCTCCAGTAATGCTTTTTAACGGTATTCAGCCTGTTAGTTCAACAAGTAAGCTCATGGAAAGTGGGCTCCAAGGCAGTACAGTATAGCACAAGTATAGGACAGAAGCCACGAAACAGGTCAGGGTGAAAACAGGAGGTTTTGAGTAACAGAAATCTGCTAATCACATAGACACTTCTCTGAATAGGAAACCTCAGAATAGGAGAATAGTGAAGCCGGCCAATAATTCTTTTTTCAACCTTTGCAAAATAAGAGATTAGTGTTTTCAAGTAGCCACTGATCGTCATGCATCGTCATAAATTGCATTAGACCTTGCAGCTTTTCATGCAGAAGGACACTCTTATACACGTTAAATGATTTTGGCGTGAGGCAGAGCCGTCTTCTTTCACGACGCTCCAGCTGGAGGCTCAATGGGCAACCTGCTGTTAGCGAGCCAACCGTGAATGTCCCGCTGGCCTGTCAAGGCGAGACATCGTCCAATCACCTCCAGACGAGCTCAGAGAGAAGCTCAGAGAGAGTGTGAGAATTTCCATTGTGCAATCAGTAATGAATGACATCCAAACACAAAACCGCAGCAGGGTGTCGTATTGTCCAGCGGTGTGCAGGACACGTGATGGATGATGTCTACACCTGTAATGTATAGTGCGCACATCTGCATACCTCTGCAGGACCTTCCATACCATTTAGCTTTCTGCTGGATCAGAGGCTTCCTCTGTTTTTGACGCTGTCGATAAACAGCCCCTGGAACTCTTTCCCTGTGCTCTGTGTTGGTCCAAAAACAGTGTTGCTTTGATTGAAAAGAAGGATAAAAAAAACACTCATCAATAATGTAAAAACGCAATTAACGACTTCCCCCACTTCTATCAGATCTCCCATCCCGAACCCCTGCTCTGCTGCATCCCCCGCCTCACCCCCGCAATACGACATGCAGGAAAAGGACAAATATGGAAATGGGAAGTCATTATTAAAACATAGCAGTTTTAACCTTTTGTGAAACGCACCGTTTGCCTGGTGCTTTGTTGTGGTTGTCACAGCCTCGTACCACAGGACGCAGTCTCCAGAGGCCCAGAGCATCTGCAGCAGTTACCTCTGCCTTTATTCACAGCTACTATCAAACTAGCAAACCTGGCTGAAATATTTATGTCTGTTTGCTGTCTGAATGTGTCTTCTAACAACAACACAAGTGTAATCGCTTGTGTAATTGCAAGAATACGATTGTTTGTCATATGAGCAACAGTTTTGAGTCAGTTTTGGCAGCTCAGGATGAAGAGAAAATACTTTTGCACAGAGAAACAAAACAAAATCATTTTGCCACCCTGACGGATCACCTAAATCAACTGGAGCTGCTCGGATGTAACAAACAAAGCACAAGAAATAAATGTCTCATGGTCCCTGCTTACATGATGTACAAGACAGACATTTCATCTCACCAGCTGTCAGAGCCGTTTAAGGGAGAGTTTAGCAGCCATGAAGAGTGACCTCTTTGAACCACGTGTTACTCATTGTGTCAATACTGGTGTGAGGATGTGTCCGTCCAAGCGACACGTCTGGTGTTTCTGTCTGTCTGCGCACTGATGGTCTTCACGCTGCGACTCGTGTTCTCAGCCAATCTCATTTTCTTCTGAATAACTAGACATTGACAATTGAGTCATGCTACTGTACACTGACACATTTTGATTAAATATTTGTTTGTAAATTCCCTTAAATGTATCTTACTAAGGATTACTCAGGACCCAGAATGGTTGAATGAAGGATTTATTCTTTTTGGTGTGAACACAGAAGCTATGTTCCATAGTTGAATCAGAAATGCATCATTTTTATGATCCTAGATGATTCCTGGTGCTTTTTCTCACTCAAACAATTGAGCTGGGCAACACTTTCCCATATACAGCTATGTAGCTCTTTCAGCCTTGTATGTTTGAGCAAGATTCAGAAGAAGAACCCAATATGGAGGAAGAACCGGGAACACGTACCCTGTCATTTCACTGGAAACCTCACCAAACTGCTGCAGTCATGTGTCCAGTCACCTCATGAAGCTGAACGTAAGCACACGTATGAAGTCTCCTTCAGAGGAGGAGGTGGCCTCAACCATCTGCGTCACACTCATATTTTGCGTCACACTCTGTCACAGTTTATATTCATATTTTTACACACAGATTAGGACGTCATACATCTTTGTCTATGAATAGAGATACTCGTTATTTAACAAAGTAAAAGAAAAAGTGTTTTTTTCACCTGTTTTCTCCTGTTTTTTGAACTCCTGTTCATGTTCGATTGCTGTTCCGTGATTGATGAAGGGTTAACTAGTATGTAGACCTGGTTGGAGACTAATGGACAAATGTTTGTTCTCCTGTCACATTTTCTGTGTGAATGAATATTAGGTGGCCATTTACAGCCACACAGCTCCAGCTCTGGTCACATACTGTACGCCACGCTGTTGCTCAGCCACATGCAGAGGCAGCGACTATCTGTGTAATTACTTCCTAAAAAGATTAGTGTGTTGACAGTGATCATGTCGACTGGTCAATGATGTGGAAAGGGACTGAGAGCAGCAGGTGGTGCAGAAGAGATCCCTGAACTTTGAACATTCAGCTTTATTTTAACCACATTTTTAATAAAGTGGATTTGTTCCCTTTAGAAGCTTCAGGTACTGAAGAAAATTCCCAAATATTTTCAGAGATGTGACGATGTCCACCAACCTCCAACCTGTCGTCGTGACGTTGTCAGAATTTGTGTGTGTGTGTGTGTGTGTGTGTGTGTGTGTGTGTGTGTGTGTGTGTGTGTGTGTGTGTGTGTGTGTGTGTGTGGTGGGGCACCAACAGCCCTGGGCTGCATCATGACCATCAATGAGGAGGCTCCGCAGCCTCCTGCACAACGTGATATAAGAGCTGATGCGCTACCTACGCTCCAGCTGCTGATTGGCTTTGCGCAGGTATCCAGCTATTATTTATTACCCCAAAGTGTGGACGCCTCATTTATCCTGAGCTGGTCTCACTGCAGGATCTATCCGTCCCTGCTTTCTCCTCCGCGCCAGGACGCACGCAGCTGCATCCTCCTTTACCCAATTATCTGCCCGACAACAAACAGGTAAAGACAGAAAAAATACTTGAAAATGCTTGAGGTGTCCATATTAATTCTGGGTCTTTTTTGTTTTTCTTTTTTTTGTTGTTTTTTTTGGGGGGGGGGGGGCTGCCTGCACTGCGTGAATTTATTATGTATCTTTCTTTTTTCAATTTAATAGTTAAATTGAAAACAAGTTATTAACAATATCTGGGTAAACCTTTATTCCCTACCACCTCTAAACTCTACATCTTACATCCTTCTTTTGTACTGTAACCCCTGCGCTCTCATCATTTCGGTACGCTCAAGAATGTAGAATAGTATTTATTGCCTAAATAAGCTTCTTTTTCCTCCTTTTTTGACTGTCTTTAAGTAAAAGCTAAATGACTAAACGTAAAATGTGATTCACACCTCACGCTGCCGCTTTTACGCATCCACAAAGCAGCGGCAGTTTTGCGCACGGAGAGCGCTTGGTTCCTTGGTGCGACTGTGAAGTCGATGTTTCTGTTGTTGGGAAACAACTTAATGGTGTCAAGCATCACTGCGGATCTTCTCGCACAGGTGGTTGTGCAAAATGAGGAGAGGTCTGCTGCTGGTGACGCTGTTCCTCATGGTGAAACTTCGGTGCAGCCAGTCCAGGTGCGAGGAGCCAGGAGCGCGCAGATCTACTTCAGATGTAGGTTTCCCTGCGGATTTTACCCCCAGACCTCTGTTTGGCTGATGATTGAAATCTGATTCATTTGTCCCTCTTGTAATTGCTCCAGAATGTAGGTTTGGACAACCTGAAGCGGACCATTCTAAAGAGGTATAACGACTTGGATTACGACAGTTTTGTCGGTCTGATGGGAAGACGAAATGCTGGTGAGTTCGATCATGGATTACATAAATGAGTTAATTGTGATGTAAAATGTACTGTAATGAATACTTTTTAATAAATTTTTAATCCAGATTTCTATTCTCTCAAACTCTGACTCTTTCACTTTATTTTAACAGATGAGAACGTTGTACAGCAACCACAAAAAAGTAAGAAAATAACTGATTTTCTTGTATGACACGGTCCTTTTCTTCATATCATTAGATAGATAGATAGATAGATAGATAGATAGATAGATAGATAGATAGATAGATAGATAGATAGATAGATAGATAGATAGATAGATAGATAGATAGATAGATAGATAGATAGATAGATAGATAGATAGATAGATAGATAGATAGATAGATAGACAGACATACATACAGATAGATACTTAAAGATTTTTAAGGTTTTTAATTGTTCAAAAAGGATATGGAGAAAATAATAATTTAGTACCTTTTCACATTCCCTTTTGCAATGGTCCTAAAATGAAACATAGAGCTGAACTGTTCTCGTCCCTCTCATCAGGAGAAATGCATGACATTTTTGTTGGTCTCATGGGAAGGAGGAACTCAGAGCCTGGTGAGTCTGGCGAGTGAAATTATCACATCTGCTCTGCTGGCTTTTTGAGATTTAAGGTCTTGTGCGCTCTGTCTTGTGTCGTCTGCCTACACAGACAACGGCCCCTGGAGGAGAGAGTATCCAGAGAGGAGAGGTGTTTTTCTCAACAAGTGCAGGCTGAGGTGAGTGCTCCTCTCACCCCACTCAGCAGGCTGGAACATCACACAGCCAGGAGCCAAGTTAACACTTAACACCCAGCCAATAAAGGATCAAACCACATCACGCCGAGGAGTGTGTGCATATTTCTGCCATTCAAGGTTACTCGCTGCAGCATAAGACAGTTGTCACAAAAATCGTTTTTTTGGTGTTATTTTCATATCGACTCCAATTGTTGTTTTTAATCACATTTTTTGTGTTTTGTTGCAGGTTTCTTCAGGGGCTGTAGACATCCTGACTAAAGCAGCTCTCATCTGGCCACAGTGACAGACACATCACAAAGAACACAAACAACGAAGTAAATGTCTGATGGAGACGACATTAAAACATGATTCACTGAGTAAAACCTGCCAGCCGGAAGTCACATACACTACACAGATCGTTTTAGTTTCATCTGAAGACGAGGCATAATTAGAGGTGACAGCCTATATATTCTGTTTCTTTATCATGTTGTTCTTTTTCTCCAAAGTTCAAAATAAACATAATTTTTATACATAATTTATTCATCTTAAACGTTTGTGTATTTCATTGGAGATGTCTACGATGCTGGTATTTTAAGGGACATCAACATAAGAACATCTTGCACCACTCGTGTGAAACAACAAGACATTTCCACAGCAGTTGATCCTTTTTTCTGACCGAGACAAATCTTGTTTTACTGGGGATTCAGTGTCTGCATTAAGAGTGGAACTGCAGAGTAAATGAGCAAAGAAAGACAAATAGTCATTTTCAAGTTGTTTTGCATTTTGTTTCAAAACATCAGTTTACTTTGGATGATTGCAATTCTGAAAAGTAGCATAAAACTCAGATTTAATAAAGCGGCCATTAAAAAGAATGGGCTAAAAATAAACAATGAGACATATTGAAATTTCTTGTCACTCTCCATTTCAAAACAAAATTGTAAATAAAATTTTAAATGATCAAATCTTAACAATTCTGTCCCATTGTATGATTGGCATCAGATCAGGGACGAATGAAAACACAGTAAAACTTCACATTTTACCCTTCAGACAAACATTACATACATTTGCACTTTTAAATTCTGATTACATTGTACCTAATTCAGCTAAACCAAATGTTTATGCTGGTTAAAAACAGCCACTCGCTCCTGAATCAGATTGACATTTCATTCGCTCACACTGCGAGTTCTTCAAGTGTCATCCTGGCTGCAATACACTGCAGAAGCCCTGTCATGAATCATTAGTGAGCTGCTCCTCACAGGCTGCTGCGTCTCACTGCCATGAACCACCGTCTCTAGTCTGAGACACACAGCCAGCGACGTCACGTCTCCACCGTCCTGTTCTCAGCCTTCACGGCGTCCTCGCGCCTTTCCTCCGGCTCGCCTCTGGTTTGGTTTCCGTTTGTCAAGGCCGTGCGAGGCCGCCCGTCCGTGGCCAGCGCCGCAGGGTGCGGAGGCGGACTGAGGCTCAGACCGGGCCGTAGCGGGGGCCGGTAACGAGGCCGGTAGCCGTACGCTCTCAGGTGGTAGGTGTAGTACTCCAGAGTGTACATGAGCTCTGCTTCCACGTAGTGGAAGGACACTGCCAGGTCAGAGCAGCACTGTGGACCCTGTGGAGAGCAGGAAACACACACACACACACACACACACACACACACACAGATGAAAAAGACAA
Organism: Karalla daura; assembly: GCA_029224185.1. NCBI lineage: Eukaryota > Metazoa > Chordata > Actinopteri > Chaetodontiformes > Leiognathidae > Karalla > Karalla daura. The sequence goes on along the minus strand of CM055193.1, from coordinate 5,351,202 downwards.
GTTGGGAGACAAATTATGTCTGTCAACCGGGACAGACTAATCAACCAGTCAACTATAATCATCCAAGTATGATCATCACCCAGCATTCCCTTCTCTTCTGTTCCACTGTTTTACTTAAAACCAGCCGTACTGGTTGCCTTAGATCGATAAATATTCTGTCTGTCTATCTCTATCTATCTATTTGATAAAATGCACATTAAGTTAGCTAGCAAAGTAAGTTGCTATACCCCGCCCAAACAGGAGTAAATGGTGCATTAACCACTGACTATTTTCAGTCAGACCAACATTAGATCTCCATTACAACTTCCACCCAGTGACTGTTTCCACATAGTAAGAGCTAGGAGACAGTAAGGATGCACTGAGAGCTCTTGTAAGTGTGGACGGGAGTGTTTGATTTAATTTGTTTGTGTATGAACACAACAGGAATACAGAGCATCTCCCAGTCTTATTTCCTGAAGTTCATTTGCTACGGTGTCATTGTTGCACGCTGACAGTTGTGATACCAACATATTTATTTTTTCCATTGTTGGAGTCTAATTAAAAACAACACAATTACTTTGATATTAAACATAAATTTGTTTTCATGTTTCCCTTTCAATGACAGAGGACAAAGCAGCCCCGGCCACACAGTGTGTGACAGGATCAGTAATGGACCTGTCTCATTTTAATTGCAAAGTACAATAAATTAGTTGCATCATCGGAGACAAATTGACCAATTTTCTTATTGTTGACAGCGTATAGTCTCCGCTGCAATCATCCCCTCTAAAATGAACTCATCTCTGTTTTCAATTCGCTCATTTGCACGGGTCAGGTGCCCAATCTGAATGTGCCGGATAATCACATTAATTTATTTGGTTATTATCTCACCGTTTTGTCATTTATAGCAACACCTCCATTCTAATAAACCTAATCAGTATATTATGCTCTGTTCCCTCTCAAACAAGAAAATAAGTCCCTGCCCTATATTTTTAAATTAAAAGAATAATGCTCACTTCAGGTGCAGCCAGTGTACGTTAATGTTATTAAAGGATTTTCAACTGACCAGTTTATCCTCTCGATTGCACGTCTCCCTAACCCGACTTGCCCTTTTCTAATGCGGCTAATCCACTCCACACGTCCGCCGGGCCAAAAAGTCATTAACAACCCGCTGGATTTTGGGCCATTAATGGCAGTTTTTATCCTTACTTGAACGTCTACAAAGTTGTTGCATTGCACGCATCTTAGATGCAGGTGTCAGGAGCTTCATTTTTAGGGATTTTAAGCAGTTTTCAGGACTGTTGGGGTGTCCAGTGTTTTCAGGTGCCCCTCCTTTTTCAATGAGTTGTTTGGTTTAGAAGTGAAAATGGTCTCACCTCAAACATTAACACTGAAGAAGCTGAGATCTCTGAGACTTACTTAACAATTATTATGTAATGACAGTCGATTATTTTGGTACGCAATTAAGCAATTAGTTATTGTAGCTCTGGAAGCCATTCTTCACTTTCTTTACCCAGTCTCCTTTTCAAATCTGCACCCATTAAAAATAAAGCCCTGAAATGGCAAAAAAAAGGCCACCAAGGTTGTAGAACACACAGTGCTGAAGTACAGTCTCACAGAACTAACGCACGCTTTAAGGAAAAGTGAAAGGACTTGCCTCAACAATAGGGTAGTAACAATAGCTCCAATACCAGAAGCTCTTTGAGAACTTGCTAGTGAGATGGTGCTCGGGCACAAACGGGTGAAAAGTCTCTCGATGCAAACTATCTCTGGAGTCGCCGGCCAGGACGCCCATCTTCTCCAAGCACTGGCCCAGCGCCAGGTCCTCTACGGGGGTGGTGTGAGTGCACACCTTGGTCCGGAAACCTTCCACAAACCTGCGGAGGGCCTCCTTGCTGAGCACGTACCCGGCCCCTCCGCTCATGTAGCCCTGCTTGGTGTACGGCTTGAAGCGTTTGCCGAAGTAGACGGGCTCCTCCGGGGTGTGGTTGGACAGGATCCAGCGCAGGTTGTCCACCACCACGAAGGTGTCGTCGTCCGCTTTCAGGAACCAGTCGGCGTCGTTGGCGTGGTGCTGGTAGACGTAGTGGAAGGCGCGGATGGTCTTCCAGTAGAGCTGGTCTCGGCCCTCCTTGGTGCCCAAGCCCACGGTGGGGAAGTCCGGGTCCTCCACCGAGCTCATGAACACCACCAGGTTGCAGTGGCGGCTCCAGGTGGCTCGGACGTGGCGAGCGCGGCTCTGCAGGTTGTACGGCCCCGTCATCACCCAGCAGAGGACACGCACCTTCTGGTACAACATGTCTGCCACCCGGCTGTCTGCATCTGGACAGACGCACCAAACACAACTAAAACTGGATCAACTGGTGGAGCACACATATATGTGTGTGTGGTTGGAAAGAATAAGTCAAGTAACTCCTTCATTACTTTAGATGTTTATGTACATGCACCTATAAAAAATGATTTCTAGAGATGTAGAAATGGAGTAAAAAGTACTACATTTTGTAGCAAATATTTACCCTGAGGGAGAAGCCTCAGGCTAGATACTTGCTTGAGTCAAAAGTATCCATTTTAACTAAAAGGTGAAACACAATTAAAGTGTTTTATTAGTGATTTTTCCATGGTTCAGTCACTGCTGGCATTTTGATCAGAGCAGATAATGAATCTAACTAATATTAAGTCTTCATTTTATCTGAATTATAACCAATCATTAAGAAGTTGACTGCAAGACAAATTGAATCATGAACCTAAGAGGACAAATAAACACTGTTAAACTGTTATTACACCTTTAAAATAATAGTACACCTTTCATATTTCATTTGGATGGAAAAATGCTGCGGCCTGTATGACCGTATGCAAACATGAATGCCACGAATTCACAGTTAGCAAACATGTGCTTCATATTACTCTATTCTCATGGTCCTTATCATTTGTTTTTTCACCATTTGTAAAAAACCTTTGTGCGTTCATACAAAGACAAGCTGTTGCCTTATCAGGCCGCTGCGCTCGGCTGCAAAACTGAATAGTGGGAACTACTACACTATGGGTATTTCCACCGAGTCTGGAACTTTCTGCCTGTTGCCAGGAGGTGAGGCAGATTATGATGTAGGTGGAGTAATAGTGACTCTCTCATAGCTTTGCTGTTTTTGTGAAGATGACACCACCCTCTAGTCACACTAAATTAAGTGCTATCTGTGGTGAGGCACCTGTATGCTGTGGGCGGAGCAGGCTGATGGGCGTAACCGCGTCCTCTTTCCAGCTGCTCGGGCTCTGGCGCATCTGGCTGGCTTTCTCCTGCGCCTCCGTCAGGACGGGGTAGCTCCTCTCAAACCAAACCTGCCGTAGGAAGACGTAGACGCTGCAGGCCCCCAACACGAAGCCCAGCGAGAAGGCCCATCTGGAGCTGGAGCACTTCATGGTGACACCACCTCCAGCACCAGTCAGGTCCCAGCTACTGCATGTCTGCATGGACGGGATCACAAACAAACATCTCTCTGGAGTTAATAAGTCACAGAGACTGCTCTGTGTCACTGCAATAAACAAACCAGAATGTGCCAGAATGCTAAACAAACCAGAAAATATTCACATTTAAGGGGCTGAGATGGAAGAACCTTAATTAATTAATCGATTAAAAAGTTGTTTTCTTAGTCGATTAATTGAATAGGATTTGCATCTTAAGACATCCAGGCACCAGTGTTCAATATTGTCTCAATAAGTCACTGTGACAGAAAAGGCATTAGGATACAGCAGCGTTTTCAGGCCAGGATTTCCATGTGTGCAGAGGACATTGAACAAAATGAAACATTTGAGCTCCTGCTGTTATGTTTAAAACACGCTGGAGGCACTTCCAGTCTACTATCCAGACTAAGTATTTTCAGCATGACCCCCAGAGTCTAACCCCGCCTCCTCCCTCCCACATTGACTGGGAACATCGGAGTCGTTTCAATAACTTTAACCAGGAGGATCTGCCTCACTATGCCGGAGATCCAAGTGTCACCCTGCATCATGACTGGTGGTGGACTGTGGGATTTACTGCCAATCCGGTGTCCTACTAATCACGGTCTTGGGTCAATCTCCGGATTTGTCAACCCAACGACAGCAGTCATGTGTCACTCATTGTCCTTCCCTTCAGCTGAATTAGCTTTAAACGCAACAAAAACCTGCTGAAGCCATAACTCCTGGATCCAGACTGGAGATGACGCTCCTTTGTGGACGCGGACTTCACACTTGACACACTGTCAGTGAATCCTCTCATATGACCGGATGTGGTCTCAGACCCAGAATCTGAGCCAGATGTTACCGATCAACACACCAACAGCTGCTCTCTCCGTCTGTATAAACGCACCCTCTGTGCTGGATGCGCCTCCTCCCCCGCCTTAAAACAAATTAGGCGACAACCCCGTCCTCCAAATGGAGACTGATCGCACCGCAGACATATGACTGGGACTGCACAGGCAGCGACATGAGGCCATGTGGAGCACAGGTCCTCTGTGCATTGACTGTACTCAGCAATCACATGTCCAATGTCCAATGTCCTCTGCACCACATACGCATGTGTGTTATTTACCTCAGCGGGGGGGATCAGGCATTTGTTAGCAAGATGTGCTTGCAACTCCCTCGAGCGGCTTGAGCTTTCCTGTTTTGGGAGAAATGCGAGCGCCCGTTACACCTGTCAGTCATGTCGTCACATGCTGGTCACACGCTCATCCGGTGCATTGTTGCAGAGTCCTCCCTCCTTCCCCGGTTTGTGTCGCCAAGATGGGACGGATTAGTGGCAGCGGCGGAGCCGAGGAGCAGCGCTACTACAGCACTACGGGCTGAGGTCGGCCAGCCGCGGCCTCTCATTGGCTGACGGCAGATGACGTCACTAGGAAACTGATTTTCACGTCCCGGCAGCATCAACGGCTATTGACACGTTGCTAAGCAGTGTTGTTTATTTATAATCTGTAAAAATATATGCAGGTCGTCTACACTTTATTTCAAGACCCATAAAAATGAAAATGAAAGAGAAAAGGAATAAGCGCGATGTGCATGTGTGTGTGTGTGTGGGTGGGTGGTGGTGGTGGTGTGGGGGGGGGGGGTGTCAAATTAGTTGCTCTCTTAGGTTTGACCACTGGGTGTCGCTATAACATCTCCAACTACAAAATGAATACCCCCAACGATAGACATACAGAGACATGCAGACACATAGGTGATAGAAAGACACAGACAGACAGACAGACAGACAGACAGACAGACAGAACAAGTCTCCGCAAGATTTATACTTTCACTTGACACTTCGTATTGACACACTGCAGCTGTTATGTTAACAGTCCTTCAATGTTTTGATGGAACAAAATTAATACAAACAGAAAACAGCATGATGTGGGTTCTTCTGAGTTCACACAAGGACATACAGGCCAATGAATCCTATAAGATTCCGGCAGGATGTATCTGGCCTTACTCTGCTCTGCTACTCTGCTCTGCCTGGCTCTGAGAGGTTCCCATCTTGTGGTCCAGGCAATGAGTGCTGTTTTTTCCTGGATGCTCCGATGTGGAGGTTTCAGTCTTCTTCAGCACATGTGCACCTGTAGAGCGTTAAAGTGTCATCAATCACACATCAAAGTTGAACCCATGGCAGTAAATCAAACTCTTTTCCCGTCTGGATCAGCTCTGAGTCTGCTAAAATGATGTTCAACAATTATTAACAACCTTTCTCTGCTGAGGTGGCAGAACTCACTACTCCACGATCACTCCACGATAAGTAACTTATTCAGTCACTGTTTCCAATCTGACACACACTATAGACGAGCGCGATTTCTCTTCACACCTGTTTTTAATCGCTACAGGGTTCGGATCTTGTCCTGAACAACTGACCCTGCGTGTTATTTCGGCTGGAGCTGCCCTCGGAGCTCTGGGACGGGCTTTCTGGAAAGACGAAGAGATGTGCGGCAGTGTGTCTAGATGGGGATGAGGGAGTGTCTCTGGATCCTGTAAGTCCGAACCCACTTCCTCAGGCAGTGCACCTCGGACCAGGCTGCTGGGGCTGCTGAACCTGCTGGGACAGGACTGAAATGTGGTGACAATCTGGATTTATTCATCCTGTGGAAACGGTAAGAAAGATGTGTTACTCATCTCCTTCTTCTGTCTACGTCTGTACTGGGGAGAAATTTGGGGGGTTATTGCTGTAAAATACAGTTTTCCCTGCTTCTTCTTTAATGTGTAAGGCGAATATGGGTAAACTGAAGCTTTAGAAAGGCTCATTTTATTGTAAACGTGACGTGAAAACACGGTAGAAGCCTGTAGCAAACTCGATTCGCACGTCCCACTATCACTGATCTAAATTAGTGAATTTACATTATGGAACATTTAAGTTACATTTAGACATTTAGAGGACGTTTTTGTCAAGCTACATCACAATAAAACAGTGTAACTACGTGTAATTTTTTTACACAGTACCAGCAATTCTGCGTTCATTGTTTTATTTATATGTATATTACATTGTAGGATGATAGTGAGGCCATCACAACTATAAAGGAATACACATGGAATTATGGAGTTAACAAAAAGTGTTGGAACAAACCAGTATATGTTCATTCCCGTGATTGAGACTCCCGACATACTGACCATGAATGATTTCCTTAATTGTTTCGATGTTTTCCATGTAAATCTTTTCTTAATGAAGAAAAATATTAAAGACAACAAACATTGAAATGAGAAGGTTTGTCCAAACTTTTGAGCAGTACTTTACATTCTTGATACAACTAACGTGGAAATGTACTTGTTCAGTGTCTTGTGATGAGAATGTGTTTCGGAAGAGGAGACTGACATCCTCTAACAGAGGCTGTAGTATCTATGTGTGACAGAGTAAAATAAGTATACCCATTGTATGAGCAGCATCTGTTTGCATTTTATAGTATAAAAGTTATTGTGGTGTTGAGCAAAGAGGAACCAGCTAGCTATGCCTGTCTCTGAACAGGGAAAAGGCAAAGTGGAACAACTTTCTCCTTTCTGTAGCAGTAACAGAGCACAGAGCAGGAATTTTCCGTGACAGCAAAAAGCTGAGGGTGTAAGCACTAGCACAAGTGCAGAGTTTAAGCATTAGTCAAGAGGATATAGCAGTGGAAGAAGAGCCAAGAGAAGCAAGAATACAATCTGCTAAATGTAAGATACGACTTGCTCCAGGTACTAGCACAAGCGTGTGGACAACCTGCACATAGGAGGAGGAGGAAAGAAGGAGAGAATAGGAGTGAATCTTTGTTACTGCTGATGATTTATTAAACAAAAGACATAGATAAAAAAGACACACTAGAACACTAGAGTCTTCTCTAGAAGACTAAGTATTATTGAGAAGATGTGTTAAAGTGTATTGTGCATATGTTCAATAAAGTGCTGTTTCCCTAAGTGCTTGTGCAGTAATCAAAGTGCACGTGCCATGTGCAAACCAGGTGACGATGTGCTCTTCATCAAAAAATGACTATGGCATTTTGATATTTCTTTTCACTCCCATTCTAGATGAGAGTGACCTGCAAGACGTGTGTAAGCCTAGTTTTGGTCAGTGGACTTTTGTTACTTGCCTGCTTTCATATTTGGAGCCCGTGGACCAGCTCAGTTGTCGATATAAGGGTAAAGCATCAGGGAAACCCCGAGACGGAAGTCGGTGAAAGAAAATTACCTATCATCTTCAATGGCTATGGTGACATTGCTTACTCTGTAAAAGAGGATGTGGCAAGGTATACCATTTAATACATGAATTTGTCTAAATATGTGTGTTCTCCTTTACATGCCTGTAAAATCAATCTGTGCTTTGTCTGTCCCACTGGCAGTCGATTGCCCCAGAATACGTGTGTGTGTCTGGCAGATGAAAAGACCTTTCGCCTGCCGTTTTCCAACCTGCTGTTCCCACCTGTTCGGCCGCATGACCTTGGTCGGGCATTTTTAGGGTCACATCCTGACCCCGAGGGTGCGAAGCGGCACAGGGCTCAGGAGTACAGCAACTATCAGAGGAGGTAATGTTGGAGAACTACACAATTTCCTTCTCCTAGATTGTGAGTATACAAACAGGCTGAATTTGTAAGATATTTAGAGATATGTAAAGCAGGAAATGTGTGCTTGATCACATCTTGTCACCCAGCACAGTTCCAGGAAACAGGGTTTGGTGGTTATGATGATGCTCATCAAAACTCATCAGTAATAACCAGGATGTTTGGGTTTACTTTAAAGTCTTGGAGAGATAAGTTAATGATTTGTTGTAAACGTCTGTGTATTATAGCAAGACTTTGCTATCTATCACACAACTGTGACACAATGCATGCACTATCCTGTCTGAATCATTTGTAGGTCCTACAGTCCTGCAGATGCACTTATTGTATCCGAGGCCAATAGTCCACTTCAGTATCCAACGCAGGGCGTCGGTGTTCGCCCCCTCAAAAGCACCATCATCCCTGGTAACAGCACACACAATTTCAAAACCGTTCTCTGTGTTTAATCCATCTTCCTCACCATAATCCTCTCTTCTCTGGGTTGTAATGTTGTTCCTCTGTTGTGTGTGAGCAGAAAGTGGTTGTTGGCCAGAGTTCACTTTTGCACATCTGCCACAGAGGAGCGGAATCACAAGCCAAAGATCATGCGATTGTTTCAGCTGCAAAGAAAACGTCCTGTGTTGATGTAATATGTTTTCAACTCTCTTCCATAGGTTTGGGCTTGAAAGAAGAAACCAAGTCCAGCCATGTGGTAATTTCACTTATTTTGATGTTTTCACTTTTCTTTTTGTAGTTGTTCTTCTACTTGTTTATCTTTTTTTCCTCTGGTGTAACAGGTGTATTTGACAGCCATGCTGGGGACCTTTGATGTTGCTGCTACAGTGGACAGAGTATCTGTTAAAGGAGTGGGACAGAAGGAGATGACGCTGTCAAGTCCTCACCTGGCTGCTCTGAACAGGCAGCTGCAGTTCATCACCTACACAAACACTGTGTTCAATCCCAAGACTGCAGACACAGGTACAAACAGCTGTCTGGTCTCAGTGGTAAAACACAGCACTCTTTCAGTTCATTGGTAGTGAATACTGGACTATAAGGAATGAGTCCACTTAGCTTTAGTCAAGACAGTGTTGTTTTTTATCTCGACAATACAATAAACTAAGAGATAGATATATGCTAATTGTCAGGTGATAAATAGCTTTTTTCACATTTCTTCCATGTCCCTAAATATTACAGAAAGCTTTGTACATCATAATGTTGTGGGACACATCCAGTGCACCACTATAGGAAAGCTGCAGTAAGCAATAGTCTTTTCAGCCCTGATTTAAATGAGCTGACTGTGCAGACCTCAGGTGTTCAGGGAGTTTGTTCCACAGGTGTGGACAGCTTCACCCTGCTTGGTTCTGACCCTGGAGACACTGAGTAGACCTGTACCTGAGGGGTCTGGATGCTTCATACCCAACCAGTAGCTCTGACATGTATTTAGGTCCAAGACCAGTCAGTGACTGGTGAGCTTACTGTGGATCTGGTTCTTGTTCTGCATCCAATGTTCAGTTTAGTCGAGCAACTGGACTTCTTTCTGGGGTTTGAAGACGTTTCGTCCTTCATCCGGAGGGCTTCTTCAGTTCTGGTTGGTTTGGGGGAAAGCCAGGATTTAAACTCTCCGGAAGTGGGTGGGACTGTGGATATGGGCCATTCCCCTCGTTATGTGACAAGGGGTCACATGAGTGAGCATTAGCACATTAATACCTGTGGCAGTGAATGGTCACAAGATGGGCCATTGACACCTGTGGCGGTGAAGCCACACCCCCTCATCAAGTGACGAGATGGGGCCATTAACGTGTTAATGGCTCTTCCACTACATCAACTAGTGTCAATGTGTGAAGGGTTGGGGTTGAATGGGGAGGAGGGTGTTGGGAGGAACACCCTCAACCTGGTGCGGGAATATGAAAGGATCTCAAGGAAAGTAGCAGACTACAGGAACCACCTCCGCTTCAACCTCAGATGCAGGAAAGATGGACTGATCCCAAAAAGCTTACGAACCAAGTCCACAGTCAGAGGCCACAGAGCGGAACAAATTCTACACAGAGCACAGAAACAACTCCTCAATGAACGGATCAGACAAATCAACTTCACCATAGACGCACTGAAGGACAAGGTTAACCTGATTCTTCAACAGCTTACAGCACTTCTCCCCCAGGACAGCTTACAAGAAGTAGTCATTTTCGTGCAGAGAGCACAAATGGCACAGCACACCAAAGGCAAAGAAAGGCAATACAAGAAATTCAGCACCTTACAAGGCAGACCACACAGGGACTTTTCCTCCTCCACCCCACCAGAACAGGAAAGGGTAGAGACAACATCTTCCAAATGGGTTAAGAACCTGTCAGACCGAGACCTCACCAAACCGGAAAAGGATATACTAGCAAAAGGACTCAATTTTGCTGTTTCACCCACCCAGCTACCCACAGTGGACGTCATTACAGCCACGGAGGCGTCCATATGGCGAAACAAGATTCCTCACAGTGAAGCAGAAGAAATCAGGATGAAGGTTTCAGCAGCACTTAAAAGTACAAAGATGCCACCGCCCAACCTCACTCACGAGGAAAGAAAAGCACTGACATCCTTAAGCAGGGACAAAAACATCACCATTCTACCAGCCGACAAAGGAAGATGCACGGTAGTGCTAAACACAACTGAGTATCATTCCAAGATGAACACTCTACTCAGCGACTCCAACACCTACGAAAAACTCAAAAGAGACCCAACCAGCAAATACAAGAAAAGGATAGTGGACTGCATACTAGCCTGGAAAAAGGACAAAACCATTGATGAACGCACTTACTGGAGAATACACCCCGGTGACTCCATCCCATGCATATATGGTCTACCTAAGATCCACAAAGACGGTGCTCCTCTCAGACCCATCGTGAGCAGCATCAACTCGGTCACCTACAACATCGCCAAACTCCTGGCTACCATTCTAGGACCCCTGGTGGGACACAGCCCTCACCACATCCACAACTCCACGGACTTCACCAATAAAATCAAGAACTTAAAAATGGACCCAGATGAAACTATGGTGTCATTTGATGTCACCTCCTTGTTCACCTGCATCCCCACCACAGAGGCCACGGAGACAGTCAGAACCAGACTACTACAGGACAACTCCTTGGACACCAGAACCAACCTCACAGTGGACCAGATCTGCACACTCCTGGAACTCTGCCTCACCACCACCTATTTCAAATACAACGGTGATTTCTATAGACAAAAACACGGCTGCGCTATGGGCTCGCCCGTGTCACCCATTGTGGCCAACCTCTACATGGAGGAAGTAGAAAACCAAGTGTTGGTTTCTTTCAAAGGAACCAAACCCAGCCACTGGTTTAGATACGTGGACGACACATGGTGCAAAATTAGAAGCCAGGAAGTGGAGGCTTTTACCAAACACATCAACTCAGTCAACAACTACATCAAGTTCACCAGGGAAGACATGGCTGATGGAAAACTACCTTTCCTGGACTGCAAAGTCATCGCAGAGGAGGAGGGGAATCTAGTCACTGAGGTCTACAGGAAACCTACACACACGGACCAATATCTCCTCTTTGACTCCCATCACCCCCTGGAACACAAACTCAGCGTCATCAGGACCCTGCAACACAGAGCAGAGAGCATCCCATCTCAAACAGAAGGGAAAGAAAAGGAGCACACACACATCAGACAAGCACTGAGAACCTGTGGCTACCCCAACTGGACCTTTATCAAAAGGAGGAACGGACAGAATAGTGAAACCAGCACAGATACAGGGAACCGAAGGAAACACATGGTGGTTCCATATCTATCCGGATTATCAGAGAAACTAAGGAGAATCTTCCACAAACACAACATCCCAGTTTATTTCAAGCCAGGAAACACCCTCAGACAGAGACTGGTTCACCCTAAGGACAAAACTCCAAAAGAAAAACTCAACAATGTGGTCTATGCAGTACAGTGCAGCGAGGAATGCCCGGACCTATACATTGGAGAGACCACACAACCGCTCCACAAACGCATGTACCAACACAGGAGATCAGCTACAACAGGACCACAGTCAGCGGTCTACATACACACAAAGGAGAAAGGACACTCCTTTAAAGACACTGATGTGCACATTTTGGACAAGGAGGATAGATGGTTTGAGAGAGGAGTAAAGGAGGCCATCTACACTCATTTGGAAAGACCCACTCTAAACAGAGGAGGAGGCCTGCGTCATCGCTTGTCTGCCACATACCACTCTGCCTTGAGATCCCACCCCAGGAAATTCAACTGCTCATCAACATCACAGCAGTTAACACCCTCTGGACCCTGTGATCATGAGGACCCATTCAACCCCAACCCTTCACACATTGACACTAGTTGATGTAGTGGAAGAGCCATTAACACGTTAATGGCCCCATCTCGTCACTTGATGAGGGGGTGTGGCTTCACCGCCACAGGTGTCAATGGCCCATCTTGTGACCATTCACTGCCACAGGTATTAATGTGCTAATGCTCACTCATGTGACCCCTTGTCACATAACGAGGGGAATGGCCCATATCCACAGTCCCACCCACTTCCGGAGAGTTTAAATCCTGGCTTTCCCCCAAACCAACCAGAACTGAAGAAGCCCTTCGGATGAAGGACGAAACGTCTTCAAACCCCAGAAAGAAGTCCAGTTGCTCGACTAAACTGAACATTGGATACCATGACCTGGATGAATGAGAATCTCCACAGACGTATTCTTGTTCTGCAGTTACGTTCGCCACTGATGACCACCAGGCCGTCTTCACCATCAACATCGGGCATAAAATTCTTCCAAGACTTTATTACTCTGGAGGCCAAACAGGTTTGTGTGCAGCTCATGTCACTGTCCCTTTATATTTCTTTTTGAGCATCTCAGGTGACGGAGTGATCTCTGTCCTCTGTTTTTATCGACATAGAGTACAACATCACTGCCCTCGTCACCATCGCCACCAAGACCTTCCTGCGCTATGACAAACTCAAAGATCTCATTGACAGCATCCGGAGTTTTTATCCCACTGTCACCATAGTGATAGCAGACGATAGCGAGCACCCTCAGCCTGTGACCGGACCCCACATCGAACACTACATCATGCCCTTTGGAAAAGTAATAAGCCACTCATGTGTCTTAGGATGAGCTCTGTGGCCACCAAATAGCTCAGCTCAGTGTTGGTCCTTCGTTGGTCTCTGCAGGGCTGGTTTGCTGGAAGAAACCTGGCGGTGTCTCAGGTGACCACCAAGTATGTCCTCTGGGTGGATGATGACTTCATCTTCTCTGCAAACACCAAGTTGGAGAGGATGGTGGACATCCTCGAGAGGACCACTCTGGATCTGGTAGGCCTGCACTGCACACTGTGCAAAAGCAGCTAGAGTCGTGAGATTGTTTCTATGCCTGTCGGATTCATGACTCCAGGTCGGCGGAGGGGTGAGGGAAGTGACGGGCTACACCGCCACCTACCGTCACACTCTTTCGGTGGAGGAAGGTGGAGAGGAGGGCGACTGTTTACACATCAGAGATGGCTACCACCACATCATCGAGGGCTTTCCTAACTGTGTGGTTACTGATGCCGTCATCAACTTCTTCATGGCCAGGACCGACAAGGTGCAGCAGGTGGGCTTCAACCCCCGCCTGGCTCGCCAGGGTCACCTGGGTGAGTCCTGCAGCTTTTGATATTCACGTCACACCTTGATATGAGAGTTTGGAGAGTCAAAGCGATGCATTTTCCTGATTTCTTTGATTGTGCAGAGTTCTACATCGACGCTCTGGGCCTGCTCCACATCGGTTCCTGCAGTGACATCATTGTTAACCACGCCTCAAAGATCAAGCTCCCCTGGACTGGTGAAACAGATTCACAGAGGGCCTACAAGAAATTCCGCTATTCGTCTTCCAGTTCACAGAACAACGTCTGGAATGAAATCTTTTACTTCAGGAACAGATTCAAGTGCATGACCAGTCAGTGAAACCTGCCACACAACATCAGGTAGAGAATGAAATGGCAGGTAAACCTGTCAGCTGCCTTCACAAGCTGTTTCACTTGATTTTTCCTCTAAAATCAGAAATAAATGATACACAGGGTGTTTCTGTCGACGCATTACCACCACCAGTACTATGTCCTCATACCACATCTTTTACATCAGTTCACAATGTGCACATTAAATGTTAACCGTTGTGTTTGTGTTTTGTTTAAAATACCAATGAATCCCCACCACGACCTGAACTGTCTTCAAATCCTCCGACCCCCCTGGTATATCATGTAAGGCTTGTCAAAACCTCTAAAAAACGTCATTCCAGGTGAAACTTTTAAGCACAGATCAATTATATTTGACAGAACAACTTGCTGCTGGTCCTACTAGTAGTAACACTTTTAGTGTTATTATTGATATGTGCTGATATTACTGCATAGATGTAAATAAATACATCTTTACAGCTAATAAATAAATGAAGCTCAGGTCTGTCATGTCAAAAACTGAGCCAGAGATGAATAGCCAGGCTTTTGTGTGCTTCCACCTGGATTATCACGCCTCTCTTCTCACCTGAGCAGCACCTCTCTGAACCACCTACAATTCAATCTGAACCACCTTGTCCCTGGTAAACTGCTGATCATGTTACTCAGGGAATGTGTGTGTGTGTGTGTGTGTGTGTGTGTGTGTGTGTGTGTGTGTGTGTGTGTGTGTGTGTGTGCAGAGATGCTTGAGGATGATTGGAATCTCCATGGATGCATTGCTTTGTCGTTGGAGCATGGAGCAAGTGGAGGTTTTCCATGGAAAAGACTAGAAGGTTTTAGGGAGTGGAGGTAACTGTGTGGAGGAGTTTAAGTATTTAAAATCAACAATTCAAGCAGCATTGGAAAAGACATGAGGAAGCATGTGCAAGCAGGTTGGAAGGTGTGGAGAGAAGGTTCAGGTGTGGGGTGTGTTCTATCAGTAAGAACAAATGAAGACGGTGATATTTAGAGACAAGAAAAGACAGGAGGCAGAGCTCGAGACAGCAGAGGCTGAAATGTTGTGATTCTCTTTGGGATGGATAAAGTCAGGATGTCAGAGGAGCAGCACATGTGAGATGTGGAGATAAAGTCAGCAATTGAAACAGTTGTGTCATTGAATAATCGTAAATTTATTAAAATAGAAAGTGAACTGGACATCATATCAAATATGTCAGTCACAAGCAGACTTAAAAATGTTAAGAACTGATTGGATACAGCTGCCCACATGCCACTGTGATGTTCTGAAACAAAGATACAATTTAACAGAGTTCATAAAGTATTATGTGTACAAGAGATTAATGGATTTAATGAAAGGAAAATGAGTTGTTGTTAGAGGAGAGGGTGAGATGGAGGCTGATGATTGAAGAAGTTTTCTGAATGCACTTGAATGTCAAAGGGACCAGGCAGTGTGTGACTGTTTACCGCTGTGACTAACTGAATGCAATAGTTGTAAGTTAAGTCAATAAATAAAAGCAAATTAAGTAATTTCATTTTCGCCAAGTGGATAAAACTTGAAATCTTCAAATAAAATGCTTTTTATTGTTATTTGTCACTGTTTGTCATTTCACACATTTTATTTTATATTATTTATGTTTAATAAAGATTTTGGTTCACGATTAGAGTTCACAAGTCCTCAGTAGCAGCACAGCTGTAGCCTGACATTCAGAGGGTCCCAGGTTTGACTCCTGCTCCGTCTTTCTGTGTCGAGTTTACACATATTCCATTCCAGTCCAAAAACATGAGGTTGATTTGAGACTGAAGTTCTCCTAGAGAGCCCTGAGACACTGTTAAGGTGCAGCGTGGCTGAGACGATAACTGTGAAGGTGATGATACCTATCTGCTGGGACGCTGTCATTCCAGTGTTTCACCACAAGGTGGAAACAGACGATCAGAGAAAAGTGTTGCAGCTCCCAGTGACATGATTACTTGTTAATAATATTAGGAGGGATATTTAAAACAGCAGCAGTACTGTCATTTTAGATTAGAAATTAACACTCTGTCACACATTTGCAATGTAAAACACTGGAGTGTCTTTGTTTTTTTGTTAATTATTTTTGAAACAGTGTGATTTTTGTCTGAAATACTAATTCCAAACATAATTCCACTGAATTATATTGTGTTAGTGTGTCTAATTCTGTCTCTTTCCCATTTTTTAACATAACTACAACTAATACAACAACAAGAACGTGATGTGCCCGCTCCTCTAATCAAACACCGTCATTTAATCGTCAACCTTCCAGGTGAAGTTTACAGCACTCAGTTTCATGACTGTGTGTGCACGTGTGTGTGTGTGTGTGTGTGTGTGTGTGCTCCTGAGTATGTGAGCATGTTAGTAGGTGTGCCGGTAAAATCTGGCTTAGTAAACATTTGGCCAGAGCCTTGTGTACCATGTTCTAATTGAAGTGGACTACTTCTTGCCAATTAGTGAAATACTCCTTTAGCTTTAAAGAGAAAACCCAGAGGGTACAGTGTCTAGAGGCCTCTTTGAAATATGCACTGGAAAAAATTAATAACTTGGCTATCCAACATCAAGCAAAGAAATAATTAGGGTTTTTCTGCTTTTTTTGTCCTGGTTTTGAACTCACATACGTGTAGTTTTATCAGGTCAAGGTAATAGCATTCAGATGAGCAGGGGGAGGAAAACCTTTGACTGATGGACAGCAGAGGGCAGTGTGGTGGTAAGCTACGACCACCTCGTTTCAAAGCTGAAACATTTACAACCTCTGGTAAAAACACACCTTCAATATTTTATAAGAGAATGCTTTGTCAGGTTTTGTCAGACTGCAGAGAATCAAAAACTTGTAACGGCAGATTTCTGAATATATCACTTTATACTGAGTTCTAAAGGATGGATGACCTGCGGTCCTCTTTGCTCCTCTCTGCATTTGTTGTCATTTAAACCCAATGATTTTTCATTTTTCATCATCTCTCAGTGAGGACACACAGGTCTACAGTATCTCACCAAATACAAAGAGAGCTCTTCTTCTCTCCTCCTAACCTGACGTGGTGGCGTGCTTCACATTCCACCCGGTGTTTCCTAATAAAAAGCACTGGCTGTGTCAACCCAGGCATCAGCAGAGAGACCTGTGACCCACATTTCCCCTCGACTTTTGTTAAATGCACACACAGAAAATGGTTTTTTTTTTGCATTCATTTTTATTGTTCAAACAGGCAACAGAAAAACACAGATATCCGTAGAACAAATTGCGCAGTCTCTCTGGAGCTAAAGGGGTTTAAAGGCAGGATGGCATTTGTTATATACAGTTGCATATTCAAGCACATATTTTATAGATATAAATACTCAAAGTATTTTTAACAAACTTGTCAGTGCACCTTATATTTAGATTTTTCAACAACAAAAAAACGACAAAGCTAAATAAATATGACTATGGTAATATTCCAGCATAGATGACAAAAAAAACTGTTCGACAATTCATATTTGTCATATTTTGTTTGTAGTCTTATGTCATGACACTACAAGTTTTTTTGTTTTGTTTTGTTTTGTTTTTTTACCCAAATAAGTTCAAACCAACCAGATGTCGATTGTGTACTGATGCGTGTGTACTGTGGAGTTATTCTTGTTAGTTCTCATATTCTGGTATGAGAACTAACGTCTGTTTAGGCACAGTAACTACAACCAGTAACACGCTGTAGGTCAGGACACAGAGCTACAACAGCTACTGCTGGTGTACAGTACAGTGTGGACCACCTGCTGGAGACATCACCTCCGCTCCAGACCAAAAGTCCGGACGGCCCTTGGATATTTAATCCCAACACACTTGGCTGTCAGGGGTTTGAGTTTGAGCTGGAGGAGGAGGAGGAGCTTGACTCTTCATCGCTGTCCTCCTTCCTCATACCCAGACGGTCGTCGTGTTCTCTGAAGGTTTTTCCTACAACAGAAGACAGACACGTTTCAGTAAATCCTCGGTCAGTAGAAATGAACACGTTCTCCATATTTGTGTGTTTTACCTTCTGCTGTTGAATATACGTCACAGCATCGTGAACTGTGACAAAAATGTGTTGAGGGTTCATGTAGTTCATGAGTCCGCTGGACGTGAGGATCTTCAGGACGCTCTCTGAGGGGAGAGAAATGGCTGCTCGTTAATGAGACAAGACAAGATGAGATAAGACAGGTACATGAAAGATGAGATAAGATAAGCTCATCCTTCATTCATCCCACAGTGGAAAACAGTAGCAAAACAACAAAGCAACATTTTTCCTCATAAGGTTTTAAAAAAAACACCACAGAGTGCAGGTCGTACCATTGCAGTTTGCCAGATATACGTGAACCCCGACCTTTTGGCATTCGGTGCACATCTGCAGAAACCGACAGCAAGAGAAAGCATGAGGAGGTGGGAGGAGCGCGACTCGGGCAGGGCTGGAGCGTCATGTGTTGCTCGAACAGACTGACCTGTGTAAACAGTCTCGCTCCAGCGACATCAACAAATATCACACTGCTGCAATCGATTAGCACGGCCTGGACGTCACTCTCAGATGTTTCTGCAAAACAAACAAAACGTTACAGTGAAAACAAAGCGTGTTCAAAACTGTCCGTGGCACAAAAATGTAAACACAACGACGGAAAAAATGTCAACCGATGTTGTTTTGTTTGTGTTTTCCATTTATTTTTCTATTGTAGGCACATTTTGGGGCTAAATGCTCAGTGCGGAGCCACCAAAACATTTGCATTGCTTACCAGATTTGAAGAACTCATTTTCAGAGGAGAATGATGTGTTTGCGATGCCTCTCTCCTGTTGAACATCACAGGGAGAAAAACGGGGACATTAGAGCAGATTCAACGCTCCGAGCCCGGCGCTCCAGCTGAGGCGCTGGCAGCAGACGCACCACGGTGCTGACGACGGCCTCTCTCTCCCGCTTCTCCAGGGCTTTCCTCGCCTTCTCCCGGCTGCGGATCTTCTCTGGCGTCAGGCCTAACAGCCTGCTTATCTCCTCCCTGAAGAAGTTGCGGTTGCCATAATAAATAGGCCCATTGTACGTGAGTATCTTCACTCCAGGCACCTCGTAGCACTGAAAGGGAAACATCATCGTTTCATTTCACAACAGAGATGATGATGCTGATGAAGGTTAGTTGGTGATATAGTAGTTTTATTTACATCCAACCAATTTTGCTTCATCCTCTCACCTTGCTGTGGTTCTCTAGAGGTCTGTAGATTTCTGTGTTGCTTGCCCGACCGAGCACCGAGCATCCAGCCCTGTTGAACCGTGGATCATCACATTTTACAACAATTTTCACTTTGAAATGAAGTTTCCTCCATTTTAGATCTGAAAGTGACCTTTGTGTGCGGCAGATGACGGTCATCATAGAGAAAACCACGCCGATGGCGAGGCCCAGGTCCACGTTGAGCACCACTACAGACAGCCAGGTCACCACCCACACCATCTACACACACACACACACACACACACACACAGCAGCACAGCAACAGACAGACTCGTCAGATTTGACGAAATCACAACAAAAGCATAAAGGCAAAGGTGGACCTCCACCTGCTACCTCTGCCCCCTGTTGGCAGAATAAGCGTGGCCCTTACAAAGTCGATCTTGCTGATTCTCCACAGCTCGGGCAGGTCCTGGACGTGCAGGAACATCTGCCTCAGGCTGGTTACATTGATGCACGCCAGCACTGCCTGGAGAGAGATGTAAAGGAAGAGATAATGATGCCGAGAAGGTTTCCTTTAATCTTTTTCCCTGTCATGCCTGAAGAGAAAAAGAACACACATACACAGAACACACACACACACACACACACACACACACACACACACACACACACACACACACATACACACACACACACACACATGTGTGTGCAGTAAACACACCTTGGGCAAGAAGAAGAACAGCGGTCCAATCAGCAGCAGAACAATCAGAACGACCAGGCTGGTGAACAAGCCGGAGAGCTGCAGAGACAAACACAACACTGATGGATTTTAACTCATTAAACCTATGTGTACTTCCTCCCAGAAATTAGCGCCTCATGTTTCTCTCTTGGTAATAATCAGACACAAGCACAACAATTAAAGTTTAGTTGTCCATCTTTCTATTTATTCTAAACAACTGTCGAGGTTTTTTTTGTTATTACATAGTCACTGAAGCATGTGCTTTCTTTGTTGTGACCCTGTCCAAAAGTTGCAAGGGTTTTCACAGTAATAATAATAATACATAATTTAACCCACCTTTACCAGTCCTTTATAAGAACACACACCCCACTCTCTCTCACATTCACACCTAGGAGCAACTCAAAAACACCAACAGACTCAAGTGTGTGTTTTTGGATTGTGGGAGGAAATCAGGAAAACCCAGGAACACATTGAGAAGAACATGCAAACACACCCAGTGAAATGAGAATAAGATGTGAGAGGTTACGTAGTGTTGGGTGCATTACCTGTGTGTGTCCCCCAGTGCTCTCCAGTATGTTCGTGGTGGCTAAAGTGGCCGAGCTGGGGAAGCAAGTGAAGAAGGAGGACACTGTGTTGGAGACGCCGTGAGCCAGCAGCTCCTGAAATGAAACCCCCAGTTACAGAAAAACAAAAGCAATAGCGGGATAATGATTTCATGAAGCAAACTAACCGTCTGACAGCTCACCTGGTTGGGATGGATGGAGTACCCGTGTTTATCGGCGTAGATCATGGCCAGGGAAACAGACACGGCGTACCCGACGAACGTGATGGCGACTGTGTCCCCGGCGATCTCAGGGAAGGTGTGCAGGGCAGGCATCCGAGGCCTCGGAAACCTGAGGACAGGAGGATTACAACGCTATATCTGTATCTGAATTATATATGCTGTACATGCTACAATACATGTAAGAGTGCCTCCCATGGGCATTCTATTTTTCCTTATCATTTGTTGTGCATTTTATACAGAAACCGCTGCTTCTGCACCCTTCTAACTTCTTCTACACAAATAAAGTTTTCTGAATCTGAAGTAAGACAACTAAAATGTTCTTGACTTTATTTGGATGTTTGCTTCAAATCTTTAAGCATTACCCGGCTGGGATGTGGCCGACTATCTCAATGTTGTATGTAGAGTCCAGTGAGTAGGCGTAGGCCACTCCGGTGGCAATAATCACCTGGAAGTATAGGAGTATAGGACCATTTAGACTCATTTCCTGTCAATTAAGTTGTCAATGCACCAAAATGTACCAGTGGTCTAATGAATCCAGAGCCCACAGACCGTGAGGATCTCTACAGGGATCGGAGTGCGCAGGCGCTGCCGGAAGCGCGTGTTGACTTCCTTCACTGGCACCAGAACGGCCAAACACACCAGGGAGATGAGCAGCTCCGCCATGTTGGTGTGAGGCAGGTTCTCCATCACCGAGGCCAAAGTCTGACACACAAACACACATCAGTGAGCACAATGTTCAAACAGGATGGGTCATAGGTCATTGAGATGCTGATAGATGGATAGATAAGATAGAAAAGTTATCGATCCCCATAGCGGAGGTTCCCCATAGCATTGCTGCATAGCGTCTCTTGCCTTGAAGAGGGAGAAGGTGCCTGTGTGGCGGGGGAGCCGCAGTCCCAGCATGCTTTGCAGCTGTGAGACAGTGACATGGAAGGCAGCAGCGCTGGTGAAGGCCTTGACGATCGGCTCTGACAGATACGTGGAGAGGAAGCCCAGCTGGAGCCCAAACATGCAGAGCTGGAGACGAGAGGAGAAGAGATTCACATTAAAAAAAACCTCTTTGTTGCATCTCTGTGCACTTTTGTGATGTTCTGTTGAATCGTCTCTGACCATCATGATGCCTGAGAGGAGAGCGACGGCTGAGGCCACTCCGATCCTCTGGGCCTCGAGCTCAGCTGCTGCAGGCGAACTGGAGTTCATCTCCCGAGGAGTGGGAACCAGCTGCTCCACCACAGAGCCAGTCATCAGACTCACCACAGCAAAGGTGCCTGGGAACAGACTCATTCTGTCACACAAAAAACAGAACCGGCCGCTTGGCAAAAGATAATGCAGCCGTAGCAGGTAAACAAGGCAAACAGCCCACACCTGTTAGTCACTTACTCTGCAACACATACTCAGTGTTCTGAGGACAGTCTTACCTGTGGACACGTGGCGCCCTGTGCCAAAGAACATGTAAAGGACCACAGGGAAGAAGGAGGTGTAAAGGCCAAATATCGGTGCCACAGATGTGAGCAAAGCAAAGGCCATGCCTGTCAGGAGAGGTGAGTTAACAAGGACAGATAATCAGTGTTTCACTTCCAACCTGTATCAAAAGTGAGATGAAAGGAAGAATCTGATGCAGGATTTTCATATTCTTTGCATAAATATGCATGTGTCAATAATAAGATTAAATTGATTTTCTTAGATGTTTTTAGATAGATAGATAGATAGATAGATAGATAGATAGATAGATAGATAGATAGATAGACAGACAGACAGACAGACAGACAGACAGACAGACAGACAGACAGACAGACAGACAGACAGACAGACAGACAGACAGACAGATAGACAGATAGACAGATAGATAGATAGATAGATAGATAGATAGATAGATAGATAGATAGATAGATAGATAGATAGATAGATAGATAGATAGATAGATAGATAGATAGATAGATAGATAGATACATAGATAGATAGATACATAGATAGATACATAGATACATAGATACATAGATAAACACACCATGCCATCACCTTTCCTTTCCAGGTTACAACACATTGATGTGGGAATCACTTGTCTTTGACAAAGTTTTATTGCTACTGGCAAACATGTTGATTTCCACTGGTGTAATCAGTAAAGTAGATTAATTAACTGTGTATCAGTACCTATATGTATTCTAGTCGTTCTAGGTGAAAGTGCTACCATTACTGACATGGTTACTTGAAAACCTGGCTCCACTGATCCTGTCATGAGGTTATTTAAATATCATAATTCACTTCAATTAATGCTGTAAAAGAACAACTTTTCCCTGTTGTGCGACTCACAGGCTTCAACCACTTATCTTTATTTCATTTATCTGGGGAACGTGTGTATGACTCACCTTGAGGAATGTGCAGAATCCCAACAGTGAGCCCTGCGATGGTGTCTCCTAAAATCCATTTCTTTAGCCTGTATCTGGGCAGCCAGCTGAATATGGGCACCCTCTCCCTGAGCAGGTGAAGGCAGGCTCTTCTGGAACACCTGCACCTGCCTGCCAGCTTCTCCCTGAGCCTCAGGCTGCCTCCGGCCTCGTCCTCCGAGCCATAGGCCTGCTTGAAGCGATCCTCGGTGTAGATGCTCCTGTACACAGCCACGGACGCACTCATGTTGTCGTTCTGCTCTGGAGGGCACTCACTAAAGGTGTCGTCTCCAGCAATTCATATATAGCAGTGTCCAGAGCCATTGCATTTTCCTGTCAGGCCCTCCCCAGCCAATGACAGGGCTCAGAACTCCACCTTTTTTTGTTACAGTGTTCAACAACTTTTTCACATCTGTGTCCTGCCTCAATCAACATAAAGGTGTGCACTGCCTCGAGGGTCCTCTGGGTCCTACTGCTAAAAGGGTTTGTTCAGCAGAAACACACACACACACACACACACACACACACATGCTCAAGAATCCCAGTCACACCCACACACACACTAGACTCTCACTCACACACACACACACACACACACACTCACTCATATAAACGCTAACACTCTTTCTCTCCCTCACCACAGGCACACACTCTCTCACACACATACATACTCTCTATCTCTCACTCATACACACTCACAAACTCACTTTCTCTCACACATATATTCACATGCACACACACAATGTCTCTCCCTCACACACACTCTCTCACTCCCTGTTCACATACACACCCACACCCACACACACACACTCACACACACACACACACTATCTCACTCTGCATGGTCCTGTCCTCCAGAGAGCCACGCGGGAGGTACAAGCTCAGAGGAGGTGCAATTAAGTCATACAATGTATACCACTGTGAAACGCCTACAGAGATCAAAGTCACATTGTTGGTGGAGCTGAGGTGTAACCTCAAACCATGTCTGCAAGCAAGGAGTTCATTTCCGAGAAGGATGGATGTCTGTAATGGGTGGGCGTTTAAACTGTGTAGCCATAAGGAAAAGGGTCTGGTACCCATGAGAGCCCTGTGAAACTCAATCACACACGCTCGCCTGGTTCACGGATCAAACCACACCTCGACTCAGATCAGAGATTGCGTGTGATGAGTGAGATGTTGTCTTTTGTCAGACAGCAGTGCATACAAGGGAGCTTTGGATAAATACAAGGAAAAAACAGGATACGAGTGTGTGTGTGTGTGAGTGTCTGCTGGCTGTGACGTATTATTTGCAAAATGTAGCTTGGAAAACTCAACCGTCGTATAATCAAAATAGAAACTCTTTGAGTTTTGAGGCAGAAAGAGACAGACGGAAATCACAGTTTCAAGAGAGGTTCAGTCTGACTCTGGTGGATATTAAACAAAGGAAATAGAGAATATTTCTGAGAATTTAGAGCTGAATGAAAGTCTCCCACCTCGTGAATGACATCTCTCATCCCAACCGGGCTACGTGAAGAAATGCAGGCATTGCCACAGTCTTCTATTGTTGCACAGGACAACACCCAAGGGCTGAATTGGCTCAGACCTTGGCTAGAAGGGCACAAAGTCTCAAAACGGAGCACATGCATTGCACGTTCAGAGAAACCGGCTGCTTTACTGGGTATAAATATCATCAGCCATCCATCTACGTAACCTGCATCAGGTGTAATTTACTGGCTTCACTGACTTGATGTAATGCAACACAATAATAGCATTACAACATATTGTAAAATCTGGACTTTTTAATTTGCACTGTCATTTAAGATGGAATGATGATTGTTCAGGCTGCATGTGAAGGGGTGAACTTGCACGGTGGGTTTCCTGGATATACACATGCTTGCATGGGGCATCATGATGACTAGGTGGTTTATAGTGTCACAACAAAGACCTGCATGGGGTCAACTCCAGGGTCAAACCGAGGAGTTTCCATATTCTCCACATGTTCTGGTCCCCAAAGATGCTTCACTTTCTGCCAGAGTCCAAGCACAACTGGGGTGAGAGATTGAGTGCAGTGTGTAGTGGACTGGTGTATCCCTGCCTTCACCCTACCTATACTGGGATAGGTCACAGCAGACCCCCACACCAGTCAGAAGTAAAGTGGGTTAACAAAATGCATGGAGAGACAGAACATCCTTGTATGTAGTATTTCATATTTGTTTCAATCTCTGTTGCTGAATCAACCAACTGACATGCAGGCTGTATGTGAAAAGAATAACACCTTGTACACAAGTGTATTCGACTGAGACTGAACTTTGTTTGTTTTTGACCCATTTGCAGATTCACGTTGATCAGAGTGAGAGAGACTGAGCTATGAAGTAAGTTTTTCATCTGTTACAACAACAAACCAGAAAGGTCTAAAAGGCTTTGCAGAGCTGCAGCACTGATGAGTGAGTTCATCCCTGCGAGTGACCTCTGACTCACAACAAGTTATTTGATTCATTACAAATGTGAAGATCTTCATTAGTGCAGCGCTAATGCTATGGATATGAAATCATTTGTATTTTTAAACAACAGGGTGTCGACAACGCTGGAGTCAGGTCAAATGATTTAACCCCGATAAATGGCTCCATTTCTCTCTAATGACCATTATTGATTCTAAATTTGAAAAAGGAAAACAATAGCTAATGGTGAGTGAAAAGCCTGTCTCGTGCTGTTGTTATTCCACAGTCAGAGAAAACACGTAACTGGAGCCAAACAGGGTGTAGGTGAGAGGTCCAGTGATGCGTTACAAAGGTAAAGCGCTGCATGGACGCCCCCCCCCCCCCCCCCCCCCGCCCCCCAAGTGTAATGTGTCCCTGTCTCACTAATGATTCAGACTAAATGAAATAAACAGACTTACATGTAGAGAGTTGTTTTTGTTCCAGTGTCATTTTCCTGGAATTGCTGTGTCTCTGGTGGAGAGGAGACGCAGTGATATAAGGGACTTTAAATGCCAGGAATGTGGGCCATTGTGTTGATCAGCTCCAGAGGATTTATGAACACGCCGTCGGCATGGTGTGTCTGCGGGCTGTTTAAACAAGATATTAATCAGTGTTAAAAGGAACAATGAATGGAAAAGGATATGGAGTGTTAACCCCAAACTAGACGAAACCCCTCTGCTCCATCATAACACAGATAAATTTGACAAAGAAAATGTGAATACCTGAGTGCAACAACAAACAGGCGTCCCTCATACAATCACACACACTGTGGAAAAAAAGAAAGAAAAAAGCCACAAGAAGCAGGGCATCAACAGCTCTGCGTGGTTAAAGAACGTGTGTTTTATCAGGATAAAATGCATTAAATGTGAAATCACATTGCAGGAGATGATGTCAGGTTGTTAATTATGCAATAGGAGATGAATATCAAACAGGTTTTGCATGGCTCTGCAGCGCGCCTGGTATCTGTTTTTAGCCTTGTTGATGTTTCTGAAGTGTTTCTGAAGTTCCTGGAAGGCGAGCGATTGTCTTGAGCTGTGCCGGCATGTTGCAGAGTGTATAACAACACATATTTTGATACTAACTGTAAGTTTTGTCTGGCAGCGTAGCTCATGATCCTGCTGTCCTGCTTGCATTAGCATTAATCACATTACAAAAATATCTCATCCACCCTGTCTCCTCCGCGCTGAGTGTCCTGATCTTAGAGGGTCTCTCTATTATTCTCATCCAGGGAGAGGCTCCAGTCATTTTGTGGCCTATAGTTCCTGCAATTGTTCTTTATCTGCTTTATGGGATGCTTGTCCCGACCCCCCGTGGCATGTTCCTTTGGAAATGACCTTGTCCATGCGTCTGACTGCTGGCAGCCAAGCTTCTCCTTGTGTCGCTGTCTCCCCTACCTCTCCCATCCCTTTCCGTTCGCAGCTCGTCTCCATCCATTAGCACTTCTCCTCACACTGTTCAGGTATTTACTTTGTCTGGCTTCATGAATCATGTCTCTGAAGAATTCTTCCTGGCAGCGCCTGAATTTGTTGCAATTTGTCACTCATGCCACGCAAAGTTCCTGCAGGGGTTAAGAGCCGAGCACAACCCGGGAATTTGTCAAACAGCCCTTTGATGTGCTTTGAAATGTGTGTATTTTAGAAAAGCTTATCGGGCTCTATTATTCAGCCAATACAATAATCAAACAAATGTTTCATTGTTTAGCCAATGTCAAACATGTTTTTTTTGGTCTGATTCTTCTCTTCTCCACTCCGACTACCTGTAATTATCCATGTCTTGATTTCCCAGGGTAACTGACTACAATCAAATTACTTTTAGACAAAAATCCTTGGAGATGCTCCCTCCCATGTTCACGGGTTTACATCTGACGCAATTGTTGCAAGGACTGAAGGTTTTCAGCTCTCATTTCACGTCCATTTTGGAATAGTTATGCGTGACTCCGGTTGGATTCAGAGTAAGCTGATGACTTCCTGTTCATTCTTGATGAACGCCTCCTGACCCCCACCACACCTACACCAGTCATGTCCATTCATCAAACATCTGGGTCATGCATCTCCTGGGCGGGTAAGCCAGCAGCCGCCTACATCCACCGGCTCCCCAAGGATCTGTGCCTCAGTGTGCACTCACATCGCATCCTCCACAATTAAGTTTTATGCGTCTCAAGTACATAATGCATCTCGACTGCGATCCTGGTGCCATTTCCATCTAGTTAAGGCAGACGCTGGATTACTCACAGTTGTTTTTCATGTCCCTGCTGGTGCAGGAAGTGCGCTTTTCGAGAGCGTCATCTCTCCTTCTTTTCCATGTTGCGGAGACATAGCACAACAGACAATAAAAAGGTCAACACCTTGCCTAAGTAGCATGTCTGTCATGTGCAGAGAACAAAAGGTGAGGCGTGGATTCCCACCCAGCCCTCCTTTCCTTGCTGATAGTCACAGTGCTGCCTGTCCCCTGTCAGGATATGCTACCACACTTTTAAAAACAAAACACTGTTTTTTTTCTTGTCTCGTTCCTGTTTGACAGTTACCGTTGCCCTCCTCTCCGACTCACAAGCTCTGCTGTCCCCTCGAGGGGGGAGTTGAAGGCTTAAGTGTTATATTTTGTATCAAAACTGCCATTGTGCAGCACAACAGTTTCGCTCTTGCGTATTTTTTCCACTTCCAGAATAACAGTATGATTTACTAAAACATGTAGGGGAGCTGCTCACACAGGGAGAGTCTGGTTGTGGGACGTGTCGCTTCTTAGTCCATGCCAAAGCATTGTGCAGCTCAAGTACACAACGGCGACACAGCCTTGAACCATATTGAAAGAGCCACGGCTGCATTGTCTGCCTCACCTCAGCACTTCTGTCAACACCAGATTCACTTTCAGCTGCAGCAGTTATAACATTCAACACAACGAAGAAACAACACTTCCCTGTGTTGTGTTGTGTTGTCATTTGAAGCCCTCAGGCAACACCCTACTGTAAATTTTTCATAGCTGGTGTATTTACACTGGAAACGTTGAGTACGTCCCAGATGCTAAAAAAAGCTGTTAAATCGAAGAAAGGCTGGCAATTAAAAATAATATTTCGACTTGTATTTTTCTGTAATGTGCACAGTTTCTGGAGGTTTGAAGAAGAGACTGACAAAGGAAGGCAGGTGGAGGCTGGAGGTGGAAGGACTCTGCAGCGAACCACTATAGCGGCTCCAGCAGTGCTTCGTCTTGTGCGTGGCGCTCTGAAGTGGGTCCTTGAGAATCACTAGTGCAACATAGGTTCACTTCAGGGCAGGCGTGTCGTCCTCACGGGCCCAAAATGTTGACTCAACAACTTGGGGTGGTCAGAATTTAGACAAGAAACACGGCTGCTATAGACATGCGTACATAGGTTGAGAGACGTGCTCAAAGGTTTGGTTTAATTTATGCACATTCTGAAATAGTTATAACAAAGGTTTCTAAGTTTTGTTTGTTTTTGCCTTTCATCCATATAAAAATTGTGGCTTTCAGACAATGTAATATAAGCTTTGTAAAGGTGTATGTATAATAATATTCATTATATACCTGCTACACATTAGGAATGTGCATACCACTGGTGCTATGCCTCTGTTGCCAAGGTTTCAGTGTCTTATTAAAGACTTTTTGTGCTTCATAGCATCCAGATGGTGTAGTTAATATTAAAATGCACTCTAATGTAAAGCTTTCTTCTTGTCCTACGCTATCAGGAGGTCTGGATAAACCAGCAGTGAGTACACTGTGTGCTATTACAGTTTACATTACAAGTAAATATTCGTCCATTCCTCCGTGATACTCCAGCTCTACTTGGCCTGACGTCAGCCGGCCGGAGCCGTGAGGGGTGTTCACAGAGCGGAGTGCTGCATCACCTCACGCCCTCCCCAGCACGTACCAGGCTGAGAGCAGCAGGGCGGAGGGCAGCGAGACGTGCTGCTCCGGCTGAACCAGCGTCATCATCTGCCAGACCTTCTTCCTGCCGGGCCGGTGCCATCGCTCATACACACACGTCCCCGGCCAGACGACAAAAGTCCAAGACGAGAGCTAAGAGGACGTCTCATTGTGCTGGAGGTGAACGGTTTGTACAACAAAAAGAAAAGAAAACACTGAGTGAAGTCATGGAGTTTCTTTTCATTCATTCATTTATTCGCCCACAGATAGCATCCGCTTTTGCTTTAAGCCAGGAGGGTTTGCACAAAGAAGTCACAAATAATGAGGTGTAAGAGCCTGATGAAAGTTAAACTGACCTCTGATGAGCTTCAAAGAGCAGAGGGCTGTAAAGCTGTGTTGCTGTGTTTGGCTTTCTGTAGACGTAATATTATCTACTTAAGCATGATGTGTAATTGATAAATCTTTGTTACCATTCATGATGTCCTATCCATTCATTTTTGGTTTGAAATCTCTCCATCATGGGTCAAATAAAACACATATTATGCTCTATTCTACTCTATTTATTTACATCTATCCATCCATCATCTTGCCTGCTATATATTTTTCTATTTCTGGACTGTGGAAGGATCCAGAGGACCCTCACTTGAGGATAAGTATGTTATCCCTACCTCCACACATAAAGGTGTGAAAGGTTCAGTGTTCCTGTTCAGTGTCTACCTCCAGTCTGAGAAGGATCCTAACATACGAGTCTGTGAGCATCATGCAAACATTCAAGGTTAAGCAGTGAACACTTTCACTTTTGGGTCCTTTCTTTCATGAAGTCAATCCTGGAGGCCTTTTCTTCCAGTGACTCATTTTCCTCTCCTCTCTTTATTTCTCCCTTCCTTTTCCCTCCTGCCACCACCTTTCCTTTCCTTTCTCTTCCGTCCCTCTCCTCTCCTTTTACCTCACTGTCAACTTTCCCTCGCTTTTCCTTCTGTACGCCTAGAGCATCAAAGGGCAGCCGTGGCTCCAGCTGGATGGCCACTAGCTTCTCATTTCCTCCTCGGCTCTGCAGCCATTCAGCGGTGGCGTGCTCCGTCAGGGCTGAGCGGACCCCAGGGAGTCCACCAGAAGCCTCCGCTAGGCGCTCACCGCCGCTTCCTGCTCATTTAAGAGAGCCCTCAGAATGGAGCGCCATTGTCCTGGCCGTTATCTGATGGCCCCACTCAACAAGCAGACAAAGCCAAGAGCCTAGGGGGCTCCCACTCCCCCACCCCATCTCGCTGGCTGAGCTGAGACCCTCCTGAATTTTTTTTTTCTCCTTTTTTTGTTGAATGTGTCGATAGCTCAAGAAAGGAGCTCTGTAAACACTGGTGAATGCGCAAAGGCAGTACGTATTCTGGGGATTTAAAGGTAACTCACAGCCTAAGTGGACCACAGTGAATGGGTTATTAGTGATGTGTTGAACCCGATCTATTCTAAAGGTAATAACAAGGTGTGAAACAAGAACATTTTCCTGTGCAAAATGTATCTGAATTAAAGAACAACGTTTTTTTCTCTGCATTGATGCTCACTCAGCCACTAAGAGTTACATGTGGTTAAATTGAGTCAAATATGAATAAATGGTCAATCTCATAGCAGTCAAATGTGATGCATATGTGCATCACAGTTCTGCATGTATGTCACATATACTGTGTATATGTATGTATGTATGTATATGTATATGTTGTGTACATACCACACCTAGTAATAGTTGTACTAATAGTACACCAGTGGGAACGGTTTATTTTATTCTGCTTCGTCTTGTGGTAAACAAGTAAATTTACTGTAGCTGCACAATTAAAATGGTTTGTTGCTAAAATTGACTCTGATCTGATACGAACAACCAGGTGCATGAAGTGGTATAAAAATAAGGAAAACGTATTAATAGTCTAATACTTAATGTACAGTTACGTACAGCTTTTGTTTGAGTGCTGGGCAAACAAAGGAGACACTGTGTGTTTTTGTGGGAAAATGAAGATCCCACTGCAGGGGGTTGGCAGGACAGTCCAACTCAGCACCACCCTGTCAGCCAGGCCACAGAAGCCCGGCTTGGCTCCGCTTTGTTTGGTCGCTCTTCAAAATAGGTTTTCTAGAAACCACACCTTGTTGTTCCAACGCTGCATCTAGATACATATAATTTACACAGGATTAACTCCAGTCCCCGTAGTCGCTAGGAGTGAGAGGCTGCGGGCTGAGTACATGGCATGAAGTCATCATCCACTGGCCTTGATCTAGTTTGTCTCCGGAGGCTAATTATGTCTGAAGCATCGCCAAACTTCTTGTTCTCACATTTACTTTGACAGATGTTTTGTGTAAATAATATATGAGAGGGAACACAGAGCACAGTGCCAGGGTGAAGCCGGCGATGTGTGAGGCGTGTAGGACACTGTCCTTCGACCTGCAAAATCTACCTGCAAATCTTAAATTCCAGCGTCGCTACCTTGCACTTTCTTTTAGTGCGAACATTTCTGAATTGTGTTAAAAGCATATGACATTTCTCCGAACACGAGCCTCGCGCTCGGGAACAGACTGTTTTTAGTTCAGCGAGGCCGGGCTGTCACCGCCTGTAAGCCTTGCTAGCAAACTGCAGGGAGTCAAGCATGAGAATTACAAGATTAGAGCTGCCGGCTTTATCATTAGCACCTGCACAGCTGAAATCTCATTACAGGTCTTACACTCTTACAGACTTTATGGATTTCATTTGGAAAAGAGGACCAATAATGTTTTGGGGTGGGTTCATTACCCAAGAGATTTCCTTGAAAATAAATATTATAATTTGGGACAAATTTAAAGCACCAAACCACTTTTCGCAATCCCAATTCAGCAAAATAAAAAACAATATGGTTTCTTGGTTTATTTGTAACATGAGTGACAGGCCATACGTCTTAAGAGTCATACTTCTGCATGACTCCTTCTATGAGTAAATAAGACATTTGACTTTGTTTGATTTCAGGAGCTCATTGTTGAATTAAATGAGCTTTTGGTCATCAAATAATTGGAAATCCCACAATGATGAGTTGAATGTTGAATGAATGGTGAATGTATGAGAGGATCTACAGCTGAAATAGATAAATCCATGTCATGTAAATACATATGCAGACTAGGTCGGTGCAATGATCTGTGTCACATAGGGAGGCACAGACCGTTCTGAGCTCTTGAAATAGATATGACCTTTCCTTTTCTTTTTGATACTGTTTCTACACAGTTGTATCCAGACTTGTTATTCAGACTGGAATAAGATCAGGTGACTGGTCTGTTACTGGACGAAACATGTCTACATTTTGCTACAAAGCGCTGGATGGTGCAGCGTGACGAGGATGCGATATGGGAGCAGTGTCCTCTTGTGGAGGGAGACGAAAAAGCAAATGCACCAAAGTTTTTTTTCCCCTCCTCTTGTTCCAGAATCAGCTTTGACTCATTTAGGGAGTTTTTTTTTCCCTCCTGCTCTGCCATTCTCTCTTATTGTTCGAGCCTTGGCCCCATACACACACACACACACACACAGAGGTGAGGGCTTTCCTATAGAGACACCATTGTGTGTGCAGTATCAAAGGGAGATTTGTTGAAGGAGCTTTGCTGTGCTGTGATATCACCCACATCAGTCAGGACTGCCTGCGCAGATGCCTGAGACCGGGAGGTCCAATTTCATGGACCTCTAAGCTGACAGGAAAGACCGCCGCAGCATCAGAAGGGGAAGGCATCCACACCAGCAGGAGTCACGTTTCACATGACTACACGGAAATCTCCCTCTTCCTTTAAAACGCATACGTGAAAGTGTAAATGTTTGGCCTCCAGACATAGATGGGAGCCTGTAAAAAAAGTCTTTAGTGGATTGATTTTTTTGCTGTCCCCTCAACAGCCCTCCCTGGTGGGGTGGCAACAAACTGCGCTGCCTCAGTCTGCATGTGTGTGTGTGGATAAGAGTCGGGTGGAACGTTAACTCTGAGGTGAGGGGAGTGGATCAAATCTCTCTCAATTATATCATATAATTGATGAAATCCAGCACAGCTTTCCCCGCCTGCCCACATCACACATGTCCACGCTGGAGCAGAATAACATGCAGCACATAATCCAGCATCAGAGAGAGAGAGAGAGCATCTTCATCAGGAAATTATCACAATCACAGTCTTTTAAACATCTTTCTACTGTGTGAATAGTAACAATAACAGGAGACGAATGAAAATACTAATGCACGGAGTCATTTTACTTTCTAAAGAGTCACTTCTGTCTCATGTATTTGTAATAAATTGTGTAAAAAAAACATGTCATGAATTAAAAGAAATACCCAAATGATGCCTGTTTTATTCGCATTACCAATTTTTCTTTTACAATTTTTCAGAGGGTTTAGATATGTAGTATCTAAATATTACAAATATTCATGATAGTCGCACTATGAAAATAATAACAATGGTTATCTAACAGTTTTAGAGCATGTGCTGGGTTATAATCTTGTAACAGCTTCAATGAGTAAATGTCTGTTTAACCAGCACAATGAAAGGACTGAGACATTAAAGTCATGATGTACAAGTAAATCCAGCAGATGAGAAAACGAAAGCTCATAAAACAAGCGAAGAACACTCTAACTCAAACTGATTCATCCATCCAGATCTCCCCTACTTTTCCTCTCCTCTTTTCTGAAGATCAAGCAATGGCAAAAAGTTGAATAATTCTGCCTCTTTGATCTGCACACACAAGTGAGAGTTCATTTCCATTTTTGATTTTTTTTCTTCCTTTCTGTAAGAGTGCCAGCATCAAGATTTACCTTGGTGTGCAAATGTGCTGGAATAGGTTAAAAGGAAATCTCGCTGCTCTCTCAAAGCACAAGTGCAGATGTTGTGAAGTTAATTAAAAATTTAGCAATTCGTTTCTCCCGTCCCAATTTAGGCTGCATCAAATAGAAGAAAACAGACGGAAAAATGACTTGTGAGAGAAGTCCATGCAGTCTGTCTTCCTACATGTGTGGTAACGTCAACAAGGAGGAACACTTTAGTAGTGTAAAATTCAGCCTGATACACCAGCCCTGCGCATCTCCTCACACACACACACACGGCGTATCATTAATAAATATATTCAATCCTGGAAAAATGTGAATCTGAGTGAAATGCATGTAAAAAGAAATCCACCCAGAGTGCAGAGTTATCCCAGACTTATTGAGTGCTGCTCTTTGATATATACCGTTACTGAAACGTAAGAAATGAGTCCAGTCAGTTATCATCTGCTTTCTCCAATCGCCTGCCTCGCTTCACAGACAACAGCGATAAGCAGTGTTTAAAGCCTCACACCCCCACCCCCACACCCCCACACCCCCACCTCCCCCGCATCATCCTCCAATCTTCCGAACAAGCAACCCGACTTTATCCATGTTTACTGAAATTGCATCAGTATGTTGACACAGGCCTCGCGTCTTCTACCAACTCTTCGTTCTCCTCCCAAATAATTGTGCCATCCACAGAAAGGATGTCAAGTCTCAAGGTGCTGCCCACCCCTCTCCACTCCCTCTGCGTGGATGATGCTCCGGGAGAGAGGGAGGGAGGGGGGAGGAAGGGGGGAGGGAGGGGGGGAGGCGGGCGGCGGGGTGCTCTTTCTGTGCAGGTGTTGCAGCTGCATTCGTACATAATTCCTTTCTGTGCGAGCCGTGCTCGGTGTTAGCCTCTGTGTGCTGCTTCCCCCCAGTGGGACCCCCTCCTCCACTGAGTGATATTACAAGCGGCAGCCGTGCGCCTCTGATCTGCATTCGCCGGGCTCCCTCCTGGTCCTGGGTGAATAGCGCTTGACTTGTTCAATTTGTTTAGAAGCCGCGTTCGACGCTTTGAAGCCACACATTTTAGCATAAATCATAACCTGTCTCCTTGCTCACAACTGCTTTGAAATGCAACATCTGCTTTTGAATCCCCTGCTTTACAATTAGTTAAGCAACATCAATAGATTGACTCCCTATAATTTTTCTTGATAATGAACTGCTTTGTACACGTGCGAGGGCATTAGCGTTGGGCCCATTTGATTTTTCAAGGCCAAGGTCCAGAGACGGATCAATCCCACGGCGGCGAGCCGGCGAGAACTTCCCAAAGTTCTCGCCGTGTTCTGACGGCATTCAGACACACGTGTTAAATTGGGTTACCCTCCACGGTAACCTACTTAGGAAGTGTCATGGTTGTGGGGCATGTTACCGGGCCATGTTGTTTACTCTTTCATCACACTCTTCAGGTTCCCTGTTTGTTGGTTTGTTTTGCAAAGCACAGCCTTCTGTTCAGCTGTGGGAAAAGTGCGGAATCAAAGTCCCGGAGAGCAGCCTGACGTTGACACTGATAAGCTTGGCCTGTCACTATCCATTTGTCTGAATGACATTGATGCTCAGGTTGGATCTCTGGAGGAAGCGGCACACACGGAAAACCCAGGTGCATGTGCTGGCGCTGCCGCGCGCGGAAAAGAAAAGTCTTCTCAAACCAAGTTTTCCCGGCGAGCTCGGTTCAAATCTTAAATTAATGCGCTGAATTAAAGGAAACGCTCGCAACCATTGGCAGGAGCTGCAGTCGTTTGCGGCACTGTATCAAAGTTCAAACTCTCAAAACCTGATCCATCAGTTAGAAACCTCTCATCAGATGCATTAAGAATTCCTTTTGCAGGTTGAAGGGGAAAATAACAATCCCAAAGATTTTATTTTCAAAGGCAAGCATTTGATCAGTAGTCATCAATTAAACTTACTGAGGTGCAAATTACACCACAAGGATTAGATGAAAGAGCCTCTATGTCACTTTCTCCCCTCCTCCTCAAAGCCTGGCTTGGTTGGCGGTACACACAAACAGCAGGCTGATCCCTGGCACGGTGGTGACAGGGTGACACTTCCCCTCACATTACGCAGGCTGAGCTGACTGAAGGGCTTAACAGAGAGTGGCGTCGCAGGCGTACGTTTACAAATAAATCTAGTGCCGGGGCTGCGCGGCACTCCTCTGCACATGTAGCCCTTGTAGCTCCTGCTCCTGCTTTGCATTTCTGATTTCAGCTGGAGCCCTGCCACCGGATCCGGCTACCACAGCCATGCAGGTCCCTCGCCCCAGATGGCACGCCGGGGTAATCTTTATGAAACGGGATGTGGGAAACCTTCGGGTTTTGGTGGTTTTCCTTTAAAGGCCGTCTTATAACGATAAGTAAGGTGTCGTACTCTGAGGTTAAATACTGAGGTTTAAACGTGGCTGTGATGCAGCGAGACGGAGCCGGGAGGCATCTTTTGATAAGTCTTGTGATTTTTATCTCTGATTCCTCCTGGAGTCGGTCCCGTCTGAGTACAGTGGTTTAGATCAGACGGCGAGATCTTGTGACAGGTGCTCACATCTCCCATAGCCACAGAACAAAGCCATACCATCAATTCACTGGGTCCCTGCATGCTACAATACCCACATTACACTGATGGCTGCATATGATATTGTCAAGTGTTATAGCTAATTATTTACCTTTGTTCATCTTTGTCTCAGTGTGTTTGGAGACGCGTTATGATTGATAATCCCATTGTTTCCTCTTCCTTTTGTCTCCACGTTGGCTTTTGTATTATTCATCCTAAGGTGGCATTGTGCAGACAGGCAATTGTAGGGAATTCATCGTTTTAGGGAATTTACACCACAAACCCTATGAATAAACCATCCATTCTTTTTTCCTTGGTAAATTAGTTATCATTAATTTTAAATGTCGTGTGTTGTGGATGTGAATTAACATAAACGCATCTCGTTCAGAAAGAGCACGACAGTGGATACTTTAAGCACCAACAGGGAATTTGTTGTTCCGCTGTCAGCATCTTTTAGGAGATCGGAATCAGCTTTATTGGCGCGTTTGCTTTATCATGTGTGTGGTTAATAGCAGACATATGTTCTTTAAAGTAGACCAGAGAAAGGCTGGATTAAGGGTTAAAGGCGCGGTCCAATAATTTCAGGCAAAAATCCTTTCTGAGATCAAATCTTCTCATGTTTGTGTCGCTAAAGCAGGAGCAGAGAGCAGCCGATTAGCTGGGCTTAGCTTTGTTTAGTTATCTTACTTTAGCTCAGTTTATCTTAACAGTGAGACTGGAAACAGACTTTCTCTGTCCAAAGATAGCGAACTCTGCCTGCCATTATTTCTGTGCCTTGCTAATTAACATCTACATATCTGGTTAGAAGCAACACGGTGCATTGGTGAACAGCACTGCTGCATCACAGGAAGAAGGTCCCTGGTTCAAGGCTACGTCAGATCGAGGGCCTGTCTGTGTGGAGACTGCGTGCTCTCCATTTGTGCATGTGTGTTTTCCTCCCACACTTTGAAAACATTCATGTTTAGTCAGGGAGACTGTAAAACTGTCCCTAGGGTGAGAATGAGAGTGAATGGTATGTGTGTGTGTGTGGATGGATGAATGGATGGATGGATGGATGGATGGATGGATGGATGGATGGATGGATGGATGGATGGATGGATGGATGGATGGATGGATGGATGGATGGATGGATGGATGGATGGATGGATAACTGTTTGGTTTAATTCACTGACGGCTTATTAAGACGTTACATAACTCAGGTGGAGGTTTGCAGTTTCCATTCTCTATGCTAAGCTAAGTCATAATGAATGAATAAATTCTCTCAGCCAGAATATGAATTTGTATGTTTGCCAAAAATATTTCACCAGCTAACTGAATGACTCACGTTATTTACCGTCTTCTCCGTGCTCCCAACCAGACTCAGGGGCTCTCCGAGTAGCAGTGTCACTTATTATCTCTTGATTGACTACACGTCTTTTCGTGCAACTTTGCCACAAGTCTCTTTTCCAGATCAAACGCCATATTTTACAGGCCGGAACCTTCAAAGCGTGTCATATCCTGTCGAGATGATGAAATGATTATGAAGCACCATGAAAGTGGCATTTGGCAGATGGACTGTCTTCATCTTTATCACCGCAGAGTTCCTGTACTACTTTCCTTTGATAAAACATGAAACACATCCTCTGCTCAGATTTTCACACTGTGACAAGTGTTTTAGCCTCAGTGCTAGTGCATAACGTGAGGTTATTGTGAATAAATGTCAGTTTTGTGGTTTGATTTTTTCTTCTTTTTTTTTAGTCTGTTATGAAGTTGATTGACCCAAACATGATTTGCTCACTGAAACATGTTTTGCGATCCGCCGTCTTTGACTCTTTCTGCCCTACCTGCTGTTTTTATAGATTACCTGAGCAGTGAAAAAGGCATCTCAGTACATTTTATATAACTTGGCCACAAAGGTGAAGAAGGCAGCGATTTCTTCAATCCATTTCTTTTATATGTACTTCCCAAACCCTCTCCATGTTCCCTGGATCTCTCGCTCTCTCCCGCTCTTGCTCTCTCTCTCTCGCTCTCTCTCTCACTCTCTCTCTCTCCCCTTTCGTCTTTCGTCTCTGGGAGTATGGGTGCATGTCAAGTGATTGTTGAATTGAAATATTGATGTGGAGTATCAAAGCGTGGCGTAGCACTCCTGTGTTTCCAGAACTAACCACGAAGCGCTTTGATCAGATACTCCTGTGATCTGACTTCTGAAGTTGTTAAGAGTGCTGGAAAACAAAATGCAAACAAACTTCAAGTGCTCTTGGTATTGATAAAAGTTTTCTTTGACAAGTGGAGAAGCGTGCTGTCTGCCTGTGTCTGCCCAAGACTGGAGATTTTGGGGTTTTCGTACATGCTAATGGACAAGAGATGAGGGAATTATGATAGTTTTCCAGTTCTCGCACACCTAGCAGTGTAAGCGGTAGCACGACTGTGGGAATCATCGCCAGAGCCTGCTGTGAGGTGATGGGTTTGAAATTCAACTACAGCGATTCTGTGATGTGTGCTTTAATATTTGTTTGTCTCATTGAGGCATAAAAGGAATTTTCAGTTCATCTCATTTGCTAACTGAGGGGCTCAGTTAAAGCCTTCAGTGATGAGCAATTAAGACGCTTCCACGCTTAAAAGCAGAATTTCAGTCGCCATTTATGAGCCGATCTCTAAGGCGTGTTTTGGAGATCGATGCATCCTTTCAAGACATAATAACATTTCTGAATCATTTACTCTGGGCTTTCCTACATAATTCATTCATGCAATTAGAGGCTGAAGGGGAAAAACACAAAAAAAGCAGCTGTTTATTTAATCTGATTATCCATCATTTTCTTGGACACAAGTTGACATTTTGCTGATTTGAACCGTAGGGAGATCTGAGGAGCAGAGGTCATTTTGAGGTAGGAAGAGAGGCAGATCTGAAGACGCTCGATTTTCTGATTGTGCAGACATTAAACAAGGTCGGAGCAAGTGCGCCCTTCAGTTTTCCGTCTCCACTGTATTTGGCTGATTGGAGACGACAGTGTTTGTATCGGTGGAGCTGAAGGAGGCACAAATGACGAATCAATAAGACAGAAGTGAAGCGGTGTCAGTGTCTCGGCCGGTGCGGCTCAAAACGCTGTAGATGCACTTGATCCTCAGCATCGGCCCCTCTCCTTTACCCCCTGTGCACCTCCCTCTCACACACATTTCTGAGTCAATAGGAAACAGGAAAGAGACTCTCGAGTGAGGCATCAAACTGTTGCCCTGTTAACTCCAGCTGTTGGTGTTGCTCTTCATCCCAATGAAACCGAGTGTCATGGTAATTACTCCCCATCTTGTCCTGCCGTGGATCGCTGAATGGTTATGGGGTGAAACACTGCAGTTACCAGCAGGCTTTTACATGCTGTCTGTCTCATCCATTAGGGCCACATTTGTCACATGAGGGCCATTGAGTCAGCACGGTGCTGTAAAATTGGCTTTTTGACATGGCCACCAGTACAAAGGCTGCTCTCCTCTGTGCCTGGCCTTTTTTTTGAGTGCAGATGGTCAAGACAGCTGGGACAATTTAGTGATCTGAGGCCTTTAAACTGCCCCCTAGGCATGATAAAAACAGCTTGAGTAGCCACTTGCATATTCCACGCTCCGAGCTCCACTGTGAGATTATGTCTGCAACACAAACGGCACCATTTGTTTTCTGAAGTGAGCACAGAAGCTCTGCCAGGATCGCGAGATTCCGCAAGATTAAAGTATGACAAAAAGCCCTGCAGAGTTTTCTAATGCCTGATTTATTTTCCTTGGATGTGTTTCTCCCGGGCTGCTCGGGCTCAGAAATAGGTGCATTAGAGCGTCTCGCCTTGTTGGGATTTCACTGGTGTCAGTTTTGAAGTGGAACCTGCCGGTAGCCACCCAGTCAGAGCAGCCTGCGGTGGATGACGGAGCGGGCCTGATTACCAGCCATCTCACCAGCTGTTTAATGAACACAGGGACCTCTTTCTCTGGAAATGAGTTTTCCCTTGAAAACTGTGGAAGCCGTATCCAGGTCTATTTAAATGAGGTAACATGGGGAAGGTAAGCACCACCACATGAGCATTGTTTTCACAGTTCAAAGTGAGGAGAGAGTACTTTGCACTTCAAAGCCACTCATCTGGGAGGCAGTACAGTGGGGGTGGGGTGGCGTGGGGGAGAGGGGACAGGAAATAAGAATCAGGGTAATTAACAACTTCTGCTCCGTAATAAACCAGAGACGTAGTATACCTCTGAAATACACTCCTATCTCCATGTCCTCCGTGCTCTTTTTTCCTTTACTACTGTTTTCTTTCATCCTAAATGTTCGCTTTAATTTGGAATTAGAGTCTTTCCTCTGCACCGTTGCAGTTACATCATATTTGCATGGGGTATTTGTATCATAAACAATCTTTGCATTTTATGTGAGTCTCTGTTCAACTGCACTTTCAACCTGCAGGAGTTCATTCTGTCTGAAATGATTTTGTTGGATTTGTATTTCTGGGCGGAAGCATGTGGGTGGATTTGGGCTGTTAAAATGAATTAAAATGCATTTTTCTCAGGCTTCTTGCTTTAACTGATTCCAATAATTGATTAGGTGTGACATCATATGAACAGCCTTTTCAGTGAAACAGCTTCACCACTTTTATTATCTTTTTTTTTAATTCAACAGAGATTGTCTTGATTTTGTTCCAAAATAAAAGAAAAGGTTACTGTAAATGTGCTGCATGTTTTGCCTCAAGTTGAGACGTCTCTCTGTCAGAGACACAACGTAAGCTGAGCTCTGTCTGCTCTGCACCAAAAGCTTCAGAGGCCCTCACCAAATGGCACAGTTTGTTTCTGGCGTCATCCTCTTCCCTTGAACTGTTGATTCTGCCGATCACAACTTTCACGGACGGCACGAAACTTGTCATGTCCGCTCAAACTAATTTATACGCTTTATAATGTTTGAAACTCGGCCCTCTGTCTCCTCCTCGAGGTATATGTTTATTTAAGGATCACAGTGTGTGAAACAGGCAGAAGTAGATAAGTGAGGAACTGGGAATTTACATGAGAAACGGGTTCCCAGCCTGGATTTAAACTCTTAACATTGTAATGGTGAACAGACTTACAGAATGAGATTAAGCCTCAATCTGCATTTAATGGAGCAGATCTGAAGCGGCCTCTACTTGAACTCTGAAATGTGAGAATGTCACACAGGGCAGCCTATTTGACATGTCACCCACTGGTGAGAACTCCGAGGCTTTGATTGAGTTTTATCAATTAGCTTTGTGAGGCAAAACACTGTGACTGTCTTCACTGTGACTGGCTGTGTGTGTGTGTGTGTGTGTGTGTGTGTGTGCGCGCCTCATGCCAGACTGAAGAGCTGCAATGCCGCAGCATTAAGAAACAAAAACTTTGTTGTGTCATCTGGGGAGAAGTGATTTCAAACAGCGAATTAAATTAACTCCAGAAGATGAATTTTTTAAGAGCATGGTTTATATCGCCCTAGCAGAGTTATGCACGTTCACTTGTTTTACATCAATACTGTCAAATCTAACTTAAATAAAAGCGCATGTGCAAGTAGTTTTAGAAAAGAAAAGTTTATGCGACTTTCTTTGGAGGGCCTGAAATCTCTGACACAGTTTCAGTGTTTATTAGTTGCATTGAGACGTGAGGAAAATCATATTTTCAGTCTTCAAATATGATTACTGCTATTACGAGCATATTTATCACCTTTGGCTTGTTCATTAGTTGACTCATATCTTGTGCACATTTTCAGTAAAAACAGCATCAACTGCCAAAAATGAAAACACACACACAAACACACGTTTACACACAAACACACATTTACTATCTTTAGTTGAATTCCCACAGTGGAGTTAAAGCACAATGCGAATCCTCCCAGAGTGAAAAATATTTCCACTAGGTTGGCTATACTAATCTTAGATCTTTTAACAGACTAAGCATTTTGCTCCTGTGCTAAATGTGGCTCCTAAATGTAGAAACTGGAAGTTGCTGAACCACTAAATGTTAATTAAGTCACTTTGGGTGTTTTTAGTTGAACCACAACACTTCCAGCAGACACATACAGTAACACTCCTGCATAAAGGCAGATATTACCTGAGGTTTCTTATCCCTTCTTCAACAATTGGAGGAGGAGTCACATGTTGGGGTCAGCATTTGGTTGAAATTGAGTGAAATTATGAGTAGCCCACCCCTTCACCTAACAATCTCCCCCTCCTCCCTCCCCCATCCCTCCCTCCTCCCTCCTTTCCTCACATCTCCTCTCTATTGACTGGCTCTCCTGCATCATACTGGAGACCCCGTTGAGAGGATCTTTTCTGTCTATAAAGAGAGAAGATGCGGCTCAGGCGCCTCTGAGATGATCACTAGGATTTACTGCGCACAGACCTCCTCCTGCACCATCTCACCTGGACTGAGGCGCACTGTGCCGTAGAAACCTTCTGGACTGAGGGACGTTTTGCATGACGAAGTGATTTTTTTCTCTCGCCCAGCTTGTCCTGCTGTGGAGTTCCTGACTCATCTGATGTGAGCAGCTTTTTTCTCCCCTTCTCTCCCTCTTCCTCTCTGCGCTCCGAGCTCCTCTGAAGACTGTGCGTCGTCGCCTCCAGGCGCAGTTCGCGTTGCAGGTGCGTGTTGAGCCTGGCACAGATGGCTGCGCTGGCGATTCAAAGGACCGACAACTTTTTGCACACCTTCCTACAGGTTTGTTGCGTCTTTTTTTGTTTGTTTTACGTCTGTGCGTTTTGACGCAATTGTGGTGGATTTACAGCTTGAAATAGCACGATCTATTGGTAATTAACACTGACTTCGATAGATATCCTATGGCAAAATACTAGATGATAAGCGTCATGTACTTATAGGTAAAAATATGCTTTTTGCCATTGTGTTACAACAGGCAACCAGTGTGATAAACAGTAAAGAGAAGTTAGACTTCAGTGTTAAAATGTTAAAGATGAATCTGTGAGGGAGTTTCTAAATTATACAATACAATAATTCTTTATTAATCCCACAACGGGTAAATTCACAATGTTGCAGCAGCATAGTGGACGGTGTTAGGCATCAATAATCCACATGGTTCACAGCAACAGAAAACAGGTCAGCAACATAGATGTAGTCCATATAAACCCAAAGAAAAAAAGAAATAGAATTAAAACATTGTAGCAGGGAATTAAACATATTGCTCACAAATTTATGAACAACTGAAAGTGTTTTTTTTGTTGAATGTGAAAAGTCTGGAGCAGCTGAAGTGATTTGATAGTGGACCACGTCACCTGATGAGTGTTTTTTTTAACTCCACACAGGACCGGACGCCCAGCTCCTCTCCAGAGGGAGCTCCCAACGCCCTGTCCTTCCTGGCCACCACCTGTAGCCAGGCCTGGCAGGTGGGCGGCACCATGGGCTCCGACGGCTCCCAGTTCCCGTACGAGGGCACGGTGAGCTCCACGTCAGGGATGTTCCAGCTCTGGAGCAACGACATGGCGCCCAGCACCGCCCTCAGCACCCACCAGATGACCTTCACCGTGCCCAAGGTGCAGTTCCCCGGACACATGCAGTCAGGCCTGGGCCACCACCACCACCACCACCCACACCACCACCACCACCACGAGCTGCCTCTCACCCCTCCGGCCGAGCCGCCCTCCTCCTACTCCTTCGAACTCTCCCCGGTCAAAGTGCTGTCCTCGCAGCCCCAGGCCAACGGCTCCTACTACCCGCAGCACAACTCTGTCGGACAGAACTTCCCCAGCTTCCTGCAGAACTCCTCGGCTAGACACCACCTGCCTGGAGGCCACGTGGAGGACGGGCAGCAGTGGTGGAGCCTGCCCCAGACCAACGCCACCCCGTCCAACCACCCGTTCTCCCTGGGCAGGCAGCTGGTGCTGGGGCACCAGCCGCAGATCGCGGCCCTGCTGCAGGGCACCTCCAAGGGCCTGCTGAGCTCCACCCGCCGCTGCCGCCGCTGCAAGTGCCCCAACTGCCAGGCCAACGGTGGAGGTCTGGAGTTCGGGAAGAAGAGACTGCACATCTGCCACATCCCCGAGTGCGGCAAGGTGTACAAGAAGACGTCGCACCTGAAGGCGCACCTGCGCTGGCACGCCGGGGAGCGGCCCTTCATCTGTAACTGGCTGTTCTGCGGGAAGAGCTTCACCCGCTCGGACGAGCTGCAGCGGCACCTCCGCACCCACACCGGCGAGAAGCGTTTCGGGTGCCAGCAGTGTGGCAAGAGGTTCATGAGGAGCGACCACCTCTCCAAACACGTCAAGACCCACCAGACCAGGAAGAGCCGGTCGGGCCCGCCTTCACAGAGC
Source organism: Karalla daura (assembly GCA_029224185.1). Taxonomy (NCBI): domain Eukaryota; kingdom Metazoa; phylum Chordata; class Actinopteri; order Chaetodontiformes; family Leiognathidae; genus Karalla; species Karalla daura. The sequence continues at coordinate 5,306,262 of CM055193.1, read as the reverse complement.
AGCACGGACCCTCTGCTCGCCAACATCAAGAGAGAGTGACTGCAGAGCTGCAGGTCCTGAGAGGCGACAGAGAGCGGACAGACTGTGTGACTCACACTTTACTGCCATAGGTTTGCACTAGAGGACGAGCGTCGAACTCCCCGAACATTCGACATCCCCTACTTTTGACGTCCAGTAGAAGCATTGAAACACATTTAGAAATCATTTTGCAATCAAAGTACCTGCGTGTCGGCTGAGGCAGGGCACCTTCAAAGAATACTTGAAGCTTCTTTTCCAGTGATGTTGTAGTTTCACTCCTCAGCGCCACACAGACTCACCCGAGACGAGACAATTCAACTGTTTGCAATTTGTTAAACTGTTGTGTGAACCACATTTAAATTTTTAATAAATAAGTTAATTTTGTAAATATTTCATCCTTGTGAAAAGAAATCAAAATCAATCAAAAAAATCACGTTGTCTAAATTATTACAATCAAGGTAAATGTATGCCTTAGTGTAGCCAAAACATCATTTCTGCTCTCGGATTCAGGTTCATAATTGGAAAATACTTTTGTTGTTGTTGATAATTACAATTTTTATTCCGCATCACGCCCTGGTTTGACTGCCTCAAGGTGGGATCTTATTAGAAATGTGAGTCTTTGATCTACAGATCTTATCTCGCCTGCTCTTGAGCAGCATCACTGCTCCGGATCAGCCAACACTTCTTTTTTTTTTTTTTCTTTTTTTTAAATTCAATGTAAATTATGTACAAATATCATGAGCAATTTTATTGGGAGTTATGGCCGCATGTAAATTTGAATAAACATTGTCCTTGCTGAAACAACTTCACCGTTTCTAATAATGTTATTTTCCTTCATTTTGACGACTGGTTGCAAACTCACTGTATGTGACTGACAGAGAGAGAAGTGACGGTTTTAACCCCTTCGGCTCATTCACAAGACGTGTGAGTTTCTGAGCTCCTAAAGATCTAACATTATATTTAAATGATAATGGGATTTCATTCAGAATACAAATGCGGCCCTCTGTCCTGCTGGCGTGAAGGAAGAAGCTCCTAAAGAAGCCCTAACATGGTGGGCTGTTCAAAGATCTTCACACCTCAGAGTAAATACCCAATCCATTGACGGAGCTGTTTGTCTCGCCTGCTGCAATCAAGTTCACAGTCATGTGGCTTTTAATGAGTGTTTTCTCTCTCTCAGCGGAGAAGATTGAGTCAACAGATGCAACAGAGGGCACTGGAGAGGAATTCCCTGTGAATGGGACCCCTGTTGTTGAGACCCCCTCAGTGGTGACAGGAACTCCCTTTGATTTTGCACCCTTGTGAAAGTTAATACCCCCTTGGCCCCCCCTCCGTCCACAGCCTCCATATATCACAGCCGTGTTACGATCGGCCCTGCTTTACTGCCCAGAATGGGGCTTTATTCAGAGGCCAGCCAACCAGATGTCTGCTCATCCAGGGGTTTCTTCTCTTTGTTTTTAATCCTGTTTGAACTTTCTCCAAAGGGGGGGGATGCAAGCAAAATGCGTTGCCTTTGTCTTTATCAGGGGATCCCAGAAGTGAAGCCCAAGGAGCTCAAGGACTGGGCCTATAGAAAATATAATATTAAAGTCACACGACTGGTTAAATTAATAAAGACAGAGTATAAAAGCACAGAGTATAAAACTCTGATTGGGGATGTGAAGAGTCTGCGGAGTTTCCACAACGAGACATCACTGCAAAGAAACAGAAACTCACCACTCGGCTTCAAAAAGACACTTTTTTAATTCGATATGATACAACAGCTTCTACACAGTCAAACATGGCATTAACCATCCCTCTCCTGGTCGCATGTCCTAGCTTTTGGTTCTCTGTAGTGGTCTTAGTTTGTGCTAACACGTCAGTTCACATCAACTGCAGTGGGTCGGATGAGATAGTGCCGCTTGCAAATTATCTCAGGATGTTTTGTGCATTTTATCACTGTTTTTGGAGGGGCGGATTACTGAGCAGTGTTGTGAGCACGAAAATGTGAGGCCTATTGATCTTTGGTGCAGCTGTATGAGTCAACTAAGCTGGGAGTAAAAGTCTTGTGGGGACCTCTACTGGCCACAAAGAAGAACTGACCTGATCCTGCTCTCCTTTTTTGTCACTAAGGCGCCACAGTCCAAATAGAAAGGCAGAGTTTTGTTGTTGTTTTGTTGTGTTTTTTTTTCCAGAAGAGTTGTGGCAAACAGAGCTGAGTTTTTGGCACTGTTGTCTGAGGGAGCATGCAGATTCATCAGCATCTAGCAACGTATTACCCTTCATTTCAACCCGCGGGAAGAGTAACACCTCCTGGCATACCCGGGTCACTCTTCATCTTACACTTAGAAACGTACGTCTGCCTTTACGGTATGCACTGTACAGTATTTAGTCCACGAGGGCGAAAGCTAACAGAGATTATAGAAATGGTGCACAGCCTTGACATGACAACGGTGGACTAATAAAACATTTCATATTAGTTGAAACCGAGGAACCTTGAAGGACCCGCGTCCCTAAAGCAACAAGCCACCCCCGTCTTTGTCCTGCAGAACAAACATCTGTGTGAAGTAGCATCGTGACGGTCCGTCGTCACTCCGGAGATGTTGCATGCAACACTTTGGGTCAGCACAGCAGTCCCGTTAAAATGCACCTACTGAGTGAAGCAACTCCTCTGGAGTTGCCCAAAGAGCAAAAGAAAAAAAAAAAGTATTCTGGAGTGACGTCATACCCAGGGAGATCCTCCAGGGGGCTTCATCGCGCCTTTTTTGTCCAGATCAAACGAGGACCAGTCAAACAGAATAAGAGAGCACCGCGGGCCTCTCAACACTGTGGCCGGGAAGAAAGTTCTTCACTTTCAGTTGAAATTCGAGTGAGTTAAAGTCCTCGTGGCTTGTTCGCATCAAGTGCTCTCCTTTTTTTCTTTTTTTTTTCCAACTCTCATCGACACAAACAGCAAGTTGAGCTGTCAGCAGGGGAATGACAAAATGCATCCATGGAGCTGTACTTGTCTTCACAATGGGCTGAGGGGAGCCTCCACTGCTACTCCTCACACACACTTACACACACTTACACACATCGCTGCATACATAAACACGCATCCAGACACACACACACAACTCCAGTGACCGCCCCAATTAGGAATGGATATTTCTTCATCAAACAAATTCCCCCTTGCCCTTTGACAGAGAGCAGAGTATGGCAGACGAACTCTCAAAAAAGGTAAAAAGCAGAAGTTGTCATAACACTGAGTGTCCAGTAGGCTGAGTGCACCGATCTGAGTCACTTTGTAGCTGCAGCCCAGAATTCCTTCATGTGTTCCTTCATAACGTTCTCCTCCTGTTATCCTGTAGAAATCTTGACCGGACGTCCTGTCTTCCTGTGTCCACAGCTGTGGCGCTGACTGCTGTCCTCCTGACCCGGGAGACAGACGGGTCCCAGGGTTCAGAGGTCGTCCTCGGCCAGCTGAGTCAGGTTACTGGGCCGACGTCCAGCAGAGGGCCCCGCCATCGGAGCGGGGCCCCCCACCTCTGTGGCCTGGCCCCTGCGACAGCTGCTGTCTGCTGCCCTCTGCTGGACAAAGAGGGAACAACATCACCCAGCTGCACGACACACAACTACACACACATAAAATATAATGATGAAGAGGTATAGAGTCATGGAAAGTGCAGTGTTAAAGTATATTGTTGAAATTAATTTGCTTCTTGTTTTATCCAGATATCTTTTTTCTCAACTTCTTCTAACTTTCTTTTCACAGATGAAAATCTTGTACAAGAATCGCAACACAAAAAAGCAAGCAGAACTGTCTGAGTGTTTACTGCTGCTGTGCATTGCCCCGTGCTCAGTAGATCCTCTATCGCTGGGTGAATATATGGAACATAAAGAAAGGAAGCGTTTATCTGCCTCTGATAGGCATCTCTCTCTGATTTCCTCATCTGGCTCTGGCCTGCGTCCTGTTTGCTTTGTCCTGGTCCCGTCCAGACTGAGTAAACACGTGGAGATGTGGAGAACAACAACCGGCGGCGTGTCCCCTCCACACACACACACACACACACACCAGCCAACACACCAGTGATGACAGAGGGAGCCCTGCTAATGGTAATGTAAAGAACAACAACAGGATGCTGTCATTGTTGCCCTGCCAGATGGATTATACTTCAAAGTAATGGACAGACAGGCCAGAAATTTTTGGAAATGCCATATTTTGAGAGAATGTTCAGGGAGTTTCCCTTCTTTGTACTGACCAGAGTGGAACACAAGCAGCCAGCATTGTGATCCATTTCCTTCAGAAATATCTCGATTCCCTCTTCATCCAATAGGGGGAGAGATAACTCTTCTTGTGAGTCTACCAGTCCTTTTCCCGTTTCTGTCTCTAAATAAATGGTTACAATTTACTAAGGTCTTTCATCTTTTAATTAACATTAATGAGCACATTGGAATTATTGTTAGACGTTATACAATGGGCCATTATTTCCCCAGCGGTTCGCTTCCTGTGGCTTGTTTTGTCGTTAATTTTCCCTCTGCTGGTGTTGAATAATCTCTGCTATGCAGGCCGGGAGCACAGCGTTCAGCTGCGCTCCAAATAATAATGGTGCTTTGAATGCAGCACAAAGGAGGCGGCTCGCTCTGTGGGTGCGATGCACGCGTGCACACTACCTGTGCACTTTGTGCGGTGGGTGTGTAGAGCCCGTTGGACACAGCTTGACAGTTTGGCTGATCAGCGAAGCCCAGCTGGACGTGTGATGGAGAAACAGTGTGAGAGTCAGCAGGCTGGATGGCAGAGGGCTGCAGAGGCAAACAACACAGACACGACAACACTCAGGACTTCTCTCTGTTCAGTTCACCAACAGGAACTTGTTGAATTAAAGACTGAAAAATTATTATAAATTGTTCCCACAGGTCGTAGGATTAGCAAAACTGGTCTCATTTCAACCTTGGCCGAAAAGAAAATGACAAAAAGTCTTCCTAGTGTCATGTTACTTTAAATCATAAGACCCCAGAGTCTTTTCACATCCTTTCCAATAGTGCAAACTCAAAAAAGCACAACTCTGACCATAACACATAGCAGCAACAAAGCTCTAAAGTAAACTCAACTTGTTCTCCTCATATTGTTTGGCAAGACCTTATATAAGAGCAAAATTCTGTAGGAAATGAGGAGCTCTTCCACTGTGTAGCACAAAATGTTGCACAAATTTGTTTTTTATTGTTAAAAAAAACTTGTATTATTTATATGATCTCACTGAACTTTCCTTTATATTAGAGTTACATTTCTGCATCCTGTCTGCTATCTCAACTCAGATCAAAAAGTCAAGCATATTCTCTATATATGCCCTGGCCCACACACACACACACACACACACACGTATTATATTGTTTTTATTACTCCATGTGTGTGTGTGGCAGCCAAGTCCTGAGGAAACAGGTCCAGGCCTGGCTGCGTCTCAGGTGTCTCATAAAGCCGGACAGTGTCACTCTATGTGCAGCAGACGCAGACAGAGGAAGGAAACCTACGTCTCGCTGAGAGTAGCTGTCTGCGGCCCCGGGTCCCGGGCCCTGGCTGGGCAGGTAGAGCGCGGGCAGCGACGTGTTGTGCGAGTGGAGCGAGGGCAGCTTGTGGCGGTCGATGGAGGCGGAGGAGTGGGGCCGCAGGGCGCTGGCAGCAGACAGCGGGGGCCTCATGCTGCGGCCCAGGCTATTGGATTTACTCTCTCGTCGCTGGTACTCGATGGGAGACTGTAAGGCTGAAAGACACAGAGGAACCGTTCTTCTGAGCTCTGCACTTGTGTTATTGTGGTAATTTTAACCCACTATTTAGCATTTAAGAGCGCAGCATAAAGATTTAATAAATGGGTCATTGCACATCATAGTGCAGCTGTGAGCAGACATCACGGTTTAATATCTTCACATTAGTGTTTTATTATGATGCCGTTCGTTTTATGCTTGCATGGGGAGTTGTATCGGCTTACAGCCCCATGACTTTGCTGCAAGTCTTTATGTGCAACGCAGAAATGCTACAAGAGGGTTAAAGTACAGATTTGCTTTTGTTCTTTTGTGTCATTCAAAGAAAATTTAATGATGGAAACTAAAAGAGCAACAGCAATGAAACTACTGATGCAAAGGCCCATTTCAGCCTGTGAAAATATCTCTGACTTCCTCCCACAAGTCACAATTTCTGTTCCAATCCCTGTCACAATGCAAGATAAAAGTTTAGAAAATAGAAAAAGTGCTTTTATATTCAGAGAGAGTTCACATCAACAGCATGAAATGGTTAAAAAGAAAAAGGCACACCCACACAACTGCCTGGTATTGTGTGTGAGCTGTCAACAAAGAGAGTTTGGTTCTGGAACATGGGTCTCACCATTGAGGAAGTTGCGCTGGGACTCGAGGATCTGGACCACATCGTTGACCCAGGCCCTGCAGATCTCCGGGGAGGAGGCCAGCATCTGGAACCTCACCACGCTCCCATCAGGGTTACGAGAGGTGAGCACGAAGCGGGCATCCTCGCCGTCCATGCCGGGCTCCACCCCCAGGCAGCTCACCTGGAAGCACAGCACATCTGACTAGCACCTGCGAGGAGCCGGCCCGCAGAGCTGCTTGTTAAATACTTCACTAAGTAACGCACGCAGGCCCCCAAACGAATCCCTGCTGTGGGGTTATGTAACCTGTGCTGATTTAAGGGAACGGATTGGTGCGGATCTGTTGTGTAACTCGTAACCTGGGAGTAAAATGTACTTTCTCATCTTTTTGATATGTTGCTTTCCTTAAAGGGGACCTAGAATGGCTGATTGGAATATTTATCCTCGGTGTTAAAAATAAAAGGCTGTGGAACAGTGGTTTCATCAGAAACGTCCCAGATGCTATTTTACCAGTTCTTTCACAGTCCTATTTTTAGGTGTGGCCCTTTTTAGGGCCTGTCATGCTTATCTGGGAGCAACACACAGGCTTCACACTGATTGGCTGTCTCATCTGCCACTCCAATGAATGATTATGTGACTCAATGGTCTGTTAGTAGCTTTTTCTTTTTTATTTCATTTACTTATATACCTACTATTCATTTACTTATGTTCCTGAATGAAAGCAGGTAACTATTTTGGCTACAGAGAACTATTTTATATGTTCTATCACACATTACATCTCTGTTTTGATTTGATTATTTAGCTGCAATTTCTTTTCATCCATTCATTATTTGTCCATTTATTTTAGAGCATGGTGGCTGATTTAACCTTTCTATTTTGTTTTCATCACATTTTGTCAACTTCTGATGCTTCTTGAGCTTGAAAATGAGCAAATCTTTTTGCACCCCGTTTCAGCTGAGATGAAGAGAGAAGTTCATCAGTGCTCAGTCATCATGGGAAACACTCTGAGAAGAGTTTAAGACTGAGAAAGTAAACTAACTTTTTTTTTCATGTGAAGTTCTCTGTGAAGTTGTTGCTGGACATATCAGGAGACCTCAGCCATGTTTCCCTGACACTCTGAACATGGTGGAGTCCATTCTGAATATCTCAGATCATCCACTTCACAAGACCTTAATGGAGCAGAACATGGAGGTGATGGATGGCCCGTCTCTCTACAATGCTTTCTACTCACAGCCATCAAGCTTTTTCATTCTACTGCAGATGGTAGATGAGCTGCCAGACATGAGAATGTTTTTGAACCTGCTCTAGTTGGGTCAGGACTCGACCGTTAGTTTACTGTTACAGTGTTTTTCCTCTCCGTGTCCCCTTCAAACATCACGTGTGAATGACTTCCCACATCTCCGCGGGCACCCACCTTGATGCTGTTCTTAAAGATGTACCCCGGCAGCGAGAAGCCTTTCTTCCTGTCGATGGGCTCGCTGAAGATGACCAGCTGCTCGAAGAGGAAGACGCGTCTCTCCTTGGCACGGGACAGGAAGCTGCTGTCCTGCTCGGTGACGGTGAAGGTGTCCTGCTGGAGCAGTTTTCCCTGGGCCGTGATCTTCCCCTGGTGCCACAGCGAAGCACAACAAACAGAGGAAGCGGTAACAGTGTGGTTTTCATGGACTGAATAGCTGGCAGGAGAAATGTTTTGAAGGCTGTGGAGGATGGTTAAAATTCCTGAGACGTACCTCAAAGCCTTGTAGTCTGCCCACATTCATCATGTCATTGCAACGTTTTGGCACAAAGCACATCACTTCCACTGCTTTCTGTTGAAGAGACAAAAGAGAGGTCTGTTATCACAGATCCCGAATGCACACAACGTGTCGTTGCACCTCGCATCGATGCTCTCACCTCCAGCTCCTCGGTGTCCATCCCAGCTTTCGTGTAATACTTCAGGAAGTCCTGCTCAAATAAACACAGCATGGTCACCAGAGCATTCCAGGTTTACTGGCCAGAGTAAGGTGAGGACATCTGGAGGAGTATTTATGGGTTCTGAGCCCACCTTTCATTTGAATGCCAGAGGGCAGAGATTTCTATTTAGGCAAAGTTTAATACCAGGGATGTCATTTTATGATCATCTTCAAAGACCCGTGCATACGATAGTGCCGATCCTCGGCTAGGATGAAGTCCCATTATGTAATTTGTTTCTTCCTCTCTGGCTGGAAAGTAGCCTGAGCAGATCAAACGTCCTGTGTGTCGTCAGTGTTTCAGCACAGAGGGATGTGTGTGTGTGTGTGTTTTTGCATGTGTGTGTGTGTGTGCGTGTTTGGATGTTTACAACCCTCTCACTGACCCTGCTGAGTGTCAGACAGCTGCACATCGTTGCGTGTGTGAGTGTGTGTGTGTGTGTGTGCGCGTGTGTGTGTGTGTATGGGTGCATGTGTGATCAACAGCACAGCAGCTCTCTGTTTTTCACCTTGAGCAGCAGCTGGTACTTCATGATCCTCTGGACAGGTTTGATGAGCAGGTCGTTGAGCTGCAGCCTGTGGCCCAGCTGCTGCCTCAGCTCCTGACGGACACGACAACAACAGCACATGAGTCAACCAGACAGTCGCAGCGCAGAGAGCAGCAGCTAGCGGCCAGGCCCACCCCTCCATTTATCACAGGGATTATAGCGTTAATGTATTTGTTGTGTGGCAGTGAAAAGGAACTGATTACAGTCTGAATAATAAATGGCAGCAGCACAGACACCCACACAGCCATGTATAATATATAGAATAGGTGCGCTTGGACATTCATGCATGCTAAATGGCTCATTGGCTGCTGCACCGTTTCTCATGTGGGCACTCAAACGTATTATGGACAAAATCTAAAACAAAAAGTGAGACGTTCAGCAGCACTCACCTCGAAATACGTCTCGATGTACTCTGAGACAATATGTTCTGACTTGGGCTTGTTTTGACAGTATACGACATACATATGCAGACGCCTCTCCTGCAGCACAAATGAAACAGTCAAAAGAAGAAATCGTTCAGGAGGGAGAAACCACTGGCACAAATTGGCACAAAGTGAAACAGACTTTTGACAGGGATAAAAATGTATTTCTACACTGCTATCTTGCACTGCAGAGAAATGAAAATGCCCCTTGAAAGTGAGCATAAACCTATAAAGATCTATGTGCGGTGTCTCTGGCTGCTTTTGGGAGCAGAGCAATAATGATTTGTAACAGAGAGCAGGACCTTTGAAGCTAACTCTGTCGGGTTAGCGCCTACTCTTCCGTGACTAATTGGCACGGGACAGCATATGTGGCTCTGCTGAAAGCTCTAATGGAGTTCCACGTAGATGAGCATGGGGTTATGTATAATTTACCCAGGTTACCCTCAGTGAAACCCGACCCTTTTAGAGCCTGTCAGAGTGTACCTAGCAACAAGCTGCACGGCTCTGCAGCCTGGAGACCACTGAGCTGCTCCACCTGAATACAGACATCATGCCTGCATCTCTGCAGCAGACGCTTTCAGTAGTATGGCTGCATGTTTACATGTGTTTATGTGCTGCATGTGTGCGAGCACACGTGTTGCATATCGGTGACGGGGATCTTGTTAAAAGCAGATTGCAGGTTTCTGCTTTTCATTAGAGCCGTGTTCCCAGTCTGCTTGTTTTCACAGTTTGACACCATGCTAAGATTTAGTTACAAGTTTCTTTATTCCTCCCGCAGGCTTTTTAAGTTGATTATCCAGTGGGCTGAGCCTTATTGAATTGTTTAAAGAGCTGCAGACAAAGGGAGAGTGAATATCGCAAAAGAGAGACACAGGCATTTAACTTAATCATCTTCAGACAAGAAGCAACAGCAAGTTGGTCAAATTACCCATCATGTCTGCCCAGTCTGCATGTGCCACCACTTAACCAATATATATAAATCTAATTTTGCTCCCTGTATTAGTCCTGTGATGCTATACCAGCTCAGACCTGATTCTTGGCTAATAACAGTACAACAGTGGTTGTACCACTTTTCTGTATCTTTCTTTCAGCCAAAATATGTTAGAAGAAGTAGGTCCAGAGCTCATATCAAAGAGCCAGAGCTGAAGGGTTGTTATTCCTCCTTTTATTCTTGTTGTCCTTACTGGCTGTTTTCTTCCCCCTGGTGTTTCCTGACCGGTCCAGCCCAGACTGGAAATCGGCCAGTGTGTCGTTCGTGTGTGTGTGTGTGTGTGTGTGTGTGTGTGTGTGTGTGTGTGTGTGTGTGTGTGTGTGTGTGTGTGTGCGTTTGCTGTGTGCGCTGCTGTGAAAACATGGCCTGGGCTGAGACGTATCAGTGACAGGGAAGTGGAAGCAGAGACGCTGGCAGCCGGGAGAGAAGGAGGGAGGTAGAGTATAGGATAAACAGGAGCTCTGCGTGTTTTCTTTGCTCTGTTTACCCTCATGCCAAACAAGGAAGCAGGCGTAGACACTTCCACTGACATGAGTGCATGTGTGTGTGTGTGTGTGTGTGTCGGTGTGTGTGTGTGTGTTCATATGTATGTGTGTGTGTGTGTGCATGGGTGGTGTGCCTCCACGGTAGTCATACTCACATGTTTAATGAAGAGCTGAGCCAGTCTCTCTGGCTCTGCCAAACACTTCTCCAGCTCTCCCAGGAAGTAACTGCAAAGAGAAATGACACACACACACACACACAGAAAGAGAGAGAGGAATACAGAAGGAGTGAGCGAGAGAGAGAGAGAGAGAGAGAGAGAGAGAGAGAGAGAGAGAGAGAGAGAGAGAAAGAGTCCGACACACACGCGCACACACAGGCACAATCATCCCCAAAACGGAAGGTCAGATTTGTCTCCTGACCTATTGTTCCTTTGTCCTCCTCTCAGCCACAAACACAATACTCTGCAAATCACAGTTTGTCTTTCACTGTGAATGCAACTGGAGCAAACATACAATTTTCCACATGAGGAAATCAAATGAATCGCAATAAAAAAGATAAATAAATAAAGTCAAGGACTTACTCTTTATGCCAGTCAAATATTTGGTGAATGTTCCCAAAAACAATCTTGTCTTTTCCCTTCATATCCTCCGGTATACTTTTAGAGTTCATTGTGCCCATGTAGCCCTGCAAGGAGACGACAGAGCTGCTGACGTCTGATCACAGCTACAGAAATCATGAAACGCCGCAGCAAACACGCACACACGCACACACACGCGCTTTCGCTGCACTTTTATTAACTTTAAGATGGCAAAAATTCTCCTCGGAACCAAAATATCTCCTGCTATTTCAGGCAGTGGGAGATGGATCGCCCTGCAACATAATACTCTTCAGGCTAATAATTCACAAAATCTGCTTAAGACTGCAGACGGTGGGATGGAGGGAGACCAAAGTGTGGAGGGAAGTGAAGGAATTGTGATAATAAGGATTTAAAGCTCTCTCTGACAGACTGGGGGGATGACTAAGTTCCCACTTCTCTGTCGGTGCAGACTGTGTGTTTCTAGCTGGCAGACGACGAGGTTTTACCTCCACTATGAGCCCCAGGTCTGCCACATAGTGCTTCTCCGTTTCAATAAGCTCCTTCAGAACGTACCTGCAAAGATACAAGATACAAACGAGGGAGGATTAGTGTGAGAGATGCAGTTTGTCACCCTGCAAAAATCTTGATTGCACTTAATTTTATGGGGGGAAATTTTCCTAATAATGTGCCTGAGAGGGACTGTGAGCTGCTTGTACAGGGATAGTGGAGACAGTGTTCATTTAAATGAGTCTAATGAATTAATTTGATCCGCAGTGTCTTTTAGTGGAATCAGATGAACGGCCAAACGTTTTGAATGTGAAAGACGGAAATAATAGTTTCGAGTTACTTCCAGGGATTTTGACCGCTTTTCACAGCTTTCACCACATGTCATGGAGATGGTCAGTAACACGATGTGATTACAGACGATCAAGACCATGATATGTGGTTGAAAGCCCCAAGGAGAGCTGCAGTAATAACTGGAGCTGAGACTTGAAGTTTTGCTTTTAAAGATAGTTTGAAATGTAATACAAGGGAATGTGAAATGTAGACAAGCATAAAATTCAGTCTGAAATGTAACCCAATCAGCAATCACTAAAGAAATGGCACTACTATGTCATGAGCTCATGCATAGACAACTTTACCTGCTCTGTATAAGATCCTTTCGGTCCTAACTTAATGTATCTGCAGCCTGGAGTTTACCAACGATGCAAACAATGTTTGTGTGTATGCAGAGTCAAATATTAATATAGCGTATATTAATAATCACTAAGAATTATCACCTGACATTTCAGATCATTTATTTGGCAAGAGGACAGGGTCAGCCAGAGTGTTACTTTTCTCCATTTCTTTGCAGGCATTCGCTTTGTCATAGCAGGGAAAGCAGCGGTAATCACATTAGGAATGGCTGTGAAGTGTCTCAGTAAACCGTGGCAGAGTGACAGTGGAGCAGCACGCACTTTACTTGCACCCCAAAGTGAAGCAACTGGAGGAAGCAGGCATTTAATCACTGCCACTCTTTCAACAAAATAAAGTGACTTTTGAATGCACTCTTACTGCTTTTGGTTGTATTTGTTTCTCCCCATTTTTTGAGAAGGAAAATTTAAGTTAAGAGTGAAATATTTAATCTTCATCTTTACTCGTATTCATCTCATTTCACCTTACCAGATGCATGGTCTATCGTTTCCCCAGTAGCACTACTGCACTTTGTGTTCAGCGCTATTAATGTTGGCTCATTTGCTTTGTTCCAATTCAGGGGCTAAGACGATACCATTGTTACCATTTTACTTTTCTCTTATTTCTCAAAAGCTGTACACAAATGCCAAGAGCAAACCAAATGTTCCTGAGAGTTTACCTGAGAATGAACCAGACATGGAGCCGAGTTTCTCTGGTTAATGAACCAGTGTTCACTAAATGAACAAAATATCCACAAACAATGCTAATATCACACACACACAGGCTTCAATGACACTTTCTTGCCATGGCCCCTGGATCATGGTCTTGATTGGTTGTGAGCAATGACTGATCAACATGGTTTCATGTGGTTTTGCCTCCAGTCAGTGGAGTATAGCAGTTGACCACCTCTTCTAGCCGATCTCCGCTCTTTGTTTTCTTCTGCTTCCTGTCTCTATTGCTGCATTCACATATGCCCAAATGGTCCAATTTTTGAGCTTTAAGGCTCCCTGTTTCATAGTAACTGCTGCAAATGAGCAAGGTCTGATTTATTTAAGGTAATATTCTAGTAACAGAACCATGCAATGGTAGACTAGACCCTCTAATGTTGTTATTACGAGGAGGATGAGAGGCAGATGTCTTTGCATAGCTCAATCTTGTTCGTTATGCACACATGTACATATATGTAGCACATCTCCCCCTTGCTGTGGGACTGGACAGCCGATGAACCACGTACATGCTTTTCTCTAAGGCACTCTTCCTCTCCTCCTCGGTGTCAGCCGCAGCCGACCACTGGCTGGAGGTGTCGTCCATCAAGACAGAGCCGCTGTCGTCCGGCAGCACAGAGGTGGACTCTGTGTCCTGAGGAACCTGAGACAGACACACAGACAGACACACAGACAGAGAGACTGTGTTTCAAAGGTTCAGTGCCACTGTCCAGGAATAAAGGAGGCTCGGGGAGATAAAGAGCAGAGAGACATGATAATGATGCAGGTTGCCAAGGTGACAGGGAGAGCAGAGAGACACGAGGAACAGAGACTGAATGATAAGAAGATCAGCTTCAGATAGTCACTGTTAATGATCCATGCTGTGTGCATTAGCCACAGGAAGATGGAGAGAAAAAACGATCCAAAGATAGAGGCAAAGAGTTGGAGGAAGCAACAGGCTTCAAAGATAGAGGAGAGTTTATAATACAACGCAGTGCACACCTACGACAGCACTCCACGTCTATATTGTTTGATTTCATTCTATCTTATTGTTTTAGGATTCACACTAATGTATAGATTCATTCTTGCACAGCACCGCAGCGAGGAGTGACCGTCAGCACTGCCACATTGGTTGCACATTGTACAATTACACACAGGACAGAGCCAAGGTTGCTGTGATCTAATCGATTGTGTCCGTGTGTTACATACATGACCTCTTTTTCATGCTTTTTCCTGGAATTGATATCATTTCCTGTGGGGGTCCTGCTGCAAATATAGAGTCATTGTGCAAGCCGCAACAAAGCCTGCAAAGAATCAAACCGCGAACCAGTGGATACATGTTTCCCATCTGCACACGACCCCCGTGTTTGGGTAACCCATTTCTCTCTCACAATAAGCACAGTAATCGCCTTTGTATGGTCGTAAAATGACTCACTGCCATCTCTCTGTACAATTGCATCTGCTCGCAACGTTCCTCACTCTATTTTTAGCCGTGATGTTCATCTATTTTCTCTTTAGACCATTCACTCTTTCCTGGCTGTGTAAACATATAGGGGCAGCCGTCTGTCCACACCTTAATCCCTGTTTTCCATTGTCCAAGTCAGGCAGAACCTCCCCACCTTAAACACATACACAAACCTGCACACACACACACACACAGAGCACAGACGTATGTCTGATCCGCAGGCTCCCCTCACAGGCGACCGCCTGATGGAGAAATAAATAGACAGATCTGATAGGTACACAAGCAAATAGAAGACTTTTCTCCGGATTGCTCAATTTGTTCACCTGCCATCTCCGTGATTAATTTGTTGGCGTCTCCAAGTTGTGATCATTCAGTTCTGTCACAGTAATACATGTGTGTGTGTGTGTGTGTGAGAGAGAGAGAGAGAGAGATAAAGCAAAGCCGAGAGAACAGTGAGAGTGTGTGGAGAGACAGAGAGGCTCCACAAAGACCCTCTCTCTCTCCCCCAACTCGTCTTGCCCCGCTAGGAGTGCTCCAGCCTGGCTGACAGGTCTCCCTGGCTCCCTGATCACTTCCAGATGTGCTGTGGCAAAGCCCAGAGGAAAAAATTCTCCACGTCTCCCTCTGTTGCAAGTTTTGTTTTTCTACTCAGAAGCTGATGAAGTTAAAAAAAAGAAAAACCTGACAACAGTTTTTAGTAAAAGCTGAGGTCATGCTTTTCGTGTGGGATCTCACAAAAACATCTATCATAACAGCTCCATCACTCTGGAGCGGGAACCGATTCTTTTCCTTTTTTCACTCTCGCTTTCCTGAAGTGAACAGGTCAAAAAAATCTGACGTGTTAAGTTTCAACTAAAAACAATCAAGTCTATGTAAAAACAAAAAAAGTCTTTTACGAGATTAAACAACAGAGGTTGTTTGTTGGCCAGAGAAAAAAGAGGAAAAAAAAGTGTATTTATTATTCTATTATGTTATATTTATAAGAGTGGCTCAGTTTCACACTGCTCTTGTGGCAGCTGGGGACTTGGAAGAAGCTTTAACTGTGATGTTTTCACACCAGCTCTCAGGCATCAGGCCCAGGGATGTTTGTTGATGCTTCGGGCTGATGCACCTCTTACTTCTGCAGTGATGCCGTCTGCAATTTCCTACGTTTTAATGGGCTCCCGAGTCCTGGAGAGACATGGGTTTAGACTTTTGCCAAGCACAGCCTCGTCTAGAGTTAATAACTGCGATTTCCCAGCTCTGTCAGCTGTCTCTGGACTTGAAGAGAGTTCACGGTGACGTTTCCTTCATTTCTTTTCACCATTTCTTTTCCTGCCTCGCTGAGAAACTGTTACTAAGCTGTTTGTTTATATTTATCCGTGGGTCAAGGTGACAGACTGTACAAACTGTTCCCCGGCCTAATGAAGACCGTGATCTGTAGATCTGGCTTCCCTTTAGACACCACATCTTGTTTAATGGCTGATATACAATCTCCAGAACTTTCCATTGAGCGAGGAACAATAAACATTTAGTCAAAAACTATGTTCTGCTGCGGCTGCGAGATTAGAGGCAACTGTGCGAGGAGAAAGGAGAAAAAACAAGCGTACATTTTAACTCTGGACATGTGGAGACAGCAACCAAGGCTCAGAGATGACTGACCTACATAATTCAATCTGCCTACTTCTACCTCTCTCGCCCTCCCTCTCCAAAGATTGGCAGTAAAAACACCAAAGCACTGACCTCATCCCTCTGATGTAATCGTATTAATGGCTTTTGATGTGTTGTTGAGCCCGAAATTAGGATTTAAGTGCTCTGGTGTCGATTCAACAACAGGAGACACTCACACAATGCTCAGATATCACTACTGTTACAGTGATACGGCTTCGGCTCCGATGATTCATGGAATATTACTGCAGCTCAGGCAAATCCCATGTTCTGCCAGGCTTTCATCTTCCTCACAGCGAACAGGGACTCTCTGCACCCCGACGTGAGACCATCCAACGCCACGAGCGACTGCCTGACCGTTTGATGCGGAAATCAAAGCATGTGTGTGCATGTATGGTCCTTTGTCGCTTCACAGACGTGGAGTCATCTTTCATCACATCTGTCGCTTCGCCTGCTATCCTGCTTTCCTCCTCTGCAGGCATGTCCTTTTGCAACATGTCGAATGTGAGTCATGCGTCACGCAGGTCGCTGTCAAACCCTGGCCTCTGCTCCTCGGGCACATCGATCTCCTCTGAGAGAGCCTTGCATTCAATCATACTCCCTTTTGTGTGTATGTGTGTGTGTGTGTGAGAGACAGTGAGAGCTCACCCCATCTGTGTGTCTGGGGTCTAAATATCTTTGCATCTGTGGTCATGTGCGTGTGTGTGTGTGTGTGTGTGTGGTTGCTCCCGTGCGTTTGCGTGCTTGTTTCTCTGGATGGCTGAGCTCTGCAGGCAGTAGGAGAGTTAGTCATTTCCACATCTGGCTGCAGGGCCGTGGAGACAAACAGTGCTGGTGTCACCTCCCCGCCAGGCTGGGTCCACACTGAGAGGATGACTGCTGCTCCACTCAGACCGTCTACGCCGAGCGAACTCTGCGCTAACGTGAAAGAAATGCAGCAGACTGACTCCGCCGATTAATTACTCTGACAAAGAGGCCGTAAAATTTAGAGCATTTTATGGCGTCCTGTTACAAATGACTTCTTGTATTTCATCCCTCGCTATGCAGTGGATAGGTGCGTGTTAGTTTTGCGTCAGACGGTGCAGACGGACCT
The DNA here is from genome assembly GCA_029224185.1 of Karalla daura. Classification (NCBI taxonomy): domain Eukaryota; kingdom Metazoa; phylum Chordata; class Actinopteri; order Chaetodontiformes; family Leiognathidae; genus Karalla; species Karalla daura. The sequence goes on along the minus strand of CM055193.1, from coordinate 5,288,863 downwards.
GAGCGCTTGGCAGTGACGTGCAGCCAATCAGAGAGTCCGTTATGTAGCTTGGGGACTGGAGTGTGTGCGGTGACAGGTCCTCAGGGCTTGCCAGGCCATCTTTCCACTCCTGGAACACACACACACACACACACACACACACACACACACACACACAGACACATAGTGTCAGAATCACAACAGTACAGTGATGCAAAATGTGTGTGCGTGCTCCGGCATGCTTTGGGCAGAACACGGCCAGCTGCACAGCAGAGGAGGAGAGCACAGAGAGTTGGAGAAGATGGCGGCGTGAGGTCCTGCAAGCTGAACTCTCACTCTCTTACGAAACGTATCATCATCATCACCTGCTTAAACGCTGATCAACCCCACATCAAACCTGCTCCACTCATGGCTAATATAAACAAGCCACAGGATGTTGGTTTTAGTTTGTATTTATATGAGGCTGAGGCTTTCCATGTTTACTCCAGAACCGGTTCCAAAGAATGCTCTGTGAAAACAATATCAATGTTGATACGTTTACTTACGAGGTGGTACTTACTGCTTCATGTGACCAAGATACTGTAAATCAACAACACATCCTCAATTGTGGATTCCCTTTCATAACAATATAATAGTTCAGCCACAACTATGATGACATTCTTCCTATCAAACCTAAGCCCAGAAGTCATTAAATCTGCATGTTCAGAGTAGATCTGAGGTAAAATGGAACAGAGGTGTCATTCTGATGGATGAAGCTTCACTTATGACATTAAAAGCTGTATGGCGGGGTGTGGTCGAGCTCAGTAGAGCTCCATGTATCGACCAAGGCTTGCAACCTGATTCAAATGCTAGTCGGGTCAATTGCTAAACATCCTCCCCTTGTCTCTGTCTCTCCTCTTCCTGTCCATCTTCAGCTGTAGTACTGGGAACTACTGTATTGATAGCATTACAACTTTCTAGTATTCCTGTTGATGATAAAATACACATTTATCCCTAGTTATTTAGTTTGGTTGTGACTGTTTTCATATGAGATTCATTCGTTGAACGTCAGTGTCACCACTGCTCACCAGCTCTCTGACGGGCAGGATGGTCAGAGCCTCCTCCGGCCTGGGGGAGCTGCCCAGCTGCTCCTGGCTGTGGCTGTGGGACGGGAGAGGCGGAGGTTTGCCCTCTAGTTTGCGGACCTGGCGTTCCCCTTTGGCGGTGGCTCCGGCGCTGAGCTTGCGGACGGGGTTGGTGAGCCATTTCTTCAAGGTGCTCACGGAGCGTCTGGAGCCTGGGGAGCTGGGGGCCGAGCTGCCGGAGGCCTGCGGGGGCAGAGACGCCACAGAGGTGGAGATGCTGCCCTCACTGCCCGCCGCCGAGTAGGAATCTGAAGGGAAACGATCAGGAGAGACAGAGAGAGAGGGCAGAGATTGGTTGAACCACTTTTGATAGATAAATATTCAAGCGTGACCTCTGGGTAACATGCATACATGTACATTGTATACAATGCCGGTCCCATAGGTCCCATAGTCTGTGTTGTGTTGTTGTGAGCAGGCCTCCTGCTTCCCCTCCCTCTGTGAGTCACAGTAATGTGAGACAGTTGATACGTAACTTTAATGGGTCAAAGAGCAGAGTCCACCATGACCGTCCACGTTCAGACGTCAATAATCAATGAATCAATGACTCTACGGACCAAAACAGGAAAAAAGAGCGTCGTCTTGGAGGTGGAAGCAGTCCGGGAAAACAGGAGTAAACACAACTGGAGGCTGGACACACAAACAGCTGTGCAGCAGTTCATTCAAAAGATGCATGTTATTGTCAGACAAGCTGTGTTTTTTATATCCGAGCTGTGCGTCCAGTCACATCAGCTCCCTGTGCTGCTGCTGCTGCCTCACAGTGATGTCAGGAGGACATGGGAAGTGGGCTTGTCGAGGGGGGGCGGCTGTGACCGGACATTCACTTTAATCCTTCGTGGGGTGTTTGTTTTTTCTGTCTTGTCCTCTATTCCCATCCTGCCTCATCCACACAACCCGGCCGCCCTTCCTCCTCTTGAGATAGCTCTTCCTCTGTGTCTGCACTGTTTTATCTGCCGTGTGCAAATGCACTTCAGTCATGCCCCCTCTCCCCTCTCCTTGCCCCTAAACCAGACCTCTGACCCGCCCCCCCGGATCACCAGCACCCTGCTCCAGATGGAGAAACGCTTCCACCACCACAGCTCAGCGCCGTCTCACACCAGTTGTCGAGCAAATGTGCCTACAGTTTCCGAAAAGACTTTTGTGAATTTGTTATGCATTTGTTTACAAGAGGACAGCACTGACCTCGTTTCAGAGTTGCCTGTGTGAGCTTCAGAGGGAGATGTTATCGCAGCGCTGGGTAGTAAGGCCCCAGACTGCAGGAGACGCACTCACGCACCTCAGACCACTTGATGAAAGTGAGTCTTCAAAGGCCAAAAACAGAGTAGAAAAGAAGCAAAATCTGCTGTTTTAGTGTTTTAGTGTGCATCATGCTTCCACACTTTTATTCATTCAAATACAACAGTGGCCATTGTGCTGATCAATGAGAAAATGTCCCATTCTCTCCACTGCCCGATCCTCAGCCACAGTCTGAGACGAGTAAAGCCTCAAAGCAAATAGCTTGAGACATCACACCACTGCTCATACAGGCAAAATCTGGTGAAAAACGCTTTTTGTAGAGCCTCTACCTTGTCTGTTTTCACGGTCAAGACAATCTAGTTCCAACATACATATGTGTGAGTATGCATTTGTACGATCACAGGGTGACCAATTTCCCCATGCGCTCCTCTATCACTCCCACCCCCTTCCATACATGAAAGACCGGGGAGTGTAAGGGGATCTGAGCCCAGCAGGCTGGAGCACGAGCAGGGGCGGGAGGCGGGGGGGAGCAGAGGGAAGAGACAAGCAGCCGAGTGGGGCACAGAGAAGGGAGACGGCCAGAGCCTGCAGGGGGTTGACAGAAACTTTGAACAAACACAGGGTGAATCCACAGACAACAAGACAGCATGAAAAAGAGGGAGCAGCCTCAGATCGAGCCTCCAGAACACAACAGAATATCAAGGCATCTGAACATTAACGTATTTCTGTTTTTCTGCTGTTATGTTAAAAAAATAAAGACAAAACTGTGTCTTTGAAAACACTGGTTTCTTCTGGGGTCCCCTGCCCCCCTGCTCAGCTTCAGTCCAGCCAGTGTTTTAGTGTGGGGAGGGGGGTCACAGCCAGTAACACCATCACTAACCAGCTCCAGACATCAGTGGAGATACCTTATCAGAGAGAGCGAGGACATGAGAGACGGACACACTCTGTGTGCCTGGAAGCAATTAGCAGCGAGTGGAGGCAGCCTCATGATTTGCAGCTCTGCGTTAGCGTGACCCCGAGGCTCCGTCAGACGCACAGGCCCGCGGCGTGCATGGGCTGCCTAATCCACCGCGTTTGTCATTTAGATCGTTACATCTGCATCTGTCACCATGGCAACTGTGCAGTCAACCCCCCGCTGTGTGCAACGGATCGGTTTCCCCCGTTGACCCAGCAAAGCTTTCATTTCTGCTGCAGCAAACCTGCAGCAGCCTCCTCATCTAGAAGGAAACTGTAAAACACAAAGGGAGATGATGAGCCTCCCCGCGGGCCCACGAGCCTCCGCTCGCCCCACACACGCAGCACGATCAGAGTTCTGATACCATTATACGCCTCCACGGTGGAAATTGGGAAGAGAAAATAAAAAAATCCCCCTTCCCACTCTCTCTCTCTCTCCCTCTCTCTCTTCCTTGCTGCTAAAAGTGCCCAGTGACATTCATCTCCATAATGGCGCCGCTGAGAAAAGATCACCAGGCTGATTTGGTTAATGCAGCTTGACTATTGTTTATGTGCTTGTGATAATTAACAGCTGAAGGCGCAGGACAGCAGGACTGCATTAGGCCGGCCCCGCTCCGTGGCGATCAGCTAATGCTGGGATTTCACCAGTCGCCCACTCGCTGTCTGAGAGCGGAGGCTGGGTGGGTGGGACCCGAAAACACGCACACACAAATCTGCTGCAAATCCAAACTCATAAAAGTGATGCTTGATACCACAATTGCCAAAAAGGCAACATAAGAAATGTTCTTTTATTCGATATTATTGCTTCAAACAGACAGCTTTTCTTGCACGTAATCTAATCTGTCCATGTCCTGACTGCAACTTATAATCGCTTTCTTATCTTCGGTAGAAAACTTTGGAAAACCTCCCAAGTTTCCCAGGGCGTATTTAGACCTCTGGCTCATTTGCATTCACAAACTGATACAACTATTGCATTTTTTAAACTTGGGTCATTTGCCTTCACTACATTTCCAAAGTTGTAAACAAATGCCATACTATCTGTGTGGCATATGCCGAACTAACTGTTCTCTCACTGGTCAGTAGTCAGCAGCTTGTGTGGAGAGTTCTTTTGATTGCTAAATGAATAAAATTTCCACAAAAGACACTAAAAGTGTTTGTTTTGCTCTGCATCCTGTCTCGATTGCTGAGTTCCCATATGTCCAAATGAGCTGATCTCTAAGGTTAAAGAGTCTCTGTTTTGGAGTCAGTGCCAGGTCTGAATATTCCTTAAACATCTACATTTTGCTGTAACATAGGACAAGAAAAGGTAAAAAGTGGTCAGAGAAATGACAGCTGTCATTTTTGTTGAGAATTGATTTGACATTTGTTTGTCTTTTCCTTGTGGGTCACAGTGAGCCACATCTGCCCGACAAAGTCTCAGATTCAGTCGCAGCTCAATTGAATTACGCAGTGACGATCTGTGACACAGCTCGCCCAGTCATGTGGAAAGGAGAAAACACGCGATGCAATATTCTCATGAGGGTCACAAAGGTTTGGATTATGGATATTAGGCTGGATATGATTGGATAAGTGATAAATTTCCTGGCAATTTATGTTTGAAAGAGGAAACCAGAGAGGAAAAAAATGAGGGCAAATCACACACAGAGGCAACGCCAGGTCCCAGGTCTGGTGGGTGGATCTGCTGTAAGTGTTGAACCCCCCCACCAGAAGAAGTTTGGTCCAACTTCCTGTTATTGATCGGCTGATAAGTGAGTGCTGCTGAGCCAACAAATCAGGCTAAAAGCGTTGGCTGTAATGGAGCACACTTGTTCGCAGCCACTCAACTCTGGAGCTCTCTGTCAATTTTTCCACCTCTTGGGACCACGCTGGTAATTTCACTGAAGTCCACCAAACACACACACACACACACACACACACACTGAGACAGACACGCAGGTGCCTGTGTATATGCACAAAAGACACACACGTTTTTTCCAGGGTTGCAGTCCAGCTGGGTGGCTGCAGGCTGTTCTCCTGCGATCCCAGCTCCCATAGTGTCATCTCTCTGTCAGAACAAACAACACTCAGCACGTCAGAGGCGGGCGACCTGCTGGTCGCCACGGCGACCAACGTGTCAAACGTCCAGCTGAGTCGAAAAGACACTCAGAGCTGACAATCATTGCCAGCGCCTCATCACACATCCCAGATCACAGCCCCGAAAGTTTCTGAGACCGCAGAGGTGGACACACACAGACACACACACACAGACACACACACACACACACACATAGAGGGCAGCCGACGTCCTGCATCATCACTTAACAACTTTCAACCTGACGCCACGATCCCGGCGCTCCTGTGTTCTCGCTCTCTATCCCATCGGCCTCTGCCCCTCGGGGTCCCGGGCGGCGGCTCTGCCTCTATATTACATTTCACCGACTCGGAGGAAATGGACACGCTTCCCATCAGGCATCAGGACCTGTGCTGCACTCAGCTGCTCAGATGTGCCGACTGGAAGAGCGACGAGACAACGAGGCACTTAGTACCTGCGGCGTATGACGGGAAAACCTGGAACCGTCCTCCGCTGAACTTTTACCCAAAGTACATTTTGAATCCTTTTTTTATTATGTAAGACTACAAAAGTATATGCTTGGTTAATCTCAATGAAAAGGAAATGGTTGGACTTTTGCCTCCTTTTTCTGCATCTCTCACTTTTTTCTCATTATATTTCATCCTGCTGGCCCAGGGCTGCATTATGTGCTGCCTCTGACTAATAAATCCTGGCACTTGGCTGTACTCTCTTCCTCCATGTCTGCCTCTCTTCATCTTGACTCTTTCCACCCACAAAACATGCCTCCTTGCCCCCTTTTATCCCCTCGCTCCGCTGCCCTCTCTTCCTCTCGCTATACTGCAGTGTTTTTGAAGACTTTGGCTCGGCCCTGCCCTGGGATCAGGACACGCGCTGCCCCAGCCGACTCTGCCCCAAAGCTGCTGAGGACAGCACAAGCAGCAGATGCAGAGTGGCACGGTGAGAGAGAAGGGGGACAGAGTACTTTGGTGATTTGACAGAGCACAACCCACGTCCTCAGACATCCTCTGCAATGATGGAGCTGCCTGTACTCCGTGAATATGAATGTATATTCTAATGAGGAGCAGAAGGAGAGAGAGGGGCCAAGAGAGGGGCTGAAGGAGAGAGAGGCAGGGATTATTCATGATTTAGATGAGCAGTATTGAGAGTTAAGCGCAAATTCCAGACAGATTTAAGCTGAGAACCTTGACTGAGAAAAGAGGAGGGGACGCTGAGGAGGGAGAGTCAAGAAAGTGATTAGGATACAAGCTGCCTTTTTTATACATGCATATGAAGGAGGGAAAATGTGTTAATTCTTGATCTGAGGCTCAGAAACGGAGACATGTGTGCAACAGCACAACTGTTGTCATCACTGTTTGTGATGCGAGTGTGTCTGCGTGCAATAACTTCTGGAGGAGACACACTGCAGTCAGACAGACAAGGGAACAGAGATTTCCTGTCCTCCTACTGACCTAGTTTACACAGACACACACACACACACACACACACACACACACACACACATACACATACACATACACATACACATAACACCGTGATTCCAGGGGCACAGGAGGAAGTACGTGGTTGACGCAGTCAACTGACACACACACAAACAAGCCATCGGGTCTCCTGCCATCAGCGCTCCCTGCCAGGCCTGCCGCCTGTTTTTCATCAGTGTAAAGCATCAAAGCGAAAGTCAGTCACAGGAAAACTGGGCCTGGATGGATGGCGCTGGCATTAATCCTTTTGTCTGTGGAACAATGTGATTCAGACACTTCTCCTGATGAGGGCTTACGAAACGGCCCAGAGTGATGGATAGATACATAGATAGATAGATCATAAGCGCGACTAGTGCCACCGGCTGTCAAAATCAGGTCAACGTGAGTGTGGAGTTGCATTTCAAGTGCGTTTGCGTCATGGTTGCTGCGTCCTGTTGGGATACTGCATCTGCAATGTCAACCGAGGCTTTTTTTTATGTTTTTAAATCTGCTGGATTTAAGCTGCGATCTGCCTGGGATTTTAGTTTGTCCAAACCGGAAAAAAAAAGATGCATCAGCAACAAGAGGCAATCTCGTCCCAGACACTGGTTTGTTGCTCTGCTGCTGGAGGCTCCTGGCAGCCAGAGACTGGACCATGTTTGTGGTTAGTGAGCTTGAAAACTCCAGACATTCCTCTAGAACCATTCATGGAGAGACTTGCCAAGTTCCCGGCACCATCTGACTCGATTTTCCTAAATGTAAGCTATGGGGAGTCAATCATGAGGGAAGGGTTAATGTTCCAGTTTGGTCCATTTCACACTCACACACTGATAATAACAAACCAAGCTGCACAATCACAGGTGATCACAAGTAATCACAAGTGATTCAATTATTTCGTTTCATTAAAGACGCACTCGTTTCGTTGACTGAGCAGTGAAGTTCAAAAGGCTGAGACCTGACCTTCCTCGCCCTTCAGTTCTAGGTGAGATCGAGCTCTAAAAAAACACTTGATCCACGTTTCTTATCATGATACAACTCCACATGGTTTCCAAAACGGCCACGGCATAGCACACTTTTTAACACACTTCATATTCCACATGTAAATGTATATATATAAGACTGAACGCTGTTTAGTTAGATTAGATAGATAACAGATAGATGTTACTAAAAGAGTCATTTCTTCATGGATGCATTTGCAGGGAACAAGCTGAGGCCAAGTATTGACAACTGCATGATTTCCATGTCTAGAATTGGCCTTTAATCTGACTTCCTTGTGCTACTGATAGACGTCACCAATCGTAACTTTAATTTTTACCATGCGCTGCTCGAGGTAAATGTTATTGATGAGTACTGAGGCAAGAGAGGCACAACATCCGTCTTTGTCTGTAGGAGGATAAATGGAAGTGTGCTCCTCATTGCGTGTGTGTGTGTGTGTGAGTGTGTGTTGAGTCTCATATAAAACAGTCTGAAGTCTTTACATTTTGTTCAGGCCTTGTGTCAGCTCTGATCTCTTAATGGAGGCGTACAGGATAATGTCATTTTCATCGTCGGCGCAGAGCTTTGAGGATGGGTTCATAAAAGCGGAGCCATTAAAAGGTCAGAGAAACTGGATGTGTTGTGCTGCCAGAGAGCGCCATGAGGAGTGAATCACACGCAGGTGCTCTTTCCTCTGTTTTCTCTCAGAAACAACAGATGAGCAATGAACGGATGTTTCAACTTGGGGCTGCATCAATTAGCTCCGGCGAAGAAAATGAGCTGGGCTGTTTGTGATCTGACACAGACGTGGGGGAATTCATTTACTCGGACATGTGCTCTGTTGAGTCAGCTCACAGAACAGATGATTGATACCGAGCCATAGTTCGCCTCATCGACGATCTGATCCGATCCCCTCTGGTTTCCATCTATGCCGGGTTAATTCCTCATCCAGTGCCCTCTCAGACCTGGCATCGAACTGTAGCCGCCTGCTGCTCCTGAGGCGTTAAATGTAGAGACTGGAATCCACTTTATACTTTATCCTTATAGTCTGTGCTACTGAGAAAAACTTTTAACCTATACGTATCAGTTGAATCTCTAAAAATCTCAATCATTCTCACATCCTTATTGTTTTTGGCCCAGGACAAATGCTGCAAATCTGGATGCAAAAAAGCTACGAAATTGGAAATAAATTAGTTTACACGGCATGACATGACATGAGTGCATAGTCCAAATAAGACTGCAATACTCCATCTGTCTTATTCAGACAAAGGTTTATTCCAGATATGACATAATTTAGATTAAAAATAATGAAAAACTGCTTTTTACATGGCAGTGCCTTGATAAATAAATAAAAAGTGACTAAATAATGTTATTCCAGTTAGGACCGGAGCCACCGTTCTGCAGGGAGGAGGAAACATATTTTGGATTCTGAATGTTAGAAGATCTTGACCTCGCAGCTGAATGATGAGTTAAACAATACGTTGAGAGACAGAGAGATAAAGAAGAACGACGACACAACTAATGAAATCACTTATCAAGTCAATTTACACCTCCTTTACCAATCAACAAGTCTCATCCCCATCAATAATTAATGTTTCTCTGCTGATTGATGTCAGTCTGTAAAGTGTTAACACTGGGTAGAGAGCATACAGGATGTCAACACACTCACGCAACCTTGCAGTATCTGCATAGCACTTCCATTTTAGTATGGAACTGTGTGTGTGTGTATGTGTGTGTGTGTGTGTGTGTGTGTGTGTGTGTGTGTGTGTGTGTGTGTGTGTGTGTGTGTGTGTGTGTGTGTGTGCAGAGAGGATCTGCACACCCAGATAATCACAGTGATGATCAACACTCCACTTCCAGTCTCTTTAGCAGCATGTGGCAAACCCACACGCACACATGCACAGAGCACTGCCGATCATCACTGTGATTATCTTAGCACACACACACTCACACTCACACTCACACCCACACACGCACACACACACTCACACACACACACATACACGTACACACAGTGCAAATTAAAAGCGATTGTGATTCCATATGGCAGCTGTGGCAGTGCCAGTCGGGCGGCCTGGGAGCGGAGCTGCAGCCGGGGCTGTGGAGCCTGCTGGGCTGCAGGGACATGGAGCCTGACAGCTCTGCTGCTCTCTGCCGGGGGCAAGGTCGCTCCTCTGATCATACAGTCGGTGTCCCAGGCCACTGTATGTGACTAACAAGTCAGATGTGAACTGCAGGAAAGATGCATTTTGGATTTCTACAACACATTAGTGCAGCAGAGCGAAGGGTTCTGGCATTGACACAGAAGCCATGGGACATTAAGAAGATGCAAATTCACAATCCTATTTTCCGATTAAGTCACTCCCTGCATAGATCTGGTGCCATATCATGCTAATCTGGCAACCACACACTTTCACACAACAAAGGGCAATGTTTTGAATCTGCATTCGACTTAAACATGAATGTTTTCTGACTGTGAGATGAAACCAGAGGAAAGCCAGATCATGCAAACTTGTAAATTAGTGCTAATCGGTCATCCCTATGTTTTCCTAGGAACAAGTAATAAAATCTAGTTATTTTGTGTCTAATTTCATTTTAACATTTGTGAAACTTGCAGGCTTCACACTGATTGGCCGTCTCACCAGCCTTGCATGATGAATGATCATGTGACTTTGCGTCAAAGCAACAGAGTTTATTAACTTTTCCCTGCACCAAGTGGTAACTGGAGCTTCGATGCAGCTATGGAGCGTTAGCTCAGCCTTATAAGTTGGAAGCAGCATCAGAAGAGGAATCAGAGACTGATGGAGAACCAAGAACACTTCACCATCAAGACATTTCACCAGAAATTTTATCAAACTGCTGCAAACTCACAGTCGGGTGGCTTTGTTGACTTGCAGACTTAAATGGAGGCTTGTAATGCGCTCCAGACTCCACACATTGTGCATCACATTCCAGATTTGACTATTTTTTCGCTGTCATTTCATCATCCCATTTTGAAAGTGATGATGTTTTTGGACCTGCGAGTGCCCAGACTTTGACAAAGCCGAAGCAAAAGTGCTTTTTTCATTTCCAGATCGTCTTTTTAAAAAAGGTGCAGAAAAGCACAAATGTTGCACGTGGCGTTGACGTGACGTAAGGATGTGCTGGTACAGTTGCTCTCAGTCAGACTTAATGGGCCTAGCAGACACACATCCTCACTGCGCTCCACGGCTCGGCACCTCTTCCCCTCGCCGATCGCCATAGCAACTAAACCCAGACGGGGAGAGACACCGAGGGACAGCCGCACAAAAGATTAACCATCGGCAAGACACAAAGTCACCGCACACGTGTGGGTACACTCACACCAGGCTGCACACACACACACAAACACACGTACGTGTGTAGGCTGCACACACGCACACACACACACACATACACGTATGTTTTTACTCAAAAAGACAGCAAAAACACAATCTGACATCTGATAAATTTGCAGGTGCTTTGGTTGCCTTATCTGCTGCGATTTATCATACAATTTGACTTATTTTGTTATTTATGTGTTTGGCTCTTGCTTTTATAATGCTGTGGTTCTAGATGTGTTTTATTGCTCTGTTTTGTTTTTTCCTCTGGTTTGAACTTTAGTTGTTCTGTTAGTTTTGCTGGTGTGGAATAGTGGATGACTAGAGACCGCTTAGTGGAAGCTAATGGGCACCCATTCATAGAGGAAGGAACACATGCCCATCTGCAGTAAACACACACACACTCACACACACACACACACTGTAATAATTAGCACAGACTCCCATCAATATTTATACAGCAACACACGGCTAAATGTTTTCAGGCCCTGCGATTATTTGTAAAACAAAGCTGTGTGCACAAAGGATGCCTTTGAAAATCTCATTCCAAATTCAAGAAAACCATCTGCACCTGCCAGCTTTTGCCTATTTCAGCTCAAATCCAGCATTTGGAGCAAGAGCTCTCCATATGGCCATAAAGAGCCTGTCTTATGAATACGCAAAAATCCATCCGCGTGTGAGGAGAAGACCAGCAGCTCAGATTGGCACAAACTAACTGAGGGGCTGTCAATTCTGAAGCCGTCATGCACATGAAAGGGAAGCAAGAAGACAAGGAAAAAGATCCTTTTCTTGCTCTCTGAACCGCTTTGTCCTCTTCCAACTTGTCAGGTGGATTTTCAGCGTTACCACAGAAACACGTCAGTCAGTCCTGGCCTGCGGGTAGCTTCACTTTTCTTGGGTTTAAACTCATTCTAGCTTCGCTGCTACGATCCTGCGACACAGAGGGAGCTGGTGGCCGAAACCACGAAGCCACCGAGAAACTTCAAGCCTGAAGAATTAGCCTCGCCAGGCGAGCCGCAGGCTATCTCTGAGTGTGTATGTGTGTCTGTGGTAACAATCGATGCTGCCTGCTGACAGCTGACAATCAATGTGGTCTGCTGACCCAAGGAGGGAGGAAAAGCCCTCCAGTTTTGGTTTGCTTATGTTGTATAGAAGACACGAATGATGGCGAAGAGGTTCACCCCACACTGCAGGGACTTCTTGGAAATGTGTTCTTTTATTAGTTTCTCCCTTTACCTCTGAATTTCCCAGTAAAAAAAAAAAAACCTCTGACATTCCCGCATGTGTTTTCTGCTTAAGAGCGCATAGCCAAAAACCTAAGTCAGACTGCTAGTAGATCTAATTTCATTATTTAGTAATACTTTCTCAAAAGTCAGACACCATTGTGCACAGAGAAAGAGAATTCGGGTCAGAGGTCAAAACGATATTGATCTAAAACAGTGTAGCCAAAAGCTCCAGGACTGTCTTTGACATTCACTGCTAATATCTCTTATATCTACTGTTTGAACTGTAAATTTGATTATGGTGAAGGTCTCGGACACAGAAAGCAGCTGTTCTGATGCTCAGCGAACAGGCAACCTGCACACTTCGCTGTTTTAAGCTGTTGCTGGAGAGAGCTGGCATCCATGTGTCTGCAACACAACGGCACGAAAACGCTTTCAATATTGTCGCTTTCCATTGTTTGCTTTGCTTTGTGCAGTGTTTTGGAAAGTTTCTCAGCGAGGCCTCTATCGAATAACCTCTGGGGAGAGCCGCACAGGAGGGGAGCCAGAATCACAATTATGTCTCTAACCCTGACACAGAAGTAATCGCCGCAGCTACCCAACCTGTTCCTAAGACTTACAGTAAGCCTGATCCAGCCCTGCTGGATGAATAAGATGTCCGGAGCACACAGAGAACATGTTTTTCCATCACTAAACAGACTGAGATATGATCTGACATAAGAAGCAGTAAGTTTAAATATGATATAAAAGTTTTACTGTGGCTCAAGTGTCATGGACACCCCTAAAAAGTGCAGACATAAGAAAACCCATATGGGCTGAAAGTGGGGGTAGAAGCTTAGGGGGGAGGCGGCTCCTCTCCCCCTCTGAGCTGTAGGAGAATTCTTTCTAAACAAGGTATGGAATGCACTCCTGTGTTTCATAATTTGTTCCCTCATTCTTCTCCTCTGCACGTTTACAAACAGAGCCCTGAGGAAGAGGAAAAAGTGAGGGAAAGAGAGTGTGGGGGTAGAGGAGGAGGAGATGAAGAAGGAGAAGAAGAAGCAGAAGAAGTGCAAGGGAGTTCATAAAAAATGTCGGGGGTGGAGGAGGAGGCTGATTAGCAGAGCAAAAAGAGGAATGAACTATGAAAAGAGGAGATGGTGAAAATGGTGAAAAGGGGAGAAGACATAACTAATATCCGTCTGACTGGCTGTATGCCCACCAGTCTGACTGAGAGAGTGGGAGATGGGAGAGGAGGAGAAGGAGGAGGAGGAGGAGGAGGAAGAAGAGGAGAGTGCCCCAGGAATGATCTTAATGCTCCAGTTGGTGTTCACATTCCAAGCCGGCAAATCATGCAACATTCATCCCAAAATCCAAATGATTTCTCCTTCCGGCTGGGACACTAGGAGCACTGGGGTTGCTGCGAGTTTCCTCGACCTTTCTCTCACTCCATTTCTCGCTCTATACCCCCCCTCTCCCTCTGTCCCTCCCTGTGTTGCGAGAGAGAGAAACAATATGGAGGAGATCAGTTGCACAGCGGAGAGGAGACAGGGGGTTGGGTGGGAGGGCGCGGGGAGATGACGAGGCGGAGGGTGGGCTGCGGTGCAAAGTTTAAAAATATCCCACAGCGCCCAACGCAAGGCTGGGCTACAGCCGTCCAGCAGCATACCTTCAATTTCAGCTATTTTTGTTGCTTTTTCCATAATGCAGCCTGTCCGCAGTCTGCCTTATAAGCTGATGACAGAACGGCTTCTCGGGCCGAGACAGAAAAAGACCTGTCACGGCAAATTTCCCTCTTGTTTGCCAACACGGCTGTTTTCTGTCAAATGCACAGTATGGCTCGCTATCAGAATTTGTCACGGGTCCCTGGGTCAAAGGTCAACGGAGGGGATCAAGCTGCTGTGTCTACAAACAGCCACGATGATGAGGTGCCCTCGGGCAAGACAACAAGCCACCTCTGCTGCAGGGAAAGCACTCGGCTCCAGTCTGAGAGCAAGGCAACAGGTCTACTGTAGAACTGAACGGACAGGTGTTAAAATGACAACAAACAAAATGCTCAAATGACAACAAGTTAAGTGACTGATGATACATCCACAGTCATGGGTTTGACTCCTAGTGGGACCAAGTCAAGTTTGCATGATCTGGCTTTTCTCTGGGTACAGCAGCTTCATCCAACAGTCCAAAAACATGTGTGTTAAAGTTGATTGGAGATTCTGAAATTGCCCCTTGTTGTGGAAATGGTGCGTGTTTGTGTGTGTGTGTCTGTGATGAACTGGTGACCAGTCCAGATGGGATTCTTTGCTTTGTCCTACATCTGCTGGAGACAGATCCTGCTGACACTGTCAAGGTACAATGATGGATGGATGGAAACATAATTGTTGCAAGAATCAAATTAAGAAGAGGCAGATATTTTCCAAAAACTGTTATAATAATGTTTTTGCACTGTTTTGTGCTGTAAATGTCACGAATGATTAGTAGGCTGCACAGTGCCTGCGTATGCAATTATGTTATCCCACAGCATGATGCCAGTGATGCAGCGACATGAAGGGAAGTGCACTCGGCAGAGTGTGTCTGGGGACACGGGGGCGAGGAGCAGGGAGAGCAGGGGGAGCAGAAGGAGCAGGGGGAGCAGGGAGAGCAGGGGGAGCAGGGAGACCAGGGAGAGCAGGGAGAGCAGGGGGAGCAGGGGGAGCAAGGGGAGCAGGCTGCTCCACACTGGTTGAATGTGATGTGATGGTACAGTAGTCAATGGTTTGTCTGTGTTTGTGTGTCTGTGTGAGCACCACCACCAACATAGGAGGTCAAGAACAGGGCAGATACAGTACACACCTGCACACAATAACACAAACATACAGATCCGCTCCAGGCAGACATGACACGCTTGTGTGTGTGCATGCACATGTCCATGCATTTGACACACACACACATGCACACACACACACAAAGTGGAGTGTGAGGGGGTAATAGCTCCATTTAATGTTCTTTGAATGAAAAATGTTTTTCTTTTTTAAGGCCTCTGTGTGTGTGTGTCTCTGCTAACTCTTTCTTTGACATTCAACTGTGTACCTGTGTGTGTGTGTGTGTGTGTGTGTGTGTGTGTGTGTGTGTGTGTGTGTGTGTGTGTGTGTGTGTGTGTGTGTGTGTGTGTGTGTGTGTGTGCATGTGTGTGTGTGCGTGTGTGCATGTGCCATTGCTCAGGGGGATCCTTGTTCTAACTCTCTGCATGCATGAGTCAACACTGACAAATAAACACACTTAGAGATGCACAAGCGAGCAAAGATACAGTAGATGCACAATGCATGCACAGGCAGCTCGCAGCTCTCATCCCTGCTCAGAGGAGCATAAAGTAAAAGAGAGGGTGAGAGAGAGAGAGAGAGAAGAGATAATGAAAGTGATAGGAGCAGAGACAAAGGGAGGAAAGGGAGAAAGGTGGCAGAGCTATATAGAAAGGCATTTCAGGTCCACAGATGGAGATGTTTGAGTAGCTGTGTTCCTGGTGCTTCTGCAGCCTAAATCTGAACTTGTGTGTGTGTCTGTGTGTGTGTGTGTGAGAGAGAGACGAGAAGAAGGAGAAGCTCATAGCTGAGCCTTTTCATAAAAGTTAAAACTCTTATCATTACTCTTCCCTAGAAAACCTGGCCAAGAGGAAATAAATGTATTTGACACACTATGTTGTTAAGTTTAGGTGCTGTGCAAAACACATGAACACGGGGTGTAATGTTCTTAACACTCAGACACAATGGGTTAAGAGTTTTACCTCATCATTTGTTTAAACATCTTTTCACTCCAATATGATGTTAAAACATCATAATGTGCCTCAATATTGAACTGTGCCATGACAACCACTTCCCGAAAATACATTTACTCTCACAGTTGTTTCAAATGCACATTTAAAAAGCATGTTACGTAATCATATATTCGCTCTTTAACCTATTCGAGTTATGTGTTTATTAAAGCCACAATTAGACATAGGAACACTGTGCGCATTTAGACCTAAAATGCCTAAAAGGCATTTTCATAAGCTCTCTGAAGAACCACTGGTAAATGGAGCCAGATATTCAAATACGTTCATTTCCATACAGATGATGTTAAAGTGTGATCTAATCTACGTCCCACTCTCATCTCGTCTCATCTCACTCTCATCTCTCCTTTGTTTCCTCCGTCTCTCTGGCAGCTTTTATGCGTGTCAGATTTACCTCGGGGTGCATCCCAAATACCACGAGGTGTGTGGGAGGCTGTGCTGCAGGAACAACGCTGTGTCGACACGATCGCGCTGGCTCCAGATGCAGAGGTATATATCATGTTTAACATTACCATTTATGTAGAAGGAAAACATTGTCGGACCCATCACCTGGAGCCTGTTCAGCCTTTTTATGTGAATTCCTTCCACTGTTTGAAAGACTATTTGATCCTCAAAAAGGAGGCGAACGCACGCAGACACACATTTATTCCCTGCTTTTCTCTGCTCTCCGATATCAGGGGAGACTCTCGCTTCATTCCACCTTTGTTTCATGCATTAAAAGCCAAAACACGAGACTCCAAACAGATGCGATCTGGGGAATCCACAGGTTGTGTTTCTTCCCTCTGGCCCTGAGGAGGCAATCGACTGAGGACAATATCAAACAATGGCACACACCATCTATTTTTAAAAGGTTTCTCTGCAGTATTTCCTGGGAAAGCAGCCCTCGCTGACGGCCTTCTGGCAGCCAATCTGCTAATGCGCCACACAGAGAAAAACTGACATCACAGCTAAAATGATGCACGCTTTCCTCTTTCATTCCACCCATCCCTCCACCTGTCCGTCTTTTGGAGCGTCTCCATCACGTTCAGCACTCCCCCCACCCTCGATCAATAGCCCGCCTCTCCCCTCCCCCTGCACTCCGGGTCATATATTGTCCTGTGTTTCCTGTAACTCTATTTTTCATGCCTCCGGGCGCTCGTCACTCCTGTAATAAACCTGCAACACTACACACCTACACACATTCACACATTATCACGCTTAGCTCAGGACTTCACCGCTTGTGTTCCTCTCGCTAAAGAAGTGGGGAAAGAAACGTGTCGCAGGGTTGCTTCCATTGATTGTCTTGTTTTGTTTTTTTTCCTGACGCACTGCAGTCCCCTTTCCCTCTCTGCATAAATGTGAAGAGCCTGGAAGCCGGCGCTGATGCCCAT
>CM055193.1:5211358-5266358 GCA_029224185.1 Karalla daura | reverse complement strand
CGGAGCACAGCATCGGTTTGAGGACCGGCTAAAAATGTTAGAGGCCGAGGCAGGGAAAGGCAGAGACGAAGCTTCTTGTGAAAGACTTGGCATTTTGAGAGCCATCCCATTATTTTCTGACCCACAAAGAGCATTTTGGTGGGCCTGAAGCAGCAGCCGGAGCTGAAGCCGATGACTCAGTGAGTGATCTCACCTCGCTCGTGCAGCACTCATCACGCCATGCGCCCAACACACAAGTCACAACCCCGGCTGTTTGGAAACCACCACCTGATCACTGCCAGGGTCCAGCTCGCTCTTTGAGGACGGAAATGAGAGAAGGCTGAGTAATGCACACACACACACACACACACACACACACACACACACACACACACACACACACACACACACACACACACACACACACACATAAACTCTGACACAATGGGGCTGTTGAACAAAATTATCAGTATTGGATTAAGACTGACTCTTGAATGTCAATTTAATTCTCTAATTTGAGATGAATTTGAAGTGAAGAACCAAACCATGTAGAATTTCTATTATTAATGTAATTACATATTAATGAAGCTACAAGAAATGAATATTATGTTATTAAGTTTGATTAAGCATTTACAAACTATTGCCTGAAAACATCAAGTTTTATGAACAAATGTTTTCCCCAAAAAATTTTGGGACATCATATAACTTCAGAGAAATCTTCAAAATGGTTCTCAAACAACAAGATGTGAAGAGCCTTTTTATTTGAAGAGTTCAGGTTTCAAGTATTAAAAAATAGTCATAGATATTACAGTTATCTGTCACTTTTTTGTCATTTGATTGAGTTTTGAAGTTGGAAGTAAAATACTTCGATTCATTCTGCATGTATCGCTATCTGATAATCATTTTGAGTATTTACCACTTTATAGTTTTAAATCAATATCCCATCCATTTCTCATGGTGAGATGGTTTGATATTAATGCGGTTAGATTCATATCTCGCATTCACGATATATATATCTTTAGATATCTGAAGGCAGAACATACACTCTTGGTCGAGAATGCACATAGTCCATCACACACATTCACTCTTCACTCTCACACTCACATTCAGGGGCAGTTTAGAGTCTGAAATCAAGCTAAACCAAAACAGTTTCTAGCTGTGAGGCAACAGCGTTAACATTCACTATGTTATGTTGCTTTGAGGCAAAATGTAAGTTAGATTCAATACATTCCTTCAGTTACGTAACTGGGTACAGTTTTCTTTGAATTGCCTTGAAATTCATTCCTTCTCCTTCCACCAAGGACGACTCTACATTTGCAGCGCTGTGACACGCAGCACACGCCCATGCTGGGATGTATTGTCAGGTCTGTCTGCGCAGTGAAGGGGGGTGGCAGGCTGCTGTCAGGATGTTTCTGCTGTTTGCAGGAGACAGTCAGAGCAAACACACACAGCCCTGGTTGGCTGCCTCCGCACACAGGCCGCATCAGGCTTTACTCATCTCTCAGCCTCGCTCTCAAACACGCAGGACGAACTGAAGCAGTTAGAAGATGTGAGGGAGAAAGAAGCTCTCTCTGCACAGTGACAGAGGCATCATCTCCTCCTCAGCACGCTGGTTTCCCACATGCAGCACTTAGACGCTGAGCAGAGATGGAGATAGATCACAATCCTCCTCCTCCTCCTCCTCCCTCCAGGCCTCCCTCCATCTCTTCCTTTCTTGGCTTATAATGGATGCTGTGATTGAAGGGGCAATTCAGCAGAGGAATATTGAACAGCGCCACTGAATGTCTCCACTTGTCTGATGCCGATACGGCATAAAACGCGTGGCGGAGCACAGGAGCGCGATTCAAAGAGCGGCTGAGAGACAATGGATCTGACAGCAGAGCAGCTGGTTTTAAAGGAGAGGAGACAGAACGAGGAGAACAGACAGAGACAGAAATCCAAGGGCAGAGCATCACGAGTGCCTGCTGCACTGTCTCCGTACAAACACAGGCTGCACAAAGGAGGGGTAATGAAGAATACATTTCTCATGAGATGCATTCAAAATTCATGAAGTGAACACAGGGAAATCGTTTCAAGTGCTCTTACGTTCTGGGGGTGACAGAGTGTGTTTCAACAAGGCACCCAGCAGGGGGCATTTGTACCTGTTGCATCAGGCTGATCGGTCCATTTATTTGGTTTTATACAATAGCGGTTTGGAATATAAATATTTCACTGTAGTCTGTCTAAAGTGAATACTCACCTCTGTCTCTCCCTGCACGTCCCATCCTACCCCCACAGTATCACTCTTCTCATATGGTTTGAGTAAAACACCCGAAACCAGTCAAGGAGACATGTCCACAGCCCTGCACATTCACAGAAATATGAAAGAAATGTTCCTCCCCTGGATGGAAGGAGGGAAGCGTGGGAGGTGAGGTGAGGCGTGCATTAACACCCATTCATCTCTCTCCTTTTATCTCTCCCTCGCTCCTTCCCTCTGCCTCCACCTCCTCCCACAGCAGACACACATACCCACACGTGAACGCATACATGGGAAGATGATTCATGCATACACGCACACGCTCATGCAGATGTGGAGAGAGCGAGACCTGGACGTCTACATCAACGGAGGATGGACAGCATCCATACACGTGTGTTCTCACCAGGCTCCGTCCGAAGGATTGACTCACGATTACTACACCATGAGATGGATGTGTGTGCCTGTCTGTCTGAGCCAAGCCTGTGTCGTCTTTCCCATTAGTCATATTTGGGAGGCATGCTCTGAGAGTAGCCTCCACCATGATTTATGAATACAAATCTCCTGGTGCAAATAGACACAATTTCCTGATGCTCTTTCACAGGGACATTCTTGGAAAACAGATAAAAAAAATAGTAAAAACAATTTGACCTGCTGGAGTAGACTCGTTCATAGTGAGCAGTTTTGAAAGCTCCAGTCAAATACGTGGAATTCAAAAGGCATAAACATGCATAATAATAGCTGCAGCAGGGCTCAGTTCGGCAGATATGCAGTTGCTTATTCGCAGTTTGTTCCCCAACCCCCCACTGACATTAGCCTCTCCTCACCCCATCAGCCAGCTGAAATCCTGCCAAAATATGCTCACTTAGATTTCACTTTCCTTCCTCTCTCCTCTCCTTTATGGTTCCCCCCTCACTCTCTCTCTCTTTCCTCTCCTCCTCCTCCTCCTCCTCTCTCTCAGCTGAGCGCCAATTAAGGCAAACTGGCATTCTGGACAAGCCGGTGTGAGGGGGAGGTTTTTTGGTTTTGGCAGTGGTCCCATCATGGAGAAGAAGTAGAAGAAGTAGAAGAAGAAGTCAGGGAGTAAGTGTCTTAGTCACTCCAACCTCAGTCCTGCCCATCTGCAGAGAGAGCTGCTGCTGTTTTTGTCCAATTAGACCCCAGCTACACTGCTGGCACACACCAGGGAGACAGGCAGGTGTGCTGCTCTGCCTGCATGTTTGTGTGTGTGTGTGTGTGTGTCAGAGTGTGTGAGAGTGTGTGTGTAGTCTGTGCCTCCCAGTGCTGTAGCTCAGCAGGCAGCTCTGCACTGCACAGCAGGGATGTGGGGGGGTGCACCCCCCTAGAGACTACTTTCACAAAACATCCACTTTTCCATATTCCATGTATGCCATGCACAGCAACACACACACAGTTTGCATTATTCAATAATTCAAGCATTTCTAATCATACATTCTATTTGTAGGAAGATGACATGTCAACATGCAACATAACATATTAAAGAAGTGACGCTTTTGTGGTAACATTGCACTTTTTGCTGTAATGCACAAATAACATTCCTGGAATATGAGCTCTGACAGCCTTGGTAACCATCCAACCATCCAACCATCCATCCATCCAAGTCGAGGGTCCGCTGGTCTCTGTCTCTAGTTCACACAGGGACATACACCCTGGACAAGCCCAACAAACTTAACCTGGAATCAGGATCAGACACTGACACTGCAGGTGTCAGTGCCAGTGACCTGGACTACTGCTACGCTAACACCAAGCTATCAAGTGGAGAGAGAAGACAACAAAGCATCAAAATGATGTTGTTCTCAGTCTGAGATCCCTGCCAACACTAGCAATGACAAGCTAAGCTAACACTGAGCAATGCTATACAGTCTGATTCATCAAGTGTAGGTCAGGACATGTCAAGGCCAAAAACAGCATCATAGACTTTAATGTAGTCTATGATGAGCTTGGAATACTTCATATTATTATTTGGTGAGAGTAACACAAAAGTAATGCAATGCATTACAATTCTGAAAAAAGTAATATTGTTATGTAGTGAATTACTAACCACTGAATTAGTGTTGTAACGTATTATAATTTGGAGACAAACTGCCCTCACACACCCTCCACATCTTTTTCCAGGTCAGTATGTGATGAAAATGCCAGCTGTGCTGCGGAGCCGCCCACCCAGTCCTTTCCTGACCCACTCCACTAAATCACAATACCAGGTTAAAAAAGCACACACTTAACACTTCTCTGACCCTAATATCACATGTGAGAGGATGCAACTCAGGGAGGTTCATATCACTGGGACAGCTTTTACTTCAGACAGACATGTGATCAGTTAACACCAAATCAAAGTGAAGCTATAAGGAGTTCATGTATAAGTCAGCGTCCACTCCCTGGCCCTGGTTTTGCAGCAGGCCCCAGTATTCGGGCTTTACTGGGAGCCTGTCAGTTCTCTCAGCTCTTCTCCTCTACCTAAGCCAGCATCTCCCTCCTCCTCCTCCCTCCCTCCTCCTCCTCCCTCCCTCCCTTGCTCCTCTCTCTCTTCATCTCTCTAAAAGTGCTCCAGAGGCGGCACGCTGCCACCGGGACTCGGAGACTGCTGCTGACTGTGTTTAAGCTGTAAGCCTGAGCTAAAACGCCACCCAAAGGAGGAAATGTTAATTAAACAAAAGCAAACCCAGGGACCACACATGGAGAGAAAGTGCTTGCTTTGTCTTTGTGAATTAATTAGTGAAAGCAGCAGTTTTGCTGTTGAGGGATTTTCTGTTGGAGGAAGACAATGTTTTTCTGTTACAGTGAAACAATTCGAGTCATCCTGTAAATCCTCATTCTGAATTCACATACATTTTTTTATAAAGTCATTTCA
Organism: Karalla daura; assembly: GCA_029224185.1. NCBI lineage: Eukaryota > Metazoa > Chordata > Actinopteri > Chaetodontiformes > Leiognathidae > Karalla > Karalla daura. The sequence continues at coordinate 5,261,277 of CM055193.1, read as the reverse complement.
CAAACTCGAGTAAAAACATTGGGTAAACGGGTGTGTTTTGACTTTGATTTGTGCCACAGTAATCTTTGTATTATGCTAGATGAATGGACAGACCAGCTGATAGAAATAACCTTGATGACTAACAGAACATTCACACCGATTATAACACGTTTTCAGTTGCAAATGAGAATATTCACAGGTCAACGAAGCCATAAATCGAGTGTGTGTGTGTTTATCTGTGTGTGTGTGTGTGTAAACATGAGCCATATGTGCATGCAGTTGTGGGTCAGATACAACTCTGTTATTTCAACTGGTCCAAAGCATAAAGCTAACCCTTAAAAATAAAATGAGGGTGTTGGAAATAGATGCATCTGTTACTTCAGGTTCAGAGGAACCTGGAGCAAACCCATAAAGAAACAGGGAAAACGTGCAAAACACCCTCAATAAAGGCCCTAATCCTGACTATGTATAGTCCCTTATTAAATTCCTGTTTAGTCCTGGTTTTGCTACCTGGCAGACGTGGGAGCACGCCAGGTCGCTCATATATTTGGAAGCTGTCCATGGGTAGGTCTGTGGTCTAAACGCCAGCTGTGCTGTGAAGGCTCCCCTCCAGCTCTGCCTGACCCGCTCCGCTGAAACACAACATCACTGTCCAGAGTCTACAAACACTTTTCTGGTCCTGATATTCCACCTCTGGAGGACGTGACACGCATAGGGTAGCTGCTGTTATCAGCTCTCATCGCTCCAACAGCAAAGTTCACATTTATGTAAGTTTAAGGGTCATTATTTCACAAGAGGAGGAATCTGATCCACAGGTCAGAGATGCAGATAACAGAATCGGAGTTGTTTTCATCCCGTTTTGTTTTTTAGCAACAACATCAAACCATCTAGCAGACACACAGGCAGCCATCGTCTGAGCTTTTTAAATATTTAGGGAAACTGTATGACGGCGATTTATTGGCATTCATACACGCAAGAAGCATTTTCTATTTAGAGACTGTAGGCAATTATGCTAATTAAGTTTTCTGATCCAGAATGTATGAAGTCATCTGGCAACATGCACCTCTTTCGCGTTACAATAAAATAAAATAAGTGAGATGCTAAAATCCTGCAAACAAACACTCAGAGATCAAGTTACATACGCTATCCACCTGTGTGAGGTAACACCGTGTTATTGCTGGCGCTCTCCACCAAATATGATCTCTGCCCATTTAAGGTCACACACTGGGAGCCCAGTCCCGGGGTCCTCTGGGATCAGCTGGACGGGCCGCTCTCCCAGCCTCGCACTAAACCCAGTACAGAGGGCATGCATTTTCTGCATAGTTCACCTCAGTCTCACTAAAGCATATGATGAATGATGTTGGTGAGTTTATGCTTCAGTGAGGTAGAGGACAGAGCGCCACTCTGGGTTCATAGTCCTGCCAAAAGTTTATGGCTTTAACGCAGATCTGTTTTCTTGAAGAAATAAAGTGGCCACAGGATCATTTCTGAATCATAATCTCTGAATCTGTCTCTGAATACTGTAAATGTCTTCCCCCACTTCTTCTTTTGATGGATACAGTCATTCTCTCAACATTTTACTGAAAGCAATCTTGCAAAATGAAGGAGAAAATAGTTAATTCAAGAACTGTGAAATCACTTTATGCTCTGACAGCAGAGAATGTGTGACAGAGAAGATTATGTAAAGCGTTCTTCATATCGTAGCTGTGTCTGTCAGATAGATAGATAGATAGATAGATAGATAGATAGATAGATAGATAGATAGATAGATAGATAGATAGATAGATAGATAGATAGATAGATAGATAGATAGATAGATAGATAGATAGATAGATAGATAGATAGATAGATAGATAGATAGATAGATAGATAGATAGATAGATAGATAGATAGATAGATAGATAGATAGATAGATAGATAGATAGATAGATAGATCACCATGAGAAAGCGTCTTGACTCACACGGCTGTCCATCAGTGATCAGTGTTACGAAACAGACGCCGTACACACACATTGCCTGGCAGAGAGTGCGAATATGAACTATATGCCTGGGAGTCTAAGGAGCCAGGAGACAGAAAGCGGGGAAAGAAGTGATGAGATTTGAGAGAAATATGATCAGCGGCTCTGTGTGCTTGGAGGAAACTCGGTTTAAAATACCACTGCTGACGACTTCACAGCCGAGAAGTGGGAACGGGATCTGAATTTATAGAGATTGGCACTGTCCTGTGATTCCTGGGAAGCCACTAGACGGCATCTTAGTGTCTAACATGTAACAGATGGACCTTATGGCCCCGTGAAGGAGGTCTTTAAAGAAAGCCGGGGCCTCTCCTCTTTTTCCCTCTGACACAGCGAGAGGTGGAAACAGCACTTTGACCTCTGCCAGTCAAACCGTGGCAAAACCCACTCACATGCCTCCTGCTCTGCGTGCAGCACACTGAAAGTTGTTAAAGTATTACACAGGGGGAAAGAAATAAAGTGCTGAAACACACAAATACAAGTAGGATACTGGCTGCAGAAAATATGAGTTTGTTGGTTTCCCCAGTAACAAGATATAAAAAAAAAATTACATAATCACCGATCGTAAGTTTTTGTGAGATGTTTTACGGTTTGTCTGCACTGCAGTCTAAGGACTTACAGCTGATGATACAGACAAAATAACAGAAGTGATATTTGATAAAATACTTGCATTGAAAGATCATATGACGACTGCTCAAATGATATTGATTCATTTAGACAATTAAACCTTGAACCCTGATATTCCTCCATTACAAATGACATTACCTCTCATCCAGCCTCACCCTGGACTGCAACAATGTCTGTGTCTTGTTGTGGTTCAGATGTTTCTCTGCCTTGTGTTTCATTGATTTTCCATCCAATTTCCCATCCGGAGGAAATTGGGCTATGCAAAAACAATTGCGCAAAGGAGCTTGTCTGGAACTGGAATAAACAATCAGCCCCCTTTTCGGTCAGCACCCTTCCGCAAGGCCTCGAATAACGCCTTTCTTTACTTTGACTTGTTTTTTCTTTTCTTACTATTATTATTCTGTGCCATGAGCTGTGTGCTCAAATAATATTTGGCAGCATTAACCTCGACAGCACACTCCATCCGAGTAAGACTATCTGAGATAAGCATCGCTGACAGCTTCCTCTGGCTTCACTCACACCTCTTATGCACGGCATGTCCCGTTCTGCACGGCAGTTAGTGGCCAGACCGCATGGTACACACCACCAAAGCCCACATGTATACACACACGCTCTCTCTCTAACCCAAACTCAGATCCAGCTACAAAGCTCCTTTTGTTTCATTCCACTCAAGGAAAAGAGAAATGCACGCAACCCTTTCTCAGCAAATTCAGAATAAGTTCAAGCACCAGTGCAGGGGTAGGGGTAGAGGGCGGCCAGCCTCTCTCCTTCGCCCCATCTGGAAAGTGTTGCCTGTGCATTCACATACACACAAGAACTGCTTTTGCATGGTACATTACAGAGAAGCAATTTTCAGTGATCAGCGCTAATAGAGGATACGGAGGGTGGAGTTTGATGAGGGTGCTGCACTAATGCTGGAGTGACTCTAATCTGATAGGTTCTGTAAAGTTATTACTGCCTAATGATCTCCATCAGATATGGCAGACGGGGCTCGGGTCTGTTTTTATCCAGACTTCACACACGCAAAACATGCTCAGCTGAAAGTAGAAGAAAAAAGGCCTGCACTCTTAACCCGAGTCTTGTTTTTAATTAAACTTTTAAGTGGTCATTAGTTGTCCCTCCATGATTTGCAAAAACAGCATCTTATCACTGAAACACATTAGCTGGAATGAGCATATTAAGCAGAGAGAACTTGATATGTTGGGTTTTAATGAAAAGGGTTCAGGCTGCACACACTGACATGTCAGAGGGAATTAAATTAAAGTTAATGAATTCAATTCCCTACGACAGACAACCGTCTTTAAATCTAAAGGCATATAAGTGAAAAACCAGCAGCAAATGTTGAAAAAGCCTTTTTCCTGTGATTACACAAGAAGTGATTTAAAGTTTCAATCCCAGCTTGGACTGCCGTCTCCGTCTCTGGGAAATACATTACACTCTCTATAGTTTTGCTTCTGTAACAAAAAAAAAGAAAAGAACTAAAGTGATTTAAGGCAACAGAGTTTCCATGTGATGTCCTTGTGGAGTTGGCTAATTTGTGTCATGAATTAAGAAGTCGAGGCTGCGCACATGTCGAGAGCAGGGAGTGATTGAGTGGCCGGGCCGGCTGATTTAGATGTCACAGCTCCGAAATCTGAGACCACTTACACAAAGACTCAGACCAGAGTCTGCACGTTTGTGTTTCTGTGAGGCTGGTTTGGTGAGGGCCAATGTTTGGACTAGCATTGTGGCTTTGAGTTGGTGGTGGGAAGGGTGTGTGGGTGTGTGTATATGTGTGTGTGAAAGGGAGGGGGGGGGTCACAGAATGGTCTGTCACGCTCTCGGTGCAGACTTTTCAGGTCTTACCTGTTCTTTCTCTGCGCTCTGGGTTTTCTACGGCCGGGGTCTGCTGCTGCTCCCACTCCAGCCCCTCTGGCTCCCAGTGGCCCTGAACCGGCCCCTTCTCCTCCTCGCTCGATGGGAGGTCCGCCTCACCCCCCTCTGAGAGCTAGACACAGAGATGCCTTTGTCAGCCTCCTGCTCTTGAGGAGGAAGTGGTGGTAAGATTGTACAGAGTGCTTTTGGTCACATAACCACAAAACATTATACCAGTGGCTAGGTTTTTTTCCCCGCCTTATTCCCTGCATCTTTTTCATCCTCTTTCTCCATTACACACTGAGCAAGAATGCAACAGTCAAATTGTCACGGTCCAACTTCTGCCACAGAGTTTCTCAGTGAGAGGATCTTTAGTCAAAAAGCCAGCAGCAGCAGCAGAGCGGAGGTTATCAGTGCTCTGTGGGGAAGGAGCGAGATTATAATCACTGCTGTGATTTTTGACTTCTCTGCCAGGGAGGAAACGATTTATGAAGATAAACAGTTTTTAAAGAGAGAGCCAGAGTTTCAAAGAGAAACCAGATTTCTAGATGTTACGTAACAGCGTTTATGTTTAAATTCAAGAGCGCAAACTGATGTGGCTGCAACGCAACTGACAAAACACGCATAACTTGAAGGAAACCATGTCATTTTCTGTTGGGCTCTCAATGCAGACATGTGGGAAAGAGAGAGGGGAGCAGAGGAAGAGGAAGGGACGAAAGGAAGGGAGAAAATTGCCTGCTTTCAGTGAGGCGTTAGACCTGCATGCGTTTGTTTATGGTCAGATGGTTTAATCACTGCTACTCTGCTTCCTGCTCCACAGAAACATCCAAGATTCCTCCCAAGCACTCAACAGAGACTAGAAATCCCTCCATCCTTCTCGCTCCCTCTCACTCTTTCCTCTCTCTTTATGCGTCTGGCTTCACCATTTTAAGGCTTATAAACGACATTAAATGAACGTGGCATGCAGAGATGAGGGCCCACAACATGTCAGATTTCGTGCCCTGCCAGCCCCGACAAATGCCTCCATATGTGTTTGTTGCTTTTGTTTTAAATTTGTGGCATCGCTTTCTTGTGTAAACAGACCATAAACACACAATCAGCTCCACAACTCACCCACTGTTGATTGGGCATGGCCACAGAGGTGAGCACGTCAGCCATGGCTCCCAACATCTGGTCAGTGCGTCCCTGATTCTTCTGCAAAGCCTTCATCCTCCTTCCTCAAACTCCGAGCAAAAACCCCCAAACTATTCTCCTCGGCTCTCTTGACCTTTGCTCTCCAAGTCTCACAACAATGTTCCTCTTCAGTCTGTGCTTGGCGTCCTCCTCTGCCTCTGTCGTCTGCCCGTCCGGGGTCTCGACTCACAGCCGCTGCAGTCCGCCCTGCTCTGGCCTGACATACAGGAAACCTCACCTAAATGAATAATTGATCCAGGCAGAGGGAGCAATGTTGCTGTCTGGACCCAGAGAGAAACATGTGCTTAGACCGGAGCCTGTCAGAGCTCCTTCCTGCTCCTCACCTCCCCCCCAGCTCAGACACAGGTGACACCCAGGCTGGAGGTGTCTGACTCTGGCTCCGTCCAGTCACAGTAAATCCACCTTGTGTCTCAGCAGCTGCCTCTCCCAGGAACTCAGACAGAAGATGTTCTTGGGCCCTCTTGTGCAGAGTCAGCTGTCTTGTCCTCTGGCATCCTGCTAAATGACATGCTTCTCTTTGAGGTAGGTCTTCCCCTGTTCTTCTGTCTGAGCGCTGAGACGAAGACGTGACTCCAGGACGGAGCACACCACCCTCCCTGGAATCCTCCTTTCTTGTTCTTCATTGGCTATACAGGATCGCCACCCCCCTCCCCAAAAACCTCTCCTCCCTCCATCATTCCTTCTTTTCTTTCACTGTTTTCCTCTCCCTCTCTACACTACCTGGATGTTTTCCCATCTCAAACGGCCTCAATCTTTTCTATATATTTCTCTCGTGGTCTCTCTTTGAACTATGCTGGCACCCTGCGCACGCTCTTCATCTTTGCCCGAGTCTCAGCCAGTGACACATGGACTGTGTGAACTCTCGAGCAGCGGGGCAGCCCCAAATAAGGCATGAACACACAGTCCATGAAGCGCAACTATTTAAGAGACTGTCACCGATAGCACACACATCTTACACAACTTCTTGAAACTGCTGACCGATAAATCAAACTTGTGTTGTTTGTTTTTGGCTTCTTGAAAGATTATTTGCAATGAAAGGCATGCGACACCGTTAGCAGACGGACTGACCCTGCGGGCCATGTGGACAGCCTGTAACATGGAAATAATTTGTGTGTACGTGTGTGTGCATGTGTGTGTGTGTGTGTGTGAGAGAGAGTAAAAGAGAGAGAGAGAGAGAGAGAGAGAGAGTCCTGTTGCACTGGAGGGCATGATGCTAATGTCACTGGTTGTGCAGGTACCTGCATTGAAAACAATGGCTCAAACCACAGATGACAAACCGACCTAATGCTGCTACCATAAACAATCATTTCTGCACCAAATCGTTACAATCCATCCAGTAAGTGTCAAAATATTTTACTCATGCTGGCAGGTGAGAACGTCCCATTAGTTTCTTTTCTTCTTCTTCAACAAACCATGGAAAACATTGCACCAGTCTGTCTGGACTGAAACAGATGTGCTGCTATAAAAGCTACAGGGTCACAGAGGTCTCAGTCCCACCTGTCCATAAGATGAGTGATGAAACACTTCACAGATTAACAGACTGCTACTCAAAGTTAAATGATGGTTTAAAGCTGATTCATTCAGGTCGTTTCATTGGGAATAATCCTCTTCAAGGTCAAAGATTCGTCTCCAAACTGAAGGCAGTTTCTTTGATTAGATGTTTAGGTTTTGTCTTTGCTGTAAGCATGATTTACTTACTACTTTGTTCATGTTTTTTTCACAGCTGGGGACATTATTCAACTTTCTATAAATATTTTATAAGTCTCTGATGCTGATATGACAAGTTTAGAGAGTGATTATACGAAATATGATTTCAGACTGAACTCGCTGCCTTTTAGAATTCATTATCAAAAATGTCTGGACAGAAGCTGGAAACAGCTGCGTCTGTTCAAAGGCTGGGGGAGCACACACACACACACACACACACACACACACACACACACACACACACACACACACACAGTACTGCAAAGCAGGTTTGTTTGCAGCAAATCAGTAGAGTCTGGGGAAGTGCATGTCTGTTAATCCCTGCAAATTATGATTCATGTTTTCTTCATTTATTTTTATCAGCGTCTTTAAGTCTTTGCACAACTTGTCAGAGGAAGTTAAATCTTCCCAGATTGCAGAGTCTAAAATGTGGCAGCAACACAGACAACACGGCACAGTTACCTATTTTAGCCTCACCTTGGCCCGTTGGCTCCGGAAGAACTGTTTTGACGTTGTTTCTGTTTTTGCCTCGTTTGATTTTATCTGTTTACTTTCAGGCATATTTTGGATCACCTGTGTTTTCAGATGCAAATGCAGCATGACATCCTCAAGATGTCCTGTTTTGGTCAGGAACAGCTTAGACCAACGAGGCCGAGCTTCCTCTATGAGAACCCAACAAACACCAGAGCTGGATTCAGTTGGATTCCTCTTCTTAATCCATTTTGCTCAACCTGTGAAGGTATTCAATGTGTGGCGTGTGCTTGGCATGCACTGTCGCAGCATGTTTGAGCTTTTCAATCTTTATTGAGCTTTTGAGCTTTTTCAATATTTATTAATGCACAATCATCGGAAACCGAGCACAGGCCTTTTAATCTAAGACGTAAGTGTTCGGCTCTTAAGGATCAAATGAACGATTATTGAACCAATGAAAAAGGTACCGATCGCTTTTCTAAACGGTAAAGAATTCATAATAATTCAGAGAATCCTTTCATCTTTGTTTGTTGGTCAAACAAATAAACTGAAGGTTTTTGCAGTGAAGCGACTCCACTTTCTCTCCTCTCTGCCTCCCTGGTTTGTCTGTTTTCGCTGAGCCAAGGCGAGATTACGCTTTAAAAAGGAGCCATGAGGCTCCTGCAGCGAAGGTATTAAAAAGCACAACTTTATCAGGGCTTAGTGCAATTAGTCATAAGCAGCGGGGAAAAATCACTGGCAGCGGCTGGGCTGAGGATGTGCGAGCGTGTGGAAACACTAAGCTGGGAGCTGGAAGAGGCTGCAGTCACGTCCCAATCGCTTCCTCCCAACCAGCAGAGCAAAACCTGATGCACGTAAGCCTGTGATTCCATCATAATGTGCACAATTGACAAATAACACCTCCATTTTCTTTTGGCATTGTATAGTTTCAGAAAGTGAAGCTTTACGCTATAGATTAATCGACTATTAAATTAATCATAAAGTAATCAGTAATTATTTTAAGAATCAGTTTGAGAAATTAAGTCAAATTTCTCTGATCACTTCATAAATGTGAAAGAAAAGTGAATTTAATCAAGTTGAGGACAAAAAAAATACTTTTGTGAAACAAGCAGAAACAATTTTCACAATTTTGGCATCAACATCTTATCAATGAACCAAAAAAGTACAGAAAACAGACTCGTTTTTGCAGCCCTAATTAATTCACAAAAACAGGATTGGTCTCACCTTAAATGGCATCTCTGCTATGGATAAAAGGCAAAAATTCCTAAAAAATAACAATAATATGCATAAAGACATTAGCCTTTTTTGGAATAAAACCATTAGATGAATAAAAACATGGTAAATGCTGCAGTAAACTGACATCTGAGTTGTTTTTGAGATCCTGTGCTGAGCTGGGAACATAAATAATGAATGAAAAACTAATGTTTATACGGCAACATCCGTGCAATTAGGGGCTCTTTTTTTATTTTGACATAAATACCATGAAATAGATGTTACTCCACAGCATCCGCACCTCCTGCCTTGTTCACCGACTCCACAAACATCCACTTCCCTTTGTCATAAATTCTCCCAAATCTCCGCTTTAGCTTTACATGAACAAGTTTAGCTCTGTTTCCTCCTCGCTGCTTCCTTCCATTCACCTGACCTCTCAGGGCTTTGGGTTGCTTTAGAGCAAACACCAGGGGTATAAGGAGGGGGAGGGAGGAGGAGGGTGGGGGGTAGGGAGGGGGGGGGGGGGTCTTTTAGCCACGTAGCTGGAAATAATACAGCAGATGCTCACAGTCACGGAGCAAAGTGCTGGTAAGACGGGTCCTGGAGAGACTGCCAGCAGTCTAATATTAGCAGAACACATGGCTGTCTTTAGAGTTGCTCACTAAGCTGGCTAAACTTAGCTCATTGCTTCCCAAGCCTCTTTCCAAGTTCTTTCGCTTTGCCACTGACCTCTGCTGGGTACCTTGGTGTCTGGGGAGAAGCTGAAACTGCCTTTTGCAGCGATGAGTGAACGTCTCTGCGAGGAATTCGTTGAATAGGAGGAAAATAACTCTGACCCTTAAAAGGAAAGCGCGAGCGCAATCAGGAGGTGGAAATCAGAACAAAATGTTCTTCGACTCGTACGACAGATTAGTGATCATTTGTAAAAATCTGCTGGATTTTGTGAGAAAGCGGAGCTCTGGTTTTGGAAGAAAAACACGGAGCTGATCTTAAAGCATGCTGTGCTGCCCTCCTCTGGCCCACCATTCCTGCATCTCGAAAAAGAGAAAGGAAAACATTGAATCCTCGCTCCCTGGTTATACCCCACCCTGCTGTGCCACACACACACACACACACACACACACATACACACACACTTCCCCTTCCTCTGCATTTCCTTCTATCAACTTCATTTCTGTTTCGGCCTTTCAGGCGCTATAAATCTTGCCCCCTTTTCTTCCTCTTCCTGTGTTTCATATCAGCACGGAGTCACAACCCCACCTCAGATTCTTGAGTCTAAACATAGCAGCGGTGGAGCACTGGGTCAGGTTGGTGTTGGGATGCTGCAGGTCTGAACCTGGACAGGAGCTGGCAGGAGCATTCGATGGGATCCAGCCGAGATGGAAAAACACAGCAGATCAGCGGCTATTTTAGCTGTCTGTTTCCAAAATCTATTATAGCTATTCCATTTGTTGTCAGTTTCATAGTTTTTATAAAATGGGTCAGGTTTTTATATAATATAATAAATAACAGTCTTATATTTTATATGGTTTTATACTTGAACAGTCTTATTTAGTCAGTTCTAATGTATACTAGTTTGTTCTATTCTGAGGTGGATCTTTACCAAAAGTTTGCAATGTAAGAAGTGTTTCCTGGTCTTATTTCTACATCAAGTGCAGTTTTCCATGTCTACAATACAAATCTGAAAAAGGATTTATTTTGCTATGTATCAACCCTGGCCAAACACATAATGTTTCTTTTGTATATGTTGCTTCATTAGTCTTGTTTTGTGTCTGGCAACACATCAGAGGTTGCGTTTCCCTCTTTTGGCCAAGAGGGGGCGCTCCACGTCACCGAGGAGCTGTTGCGTAACACAGGCTGCGTTCACGTGCCCGAAGTCACAGGTTGGGCTCCACTGGATCAATTCAATATGAGGGTTAATCTGTTTACCTGCACCTTTGATACCACGTGTTTGGAGCCGTGATGCTATGAGTAAACCTGCTGAAGTAACACTCCCAGCCTCATATAGGGCCTGGCTATTTGAACTTGTGCTATTTAAGTTGAACCCTAACTCTTAACAGGGTTAGGAGACAGCTCATTTACATAAAGCTGAGTCTGCCTTGGCATATTTCACACTAAATATTAGTTGTTGTGATGCGGACTTTGCAAATAATTTGGCTTGTTTTCCCGGTTACAGCACCTGTGTGGGTGTAGTGAAGACTGTGTTGTGTTTCATGTCTGTGTGTGTCATCCCTCACACGGCCCCCTGTCTCACTGTAACATCAGGGGTAGTTTGTTGTCCCAGCAAATTGATTTCCATGGGGAGGGGAAAAAAAAACAAAAAGCCCACATCCAGGACACCGTCTCCCATCACAGACATTTTCCAGGCTGGGGGTCCTCGCTGGAGCATCGGATTTAGGGAGCCGCAGCCTGCGATGATTCAGCCACAGCACTTATTTGTCCTGTTTGGTCGGTTTGCTCTGACACAACAGACGGACAGATTCAGAGGGCCGTGGATGGACAGATTCAGAGAGCTGTGGAGAGAAGTGAGAAAGAGCGAGGGAGGAGAGAGAGAGAGAAAGAGGGAGCAGACCAACTCAATAGACTGTAAGGAGAGCAAGGTTGGCTGCTGTCTGTTTCTTCATCTTAATCCTTAAATCTTCTATAATCGGGATGAGGGGGAGAGAGCATGTTGCCTGACTTAGGACAGGAGAGTCTATGTTGGGACCTGGACGGATTGCCGGCTGATGAGGCATCCTAACTGGCCAGTGAGAGAGATGGAGGAGGGGGAAGTCGTTCAACTGCAGTCTGTTTGGGAAACTTCAACTTAGCCAGTGTCTGCAGAGAGCCAACAACAGGAAGAGTGGAAGGCCAACACACAGGGATGGTTAACCACTGAGAGCGAGAGAGAGGAAATAAAATAGAAGAGGACTGACCCACGGCTTGACTTGCACTAGGGTGAGTATCGCTCTGTCTCTTAAGAAGAGATTCACCTTGCTTTACTTTGAACTGTGGCACGTTTTGACTGTCTCACTCTGCAAGGCGACAGAAATCACACAGAGAAAGTTGAGAAGTTTCAAGGTGCAGCTTGGCAGGAAGTGTGAGCCACAGAGGAGTTGTAGCAGGCGGAAGTGAGGCAGAGTGGGAGCCTGTGTCTTTACACAGAATTTGTTCTGCTGTTGTTCCTACTTCATACAGACTTCAGCCAGTCAGGCCCTTTAGTTCAGGGTTAACTGAACTGAATCTGTGTGACATTAATTCTCCTGCAGGACACTAAAAAGAACAGCAAAGCAAACACAAACATACATTTGTAAGATTAAAGTTAAGCTGCCGTGTTTGCTGCTTAATCCGAGGATGCTCTTACTTTAATAGTGTAGTATTAATGGAGTGTCAGCAGGTGCCAGGCTTCGCCCGTGCAAAACAGAATCTGTGTGAAGTGCTGCTTGGCCTGGACGTGGCGTGGTGATGCATTTGGGGCCAAAGCAGCTTGATGACTGAAACCCTCAATCCCTCACTGGAAAGCAGTCAAGCCGGCGCTCTCCTCATCTGCGGCTCCATCGCAGCGCTGCGAGCGACTCAGTCTGCCACGCTCCACCAGCCGGAGCTTTGAGGAACGGTGTCACCGCCGCTTTCAGAACACAGTTCTTCATTTGTGCGAGCAGCCTTTGTATGTTGTATTGATTGGCGCCGGAGCGAAAAAGCATCGGACACTGGAGCGTGTTTGTGCTGCAGAGCAGTGTGACACGGTTTCAGACACCATGACAGACGCTGTCATTCGCCTGCCCTCGCCTAGCTTCCGGCACCATATGGCCTTTCTCAACCCACGATGTTCCTCCTACCCTGCCTTCATTCACATTACTCTCGCAGGCTGAGCCGCTGCAGATGTGCAAGACTGTGTGTTCATTCTACTGTGGATCTTTCTTCTACGGATGCACACAACATGCACGTTTGGACTTCTTTTTTCACTATCAGTGAATGGTGTCAAAGTGTCTGTGGTCGTTGCTGTTTGTTGCTCTGGTCCGGCCAGGGCCAGTAAACAAATATTGGCAAAGAGAAGGTTACAAAGTCACCGTGCCCATCCTGTAAATCACAGACTTACGGATCAGCTGCTTTGACAGGAGGGCTGAGGTGAGCTCCTTATCCGCTTTAAGCATCATGCTTTGTGTTCACTACCCTTTTTGGTCTTCAATCTATTTAGCCTGCTGACTTCTACTCTTACGCAGCATTACTAGTGCTAGTTCGTTTTGAGAAGGATGCAAATTTGTAAACTAGGTGACACTGACCAAAATGCATTCGTGAGGGTATGGCTTCTGTTGCACATGCATCAGAGGAGTGTTAGCCATAGGTGTAATTAACAAAATAACAAGCAATATAGTAATCTGTCAGCAGAGTGTGCATGTTAACATCGCTGAATGTTGTTCTCCTCAAAGATGCGGACGTTGTCCAGAAGACCTGACATCCAGGTGTGATCCCAGGCAGAGCGGGGGGAGGGGGATCCGATGGCCACCGCAGACTACGACCCTCACCTGGGCGAAGGCCCATCCGACGACTCGGAGATCAGCTCGGACGGCTCGGACACAGACAGCATCCTCTCTGACGACTCGGTGCTGCCCGAGTACGGCAGGGATGACAACAACAAGACGCCGGCCAAGACGGTGTACGAGGCCTGCGCCAAGAACGACCCGGCGGCGATGCGGCGCATCCTGGAGCGAGGCGTGACTAGAGACGAGGCCATGGAGCTGGACATCAACGGCAGGGTGAGACACCAGCTCCGACACACACACGGGCCGAGGGGCGTCGTCCAGGCGGGCGAGGGTCGACTCACTTCTATCCTTGTGCCCCACCCAGAACGGGCTCATGCTGGCTGTGAGCAAAGGCTTCGTAGACATCGTCGCACTTCTGCACACGTGTCCACATATAGACATCAACCACCAAGACAATGACGGCAACACCGCCCTCATGATTGCAGCACAGGCAGGCATGTCTGAGGAAACACACGTATGTACATGCATCCAGTATTGAGTCACTCCAAGTGCATTGACGTGTGGTCTCTGTCAATCCAGGCTTCATCACTATCCTCAACTATATCATTAACTACTACTCCGGTGTGGACACCGAGGTCAGGGATCCTCGAGGCTTCACCGCCCTCCTCAAAGCTGGACTGCAGGGCCGAGAGGAGTGTGTGTCTGCCCTGATTATGCATGGTACGTTTATGACACATACTTGACTCTATATTATGTCTTAATGGAGATGGGAGAAACATATCATTTACTCGGTTCAGATTCCAGTCCAACCCAGGGTTTGAATCTAACGGTCTAGTAGCAGGAATGCACAGTCTGCAACATGGTTGCTACAGTCATCTCTACACAAACAGGAAAACATATTGAAAAACTGTTAGCATTGTCTACGTGTGATGAAAAGAGTAAAACAGGACATCTGATCTGTGAACTAATCTGGTCTTTCACTGGGCCGCAGGGATTAGTCCTGTTTAAACAGCGCAGGGACACATTTAGTGTGGGACTAAAAATGCCAAACACGTTCTATTCACAGTCCAATTATGTCAGAAGCAGATTGACATGTTGTCAGACTGTATTTAGAGGCAAACTCCAGCCATTTATGGAAAGCAAATACATGTCTGGTGTGTATGGATTGCTTTAAAGCCTCGACTATTCATTAAGAGGATTGTCATAGTCTTTCAAAATAGACTCAGCTTCCTCCATACTGAATTATTACAGGCAGATATTATTATAGCTCATCCACAGGACCATGGTCTAATTTAGCAAAAGATTTCACCTAAATGTAATCTACAGTAAATCCCATTCCACCATGCTGTGAAATGACCTGGTTTTACCTCTGTTATGTGTGGATATGTTATATATTGAGCTGTGCTACAAAAGCGACCACATGGGGGGGTAATTTTACTGAACTCTAGCACTGAATTGATTTCCTCACTCCCCTCAATAAACTCCTGGTAATATATATATATATATATTTTTTCATGCACAGGTGCAGATATTAATGCCATGGACATGGTCCAGGGGAGAGGTCTAAAGGACTGGGTGCTTCGGACAGGCGGGTTTGAGACTCTCAGAAGAATACGCCGCCTTCAGGCTCACCCCATCGCCGAGCAGTTCTCCGAGTGCTACGCCCCCGAGTGGCCCGATCTGAGGCATCTAGTAGCAAAGGCCACGGCCCCCAAAACCACCAGCCAGAAGCTGAGGCAGCGCTTAAAAGACAGCCTTTCCTTCAGCTTCCCTCACGACCCCCAGGACGACGGGGTGCTGGACCATATGGTGAGGATCACCACCAGCATCCACAGCCCGCTGATCGCCACCAGCTGCCGTCCGCTCTGTCCCAGCAGCCCCCCAGAGATTGGCAAGAGACGGTTCGCCGTACCCGAACTCCTTGCAAAGTACAGCAAGAACGAGGTGGAGGAGAGCAGCGTGTCCCACAGCGCGGGCTCCGTCACCTCGGCCTCCCCCACCGGCGCCTCGGCCACCTCGGTGTCCCTGAGCTGCTGCCAGGACGGGCAGCGCAGGGAGAGCGCCCCCCAGGGCGGCATGAGGAGCTTCATCCCTAGGAGTATGGCTCACAGGAACAGCATCTTCCCCTCGGGCTGTATCCCCAAGATTGAAGTGACGAAATCCGGGGAGCCCACTCCAAAGAAAGAGAAAAAGAAGAAGAGGCAGAGGGGCTACCTGGAGCCTCCGGTGTGGAAGTACAAGGAGGCCAAGGAGGAGAAAAAGAGGGAGAAGAAGCTGCAGCAGGAAAAGGAAAAGGAGAGGGAGCAACAGAGAAAAAACAAGGCGTCCAAACGTTCATCGAGCCAAAAATGAAGCATTAGTCTCTTTTCCTCAGAGAATTTCACTGTGATAACACCACATGGGAGAGATGAGAGTGTGATTACAGACACTCCCAGGCCAGGTCTAACCTACGGAGGAGGTTCTGAGGTGGACAATGAATAATGAAAACCTTCAGACGGATTTGGACTCTCACGGCGAGCAAATACGAGAAAACTGGAGTGACTTGAATTTGTCTAGACACTATGTCTGCCTCACTATCTTTGAAACACTGAAAACATATTTAACCAAAGGTTTTTGGAGACACACAGTCACGTTGCAGCTGCGGCATGGATATGCAATGTTATACTGAATTATATTATATTATTTTGAAAACGCTTAACACTGATCGGCCCAGTTTGTGTGGGATTTCCAAAAAGCATCACGATATCCATCTGCAAAAGAACCAAGCTACAGCAAGGTTACATCAACACCTAAACACAGTAAGATGCTTTAAGGGTCTGCTCTCCGCTCTGAGTCACAGCATCCCAACACACTAACTGATTGTTACAGAGAGGGAGAAACTGTGCTGTTGTCTTACACCATCATTCAAAACTCACTTCAGGAAATCAGTGTTTAGCTGATCTCAATCTCAGTGGGTATGTATGCACTGTAAACCACATACACACCATGCACCCATATGAAAACCACTCTGAATGAACCCATAAATACATCTGTCTCTCTACCACTCTGGGCAACGCTTTTATTCTGCACAGTTTTGGTTTCCTCAAACACTTTGACCACAATGCATAAATGAACATGTTGGCAGGGACTCAGAAACAGGAAGTGAATCATACGTGATACATTGTCATATTGTCAATGCCGGTACCAGACAAACTTCATCAGATCATTTCACATTTACTGGTTTGAGTTCTGTCAGAAAGCACCATTTTTTTTGTCTTGTAACATGCAGTGTCTATGTTTTGGCCATACTTTAAGACCGTTAACTGTTTTGCTGTGGCATGATGTCAGTGGTGTAGATACTAAAACGGGAACCGAGCCATATCTGTGACATTTTGTCTGATCTGTGAGAAACTGCATCTACACAGCTCCTAGGTCTGCTGGTGCTTCACGTACCATGTATAAGATATCTATGCACAGCAACAAAAAAAAAACGTATTTGTATATAATGGTTCTCAGGAAGTTATTTGGTATTAATATATTTGGCATTGCACTGAAGCTTCTATCAAAATGATCTCTATTCTATTGTGTGTATGGACCACGATGGTCATACAGACAGAAAGATACCAGCAATAAATATTATAATGACATGTGACATAAAACATGTTTAAATGTGTTATGAAAAAGAGAACAATGATGTATTTAGAGTTCAAAAACTGATAGGATCATTTCTGGGGATTTTAATTTGTTGAAAGTGAATGGACTCGACCACAACTTGATTAAATGTGTGAGAGATAAAAACAAAAAAAACGTGAGCCTGGAATAAATGTACTGATCTTTTAACGCCTTTTGTTTTTATTCCAGAACTGTGCCTCAGATTTAGTTGCCATAACATTGCATGTTCGAGTATTTTGTGTGATTTAGCAGCTGCCTAAAAGGTTTTTCCTCTCCCGCCCCAGGCATGCATGTGGCTGACGAGTACTCCCTCATAATAAAGTCACTCTGAGCTCCTTAACGAAGCCTATTATGAGCTCTTTCGAGTGGCATGAGATGACTTTTGAACCTTGGCCTCTAATCTTTTAATCCAATGTGCAGTTTTCTTACATAACGATCGACTCCCCGTTGGTTGTAAGAAATCGTAACGTCTTCCTTCAAGATTATTTTAAGGAATGAACAATATGAAACGCGCCACAGCTGCTTGTGCTGACGGTGACACACTGTCACGTTATATTTTCAGTTTTGCCGCTCTCACTTCCTGTTCCTAGGACACTTGGCTGCTAAAGGTCAGCTGAGGAACATAAAACTGTCCTTCAGCAATTGACAGAACATGTCAGACTGTAAACACCTATATCCTCATGCAGCTGTAAAACGGCCAATCTGTGCACGTTTTGACCCCTGAACATGAGCTCTGACACTGTCAGACCTGAGTCTGACTCGAGACTGTATTTCATTTTGACTGCGTTACCCGCTGCAGTTGACTCTCATCTTCATCATGACAGCATGAAAAATATGCCCACGGAACCAATATCACATTTCCTCTGAGCGAGTAGATTATATGACATGTGAAGGCTTTTTAGAAATCCCTTCAGGGAACAGGCCTGGTGGTTCTTTGAATCACAGAGATTAGCAAAAAAGAAAAATAAGTGCCGATTATAAAAAGAGAACAACAATTTGCTCTCTCCTCTCTCCTCCGCATGACAGCTGATGTGAGAGCTTCCAGCTGTTTCTCCAGCCCTAAGCCAGAAACGGGGAGATTACAGAGCCTGAGAACAAGGAGGGGAATTTATATTACAGACATGAAGACATCTCTCTCGGGCTCTGCTGAATGAAGTGTTTTCACACAGCGGAGTCTGTTTGGCATCCAACAGACAACTGGATTTGCCATTAAGACACCCTTTGACTGCTGCATCTGTTGCAACAGAGAGGATTTTGTGCGTCATTGCATAATTAGAAGGATATAGCGACCGTACGCTTTAAATACACAGATCAGCAGTATTCCTAGGTTGAGAGAGTCTGCATTAATCACCTGACAGATTTCTGCATCATTTAATGACATTAGAGCTGGTTTGGAAAAGTTACACTGCAGAAAATGAGCGTGTCATGCTTGAGCTTCAGCTCATTGTTCAGCAACAAGGCCAACGACTTTATTGTTTCATTGTCTCTGGACAAACGTCCACAAACCCGTCTTTTCATTTCCTTGTGTGATGACCAACAAAGTACACGAGTTGCTAGTAAACATGCTTGAGCTTCCACAATCCAGTGGACCAATAACAAAGAGTGGAAAATGGCACTTGAACTCCCCGGGTGAGCAGATACACACACATAAGTAAGTGACAGGACTAACTGCACATACTTCAGAATGAAAAGCGACTTTGACCTCGCTTTGCTCGACAACACAGGTCTGTAGGTGTCCAAAAACAAACAAAGCAGACGTCTATGCACAGAAACAGAATGTAACGGAAAGTTCAAGTCAGACCCGAACCAAACTGGCCCTACGCTCCAAATTAATAAGCATATGCCACACACCATAGCGCATATTCACCTCCATTCAGGTGTGTGGAAAATTACAGGATAATTTCAACGATTTTCCTTTGGAGATTCCATCTATCGACATGAAAGTCTCAGAACTCAAATTTCAGATGGTTCTGGTATTCAACTGCTGCTAAGTCACAACTTGTAGCTGAAGATAAAAAGCCGCTAAGCTCTGTTGTTTAGCAGCGCACGCAAAGTTATGCGATCCTTCATGTCAGTGGCGGCCGAGACGGCCAATCGGGTTAGAGCCTGCATGTGGTTGCCAGATAAACATGAAATACCACCATATTAAAAGGGCTTGGTAAAAAAGAAAAAAGTTTCTGAGGCATTTCTGATGAAACCATTGGTTCACAGTTTCTATGTTAAACACCACAGAACATGAGGAACAAAAACCTCTATTCCACCATCCCAGGTCCCCTTTAAAGGCTGATTTAAAAGAGAGAGAGACTTTAAAAAGTAATGTGAGTTTCTAGCGCAGTTGTTGTCTTAACTCTGGGAGATGTTATTGTGTCATAGTGGGGTCTTTGAAGCACATTCCTGTCAGTGCAGTGCAGGCTCCAGTCCACAGGGGAAAGAGGAAAATGAGAGGTTTGGTTGGCGAGCAACAGGAAAACCGCTATGAGAACACATTCCAGGCAGAGCAGGCTCAGAGAGGGACAATAAGGGGTGGGACGAGGCTGTATACTATTTAAAAAAAATATGTAATCTCGTCTTTAGATCAGGATAGACAACAAAAAACATGCTCTTACTTAATGGCAGAGGGCTGGCAGGCAGCCTCCAGAGGTGACGAAGTCTCAGTTTTAGTCGGAGCGGATGGTTCGTGTTCGCGTCGCTTTATCAGCGCAGATTCAGACCCAGATGAGATAGATAGACACAAGCCCAGCTGTTGGAGTCTGCCGGAGCCCGGCTCAAACTTCACTGCACTTCTGTGCTGTTTTTTTTAAGGTTTTGTCCACGTCCGCCTGCCTTTTTCAGGAGTTTTGAGAAGTTCGGACTTTTGGTTTTGTCGGAGGGAAAACCGTGCGAAGTGAAGCAGGAAAGGATGTGAGTCTCCGCTCTCTGGATCCAACATCTGCCTTCGACCAGACCGAAAGTTGGAAGAAGACATGGAGCCAGCTGCGTTTTGAAAACTCTAACTTCTACCTGAAAGTGGATCCTGAAGACACAGAGGGACTCCTCTGATATGGGAGACGCGTGGCTGTCAAGTTAAAAAAAAGTATTAAAGAAGAGAAAAGCAGAAACCAGGTGAGTTCATACCTGTAAACCGTAAAATGTTGTGTTTTATGGAACCCACCGTCTACATGTACCTGTGAAGCAGAGCAATCAGCTGGATGTGAGAGTGCTCCGCGTCACTCCACGTGTTGCCAGGTGTAAACCAACAGGTGTCGAGAAGACACATGGACAGCAGCTCCTACAGCCATCACCTTACATCCTGTGATGTATCACAGATCCAGGTGCTAAGATGTGTGTCTTCTCTCTCTGATAAGGCTGATATACAGCCACCCTCTGTGTACACTAGTGATGCTGTAAGGGAAGCCATATGTGTCTATGTAGCATGGTAAATAGACTGGGTCGTACATAGAGCTTTTCATGACTTTAAGAAAATGCTTTTACAGCCACATTCACCCATTCATACACCATAGAGACCACCTCAGGTGGTCCACCTGCTAAACCAGTAGCTTCAGCCATTCACACTCATTCACATAGCACCAGTGTCTTGCCCAAGGACACTTCCACATGCAGGCTTCAGACGGCTGTAATCAAACCAGTGACCTTCTGATCCATGTCACTGTCGACCCAGAGGAACAGACGTTTATGATTCATGCTCATACCACAGCTGGAGAGTCATTCATTGTACATGTGGCACTTTAGAGCTCTTTATATGTAACTTAAGTGAAATCCTGTGAATTTATTGAACAGCCCATGTCAGAGGCTGACACTTGGCCAGATGCCTTTTCATCCCGGTGCATTTTTCTTCTATTTTCACTTCAACAGCAAGACCGCTTACCTGATAAAAGTGATGAATTGGCCCATAGCACACATATCACACCAGGGCCGACGTGCAAGGAGAAACTGCACAGGCGAGCCAAAGACGTGTTCAGTATCAGGGTTCAGTTGTTCAGATTTAAAACTGACAACATGGTTTGAACAACATGATTGAATCGTCCAGCGGGGCTGGAAGCGCTTTGGAACAGCCCCTCTTGGCTCGGTTCTGATTAACAAAGGGAGATTTTGAATGTGGGGCAAAAGTGAAACATCTAAATACTTCCTGCAGCACTGGCGTGTTCATACTCAGTTGTGAGATCCTTCTTTCAAAACGTAACGTTCACATCTCTATGAATCTGCAGACGACTGTAGAATCCTGTAGAGATGTCAGTCTTCTCATTCTGAATGCAAATCTTAGCTGAATTGACATCATACATCAACTTCAATCCACAGTGGATTTGCTGCTTTTATTTCTCCTCCTCCTCCTCCTCCTCCTCCTCCTCCCTCTCTTCTTTCTTCTTCTTTGTCTTTGGAAGCAAATACCAGTTTGTGTGCACAGTTTGTCAATGGTATATGTGCCCTTGCATCCCCAGACATGCATTCATTGCAGGTATGCATGTGAGAGCACGCAGACAGGCAACAGAGCCATTAAGCCTGCCAAGCCTGGCTTTGTCTGTGAAATGAAGATACAATCAGTCTGTCGCTGTAACGAGCAGATGGTCACAATCACTGGATTACAGATTTCAGGTTTTCACCACTTAAAACACACAGGCATTTCAAATGTGGTTTAGTCGTAAAAGAGCCCAGGATGTGATGTTTTCTTGCCATTTCAGTTCAGACGATGGAAGTTTTTACGGTAACGCTGCCTCAAGATACTTTCCAGAGAGTCATAGGGCATTTTGGTGTGATGAGGCCCCAGCGGAGGGGGCTGTGGGAGGCTGCTGCGCTTTGCCATGCCCCCGCCGTCCTCCTCTCTAACCACACAGTCATCCAGATGGAATGAGAGATCTGCCTCCCAGAGTCGAAGCCCTGTAGATGAGAGGAAGAGATGACAATGGATCTTTTCCCCTTGGGTCACACGGGTGTAGCGTTGAACAAAATGAAGACAAACAGGAGAGAGAGTGAGAGAGAGACAGACAGAGAGAGAGAGAGAGAGAGAGGGAGGAAGTGCTGTGGAGTCTAAAGTCAGGATGCCATGATGGAGGACGTGATTACTGCTCTCTCCTAAGCCGAGACCCTGCGGATCATAAAACAGATAGCTGGGGGGAAATAAGACACAGACATGCACAAGTTGATTTTGTGGGTGGAGTTTTTTTTTTCTTCCACTGGACCCACAGATTAACCACCACTGACATGTAGGCTGCACATTACAGGAAGTGCTCTGTTCTTTGGGGTAAAATATGGCTTGCGGTTTTTAGCAAATACAAGCTGAGTACAGAGTGCAGAGAGCTCCCATCTGCCGAGCCCGGATGTAAGCACGGTCTAAAGATAGTTTGTCAGATGCCTTTATCAGATTAGTTTTGAGAAATGGAAAGAAAACAATCGAGCAGAGATTTTGCATTTGATTTAGAGGCTCCACTCTGGTCATGCTCTGGTTTTACGAGACGGATGGGTGTGCACATTCTCAGACCGGATGCATTCAAGTGAAACTGGCTAAGCAGCAACGCGGATCAAAAGTGTCATATTTGTGAAAGTCCAGATGTGCACATAAAACACATTCAGGCCTGTGGCTTCCTCACAGTGACATTTGATCTGACTGTGTGAAAGATGACGAAGGTAGTGCGATGTCTTCCTGTAGTTTGTTCCTCTAGCGAGATGCATCAGTACTAAAGGAGGATGTCCGCAGTTTTATGATGACATGAGCAGGTTCCCATGCCAGATGTGCACAGCTCAAAGGTTATTTGCCAGGGGAGATGGGAGGTAGGACACCTATTTCTCTAAGAATAGATGACCATGATAACACACAACATCACAATGACTGTGTTGTGCTGACAGGAAATGTTCCCATCCTGAACAATTGTCATTGCTTTTTAGCATAAAAGTCAATGTGATTCAGATTCTGAATCTTTGATATTGAAACTATTAGACTTGGGTTTTTCCATGTGTTTGGCCTCAACAGTTCTGTTTACAACTCAATGCTGTGCAGTAGCATTAGCCACACTGTCCACTGTTATGCATGGAGTGGGCTGACTGTGTTATAGAGGAAGGCCAAATGATTAAATCTAATTTGTTTAGTTTTATGGCTAAAGTTAAAATGATATTTGACTTTACTTTTCCTCTGTTTATTCAGAATGGTTCATCACTCACAGCTGAGCTAATGTTACATTTCTGAAGTTAACAGTCTGTTAAAACTTCAAGACTTTTCTGAGCTCTCCCTGCTTTGCACTGCATAAACATCAGTGCAGTAAACTTAACAATATATTGTCCTCTTGATTAATTAAGAATAAAGAACGAAGGTAATCAGTGTAACCTGCGGTCTTCTTTTGAAATGTGGTTGGTTTTTAAGTTGAAGCCACTGCACAGTTGAATGTCCAGCATCATTTCTGTGGAGGCGTCTGACCTAGTTTTGACACGGATATAAAGAGCTCTGTGTTGTTTTAGCAGCGAAGCAGGTTAAAAGACAGGTAGCAGCATCTCAAATCTTCTCTGGGACGCAGTCTGCCTCCTCAGCAACTGTTTTGAGTTAACGATGTGGTTGAGTTGAAATTGTTCTAAAGTATTCCCCTTCCACCAATGAAATCACGACATCCAAGTAACAGCGTGCGCATATTTCTGTCGGGGCATTCACCACCTTAAACTCTGCTCCACTTTGCTAAAACATTGCGGTTGTGGCTCTGCTGAGTGGAATGTAAATCCTCTTCTGAGGAAAGTGGAGTCTGCGATAGCTCCAGAAACTGCGCGTTTTGCCTTTCACAATAAGCGGCCCCAGCGAGTCCTCAGAGCCACTCACTCCCTGATGGATACCGCTGTCCACACGCAAACCTTTCAACGCTCAAATCAAATTTCTCATCATGTCCGGGCCGCTTTTCCTGTCTCCCTTGGAAATACGTCACGATACGGAAGCAAGATACTCTTGGAAACGTCCTTTCATCTCGACTTGGAAAGACTTCAGGGTCTCTGTGCTTGTGTTATTGTGTGTCTGTTTACTTAAAAAAAAAGAAAGAAAAAAATGCTTTTCATGCAATTCCAAGGTGACAAAGAAAGGCTGCAGAGTTGCTTCAGAATAATATACAACATTTTTATTTAGGTCTGCTGCATTTTTAGCATGGTGCAGATATATAGCAATAATACCAACCGTGCAGGATCTGTTCTCAAGTTAAAAACATAGCGCACTTGTCTCATCACATTAAATGCAACACTTCCCAGTCTCACCTGGGTGTTGGGTTGCAGACCAGCCGTGGCTGCAGCTCTGAGAGGGGCTGCCTTGTGTACGGTGGCCCTGCTGCTTGCGTGACCCTCAGCAGTGCAGCCCCAAACAATGAGCAGACCTGAGTCTCGCCGGCCAGCCGGGTGGGGCCACTCAATGGCAGGAAGCGTAGCCATCAATATTTACTCTGCGAGCGGGGCAGCGCAGGAGTCGACGGGCCTGGAGCCCGGGCTGCACAGCGCCACACACAGTCCCAGCGCACATACACAAACAGTGCAGAGTGCCGTCTCAGCCTCCTTTCCCCTAAGCCCCCTGTTTTTTCCCACCCAACGCAATTACAGCACAGGCAGACAGGCTGGGCCCTCGGACTGTTATTTTTGACCTCATAGCTTCCTCTGCCAAGGAGCTCAGGCTTTAACCACCGCTCAGCTCCTCACAGATGATACTATTAGGTTACAGTCTGTACACTTTAATCAGGGAGCAGTTAAAATGTCAGGGAAGTGGCCTTATTTTTCACTATCATGGTAAAGTGAACCTCCGGGACCTAATTATGACATCTCCGAATAAAGAGACGACGCTAATTGTGTTATCCTCATGTGATTGTATTATCGGTTATTAATTGTTTTGTGTTTTGCCTCGCAGAGATGGGAAGCTGCGCTCTGCTCACAGTGGTGTTGGTCGGGGCGCTTCTGTGGATCTCTGTGATCCATGCAGGTGAGCAAATGGTCAAAAAATACTATTTATAAAGAATGTTTGACTTGTTTCAGATAACTTTCCTCATCTCACGGCGTTAGCAGCAGTTTGTAGGTTTAGACGGTATGGTCCAGTTTCATGGCTCTCAGCAGCCAACGCATGTAAAACAATAGGCAGCTGTCTCCAACAAGCTCAGACAGGCACAGTGCGTACCTGGCATGAAATGCGGAGTCAAAGCAAACAAGAGGCTGGTGAAGACAGTCAAATACCATGGTGCTGGTGCATCCAACCACAGCACATTACGCAAATGAGTCTGCATCCACCCGTCAGAAATCACACAACACGGTTTAACTTCTTTCATTCAATGGTCATTTGAAACAGTGCAGGGGTGTTGTTATTTTTTCCCTTCATTTGTGCGTTTGACTCTCTGTTTACAGGTTTGTTTCTCAGGTAATGTGTGAATGAGCATCTCTCCGTCTCTGCTCCCGGAGCTTTTATATGCTCACACACGACAGACATTAACTTTGATGTTCAGGCTTTACCAACAGCTGAGCTGACTGTCACTAATTAAACACACACTGAGCATCAAATCAGCTCTATTGTGAGTCAGAGAAGCACAGAAACTCTTCAGTGAGGGAGAATTTATGGTGGAAAAGTCACTTTTCATTTCACATAATCCACAGTCAGACACGTGGTGCGATACATCATTTAAAACCCAAAATACCTCTCCTGGTTAACCAGGCAGTCTTTCTCATCTATGTAATGCATTGCGGCTACCAGGAAATGTTTCTGTCACCACTAGGGTTTTCCCCTTTCTGTACTAGTCTAGTTTATCACCCTCCTGCTAATCTACAACTAATGACTGTGTGTTTTCCTTTTTTCATTCCCCAAACTTGCTAATCTTCAGTGGGGTGTGTAACTTTACGGATATCTCTCTGCATATGGGCAGAGAGATATCCGCACTCGGTCTACACTCAACGCCATGTGCATTTCCTCACCCTCCAGATTCCGTGGACGATGGGAAGCTGCTGTGTGTGTGCGAGAATGAAAAGGGCACCTGCGTGAATGGAACGTGCAGAGGAGACTACTGCTTCTACACCTGGGTGAAAGGCTACGAGGAGCGGGGCTGCTTCAGCCAGACTAACTACAGGGAGCAGTGCTTCACCTCCTTCGAGCGCTTCTTCGTGAAGTGCTGCCGCGACGATATGTGTAACGAGGCTATCACGGCACCTCCGGATATTAGTCAGTACCGCTTTACATCTCTATCAGATATTGTGGAATGTTGAATCAAGTAATCTGGGGATAGCCACTGTGCTTCACAGCTACTACTGCCATTACGTCCCTCCCTTGGAACAGGAGCTGGCTCCCCCTTGTGGTCGGTCAGAGCAGATCGACGCTGTGATAGTGATTCCATGTTTCTGATTCAGATTGAGAACTTTCTCTTAACTTTCAGTTAAGGGAGCAGGGGGCAGCACAGTCAGTTACACACATTACACAACAAACATTCAGTGAAGAAGGTGTGGTGGAAACTTTCTCTATATTCCAGAGTTAAACAGCGGTTCATCTAGAAAGTGCACAAACAAACTGCACCAGGGAAGTACTCTTACATATATGTAGGATACATGGAATATATCAACATTATTACACTAAGAAGTACTCTTAGATGTAGTGTATTTAGACTATCTTGTCATTTGCTTTAGTAAGCAACAATTGTGGAGTATTAGAGTTCAGGAGTAGAACAGCCTGGGAGGGACAAAGGTGGGTCTCCTCTCTGGGACCTGCAGGCCGTACCCTGTGGCCTCTGACCAGCACGTTACTTAAGTTATTAAAGTACCTAATAAATCCTCTCCTACCCCGATGCTCTGAGATGTCTCAGAATCGTGTGTGCTGATCTTCTTTGCTCATGTCTGTGTTTGTCCAGATGGAGAGCCGACGACGCCCCCGGAGCTCAGCCGTCCGGAGCTGTGGATCACAGTGTGTGTGCTGCTGCTGTTCGTGACTGTGTGTGTGTGTGGCATCGTGCTGTTCCTGCGATTTCGACGTGCTCACTGCAGACTGAAGAACGCAGACGACCACGATGTCAACATGCTGAAGGTCCCCAATGGAGATGACCCCACATACGGTGTAAGAGCTGTTTGGAGGTTTAACACAAGGTTTTGACATTTTGGGGCTATCATATCTAGGTTATGTTTTTTTTTTTTTGTCTCTAGGAAATCTTTGATGAGTTCTGCACTTCGGGGAGTGGGACAGGGCTGCCCTACCTGGTCCAGAGAACGATGGCCAGACAGATCTCACTTGTGGAGTGTGTCGGTCGGTGTCCTTGCCTCACCTCCTCTCCTGCGCCCTGTTTTGTCGTGACTTTGCAGTCGTGTAACTGTGTCACTCTGTTTCCAGGCAAAGGCAGGTATGGGGAGGTGTGGAGGGGAACTTGGATGGGGGAGAGTGTGGCTGTCAAGATCTTCTCCTCCAGGGACGAGCAGTCCTGGTTCAGAGAGACGGAGATCTACAACACGGTGCAGCTGCGTCATGACAACATACTGGGTAAGGCAGCAGATTCAGCCTGTGGCCTGCAACCAACCAACAACGATGGTCACCCTCTGTTACCCCTCCTGCAGCAGAGAAAACCCTTAAAAATGTCATAAAACTTGAAATTTTATGACTTATTGCCTTAAGTCATGTATCCATGACAGTTGTTTATCATTATTTTTTGGCATATTTTATCGACCAAACATTTGACAGAGTAGTCGAGATGGATAAACTGACTGCAGGAGTAATGATTTGTTGCAACCCTGATTCACAATGACGCAGTATCACTGCCGGCAGCCTCAGCCAAAAGACAGACAGATCTCCTCTCTCCTGGCTTCAGGTTTCATCGCCTCAGACATGACATCCAAGAATTCCAGCACCCAGCTGTGGCTCGTCACCCACTTCCACGAGCTGGGATCGCTCTACGACTTCCTGCAGTACAGCAGCCTGGAGCCTGAGAGCTGCCTCCGGATGTGCCTGTCCGTGGCCTGCGGCCTGGTCCACCTGCACACAGAGATCGTCAGCTCCCAGGAAAAGCCGGCTATCGCCCACCGAGACCTGAAGAGCAGAAACATCCTGGTGAAGCGGAACGGGCAGTGCTGCATCGCTGACCTCGGTGAGAGGAAGCAAAGACAATAGAATCGTTATAAATACACAAGACCCTCAGTTGTGTATCATTTGTTTCCTCGCTCTTATGAGTTTTTAATCCCATGTCCTGTCGATAAATGTTGATTAGTTATCAGATGAGTGCGTTCAGTTTATCCACACAGCCATCAAGCTACCTACTGTACATCTTATTTCAATGATTTTCTCCAAAATCTATGATGCATAGTTATGGATTTCTCAGCTGATTTGTTTTATTTATTTACTTTATTATTTATCTCCTTTCTCCTCAGGTTTGGCCGTGATACACTCTCAGTCCCACGACTACATCGACGTGGGGAACAACCCCCGCGTGGGGACCAAGCGCTACATGGCCGCCGAGGTGCTGGACGAGACCATCCGTATGGACGTCTTCGAGTCCTACAAGCAGACCGACATCTGGGCGCTGGGTCTGGTCTTCTGGGAAATCACTCGCAGGACCATTGTCAATGGTACGGACCTGTTTTAATGTGTTACCTCGCACCTCTTCAAACCGTGCTCGATGCTGCAAAGACATTATTTATATTGCAAAGACAAGCGGTAAAGACTTTTACCGTTTGATGTGCTGCCAGGAATAGGTCTTGTTTGTCAGGTCTGTGTGAGTCTGTGGTAGATTGTACAGTGAGAGGCAGTTAGTCCCATGTCTCTCAGCACTCCAGTGTTTTCCTAGTCTGGGTCTGTCTCTACTATCCTCTCCCATGATTAGCGCGGCAGTAATTATAAACAGTCTTATCTGGTGTCAGCACTCGCTCGTACATAGTCCAGATGCTCATGCACAGACTGTGTAGGCACAAACACACAGACACGCACACACATCACCCAGACAGTCAGACTTTCATAACTGAGTCTGTGTTGTGTGTGTGTGTGTGTGTGTGCGCGTGTGTGTGTCCTCACACAAAGAACCATACACACACACACACACACATTCACTCTGTGGGTCTTGCAGATCTCCGTTCCAGTTTAGTCTCCAGGGAGCTGGTATCTTTCCCCGCTCTCTTGTTTAATCAAACTTACTTCACAATACTCCCACTACCAGCTATCTCAGTTTTCAAGTGTGTTATTTCAGGCCTTGTATGACAAGAAATGTATGTTCTGAATATGTCTGAGGGGATACTTCGGGTCCAACCATTATCTACTTGTGATGTAGACGATAAAATGTCTTTATTGTATCCTGACAGTCTGCATTTTCTCACCTGACCAGCACCACTGCTTTTCTCTGGGTGTTTTCTTGCTCTCAGGGATCGTGGAAGAGTATCGTCCTCCGTTCTTTGACCTGGTGCCTTTAGACCCCAGCTTTGAGGAGATGAAGAAGGTGGTGTGTGTGGATCAGCAGAGGCCCAGTCTGCACAACAGGCTCCATTCCCACCCTGTACGTCACCTGATGAGACAGGCACACACACACACACACACACACACATACACACACAAAGTGTTACACGCCAGAGCAATTATATTTTCCGAGGCTGGAAAAATCTCATTACAGGTTATCGCAGCTTCCCATCTTAAGCACCCACATACTCTGACGTTTCCCAACACATAAACATGGCTAGCAGAAACAGATGGCTAAACATGGTGCACACACACTATTGTGCACTTTATACAGCCCTGTCCCTCGGCTCCCTATGTCTCCCAGGCGTCGTTTTAGCTCTGTGTCTGTGTGTCGCAGATCTTGACGGCCATCGTGAAGATCATGAAAGAGTGTTGGTACCAGAGTCCTCAGGCCCGCCTCACGGCGCTGCGGGTCAGGAAGACGCTGTCCAAGCTGGACCACGACAGCGACTTCAGCATCGAGAAGCTCAAGCAGGACGTCTGAACCCGACCACATAGGGGACAAAAGACTGAAACCTCCGGAAGGGGATTTTTTGTTTTTTTTTTGCATCACATTCCAGTAGCACAAAGTGCATATCGTTAGCATTTATTGGAGCTAATGAGTCACATGTTCACTGTGTTATAGTGAAACCATATGACTCTGAGCAGTACTGTCTAGACTGGCTCGCACTCAAGGCTTTTTTTTTCTGTAGCCTTATTTCTTATTTTCCACATTTCTGGTGCCTCAAACCCGGAGGCTCCTGAGAGAAAAGTATTGTGACCAAAAATGTTGCTCAAAGTATTTTTCTTTTTGTTGTATTCGGTTTCTATGTTTTCAGACATTTTTACAGCACAATAATTAACCAGCCCTGCAGGGTTTTAATCATTATTGCTTAAATCCCCTGTGATGATGAAACCTATCTCAGCACAATGTCTCATCCACATGTACAACTCGTCAGTCTGTTCTATCTCAGAATTGCAGTTAAATTGCACTCACTAGTTTTCCCATAATGATCAAAGCCACAGAAATTCACAGAGAACCCAAAGGCCTGGATGTTCTCTTAGAGTGAACACGGGAAAGATGAGAGCAATAACATGCTCTTACCAAAGCATATTACCTGTTGTGTAAGCATATTTAACTTATATAGAACGAGCATTTATTATCTGCACACAGGCACAAAGAGTTATGTAGCTGTACATATTCAAACAGTATTAAAGCTGTTTTCGTGTACCACCATTGGGTTTATTGTAAATATGTTTTGAAATATGTCCTATTATTCTACAATGAGACACATTTTATATACTTTTTTATGACACAGCAATTATTTTTTATATTTCTGTAGGCCGCAAATGTACAATCACCCTTACTATGGTCAGTAAAGGAATACACAGACAGACGTCTAATTTTGTATATGGCGAATAAAGGATTGTATTTTTCGTGCTGTCGTTGTGCCTGATGTGTGCAGGTCTCCCAGTGACCAGCAGGGGTCGTCAGACTGTACACATTCACTGATCCGGGTTTGTCCACAGAAGCATAGCTTTACGCTGGAGGGCTTGTGCTGCATTTATCATGCTTTCTCTCAATTCCCAATGTCAAAGTTATCATAACGAAAAGAAATCAATAATGCATCATCAAGACTTTGTTACCTGCAGCAGGAAGGAAAGGGTTTGTTCTTCAAACCTTACACAAGGTAAAACAAATGTCCAAAAAAACAATTTCTATGATGCTGTAGTAGCACTGGTGGTTACTGCAAAGATATTCTGCACATATTAGAAATTAAAAGATAACAGAGTAAACTCTGAAAACACTCTGGTCTATGTAAATCATTTTCCCGATGGAATTCTTTTCTCTCAAATTCTCTTAAACCTGAAAGTGTTTGGATGAATCTCACACTGCAGCGAATCAAAGCCTAGTTTAGTAATCCTGAATGTGAGATGTCAGATTTATCTCATTTTATAAACTCATATATGTAAAAATGCTTTCCTTTATCAGTGACCTGGCGAAAAGAAGGTGAAGGTGAAGCATGAAAAGCTTGTTATGTACTTTGAAGAATTTCGTCTAACAAGAATGTCGGTTGAACCTAATTTTATCATGTCATGTTGCATCTCTGTCCCGATGTTTCCTATTCGTGTCCGCCCTGTCGGCTCTTCCTTTAGTTGTTGCTGTGCTCATGTGTGTTAGTATGGTGTGTGTGTGTGTGTGTGTGTGTGTGTGTGCGTGTGTCCTTGTGTGTTTTCTGTCTGCCTGGTTGTTGAACAAACTCCAGAGAGATAATACTCCCTCAAAGCCCCAGTCTGTCTGGTCAGTCAGATGAAGAGCTGGTTATTTTTAACACTGCAGGGGGGGGGTGTTCAAGTATCACAGAGGCCAAACTCCCTGTTGGCAAGTGCAGGAGCCCATCTCACTTCTCTCTCAGTTTCCTTCCTCTGTGCATTTGTTTTCACTGTGGGATCCCTCCAAATGGCTCCGGAGAAGCAGAGGGGTTTGCCCAGCAGACAACGTGCAGCTGAAAGATAGATAGAGATAAATTGGACAGGTCAGATAATGGACGGATACAAAACCACAGAGGAGGCTATGCAGACACAATTAGGCTTGAGGGTAGGGTCGGTGAGAGTCCCAGGAAGAGGACAGGTGATAAAAGCAAGCACAGTTCGAGTCCCAGACGTACGTGCCTCCAGCCCCTCTCACCTCTGCCTCAGATAGACGCTCCAGCAGCGGCAGCTTGATGTGCAGTCGAGTACAGACAGGCCAGGTCCCAGAGCCGAGAGGGAACTCTGAATGGATCTGGGCCAAAACTGTAACCCCGCGATTGTTTTACAGTCTGCAGGCAACCAAAACTTCCTCGAAAACCAGATACGGCATTTGATTTGTGATCTGACATAAACTGGAACAATACAGATCTTTTTCATCCAGACTATAACCAGATTGGTCCCGCAGATTTTGATCATGGGATCAGTGATGGGATTATAGATTAGCAAGGTCCTGAAGCTATTGTTTGGTATCAGCCACTGGATGTGGATGTCGAGGTGTGCCTGCTATAGTCTGACAAGCTGAATGCAGGTGCTTCCAGGACAAACGCAGGAATTCCCATCGTCCCCTGCTGTGTGTATAAAGCGTATCACTCCCTGCTGCCTTCTAACCTAAATCCATACAAAGAGGAAAGGTTTAGCTGTCAGCCACAGTCACACTGGATTCCTCTTCGATTAACATTACTAGACCATGTTGTGCAGCATGCCTGACTTAAAATATCTGCTTTGAATGTAGGCGTCGTTTAAATTAGAGTCATGAGCTTGTTGACTGACCCTTTGTACATAATTGGAACAAGGAAAACTAAATTTAACCAACATCTTTCATCTAGCATGGATAATAGGACATTTAAACCAATAATGCAGTCAGAATTTCCTGTGTTTTAAATAATATACAGACTCCAATCAGATTATGAAATACCCCCCAGCTTTGTCATCCAAGGCTTTCAACGCTTTGTAAACATGACTTTAATGAGAAAAATGAGAGAAAGGCCCACTTACTGTGTTCTTATTTGTCTTTTACATTTTCAGTAATAGGACCCAGCCTACGATTTCCACATATTTTAAACATATGTGAATTAGACCAAAGAAATGGTTAAACTGATGAACTGAAAAATGCGTCAAACTTAATGTACACCACATTTAGCCAGACATCGTCCTCAGGACATAGAAATCTTTGCACAGTCACCTAAATGCTCGCAGAGAAGTTGTTATTTGTCTAATGAGACCAGCCGGCTGCCCGGCTTCAGATCATTAAACCCCTGAGTACAACAATGCTGTCAGCAGGTAATGTGTTTTATTTCTTCCATGTGATGAAAAGAGACCTTTTATCTGCTAACCTTTTCACTGGGCACCTTTCAAACAGTTAGGAGGTGCTGCAGGAAAAACTGAGATCAAGAGATGAATAAAGTAATGTAATAAAATGGAAACGGAGAAAGAGATCATACGACTTCAATCAACATTTAAAGTTCTTTTTCTTTCCTCTATAAAATCACCAGATACTGATAGGATATGATATCAACGGTTGTAAAACAACTACAGATAAAATCGTGCACCGAATAGAGTCCTATCTAAATTAAATTTGCCAACATTTTATCTGACATAAATCCAAAATAGATCATAAACACTGTATTATATCTGTAGAAAGTTAAATGATAATGCAGCAGCTGGGTCAGTGTTCTATGTATAATAGTGACTGCGGTATTGCAATTCTTGCATTTTCGTATTTACAGCACAGACCTCGAGAGACAGGCCTGCGGGCTAGCTTCAGAGGGTTCAACGATGCTTGTCAGCAAATAATATACTTTAACCTTCTCAATGGGCAGAGTTACCAGGTGTTTCAGGCGGGTCTAAAATAAAAGGAGAGCGATCAAATCACCTCATCGAGCAAGGATAAAAGCTCTAAATACACCACAGTACTTATTATACAGCTGTAAGCTGTTAATGTAAAATAGCATAAGGGAGAGACAGAGAGAAAGAGAGAGAGAGATCAAACGACCTGATCAAGGTTAAAGGCCCAGTGCTGAACACAGATTATATCAGTGCTAGAAACTAAGTAATGTGATAATGCAGTGTGTTGTGTAATGCGACTTTCATATTTCCTGTGCATGCAGTGGGTGGATACGCAGCAGACAGCCTCTATCACCTCACCACTGTTACACACGTCTGTGAAATATTTACAGAGTTCAGCTGTGAAAATTTTAATGCTTTTCAACAAAGTGTAAATGATCTGTTTTTTTAGTGAATTGTTGTAGGGATTAATAAAAGAATCCTGTCTATTTTATAGACACACAAACATAACCTCAGCAGGGTTGGGGTTAGAATTAGTGATCATGTAATAGTGCAGTGTTTCTTTTGGATAATGTAACTTTATTAGTGTCATAAAAGATGGGTATTTTGCAACTGACTGTGGTGACTGGTTAGTTATATTTTAACTTATCTAGCTCTGTTGTTAACCGTCTTCTTTTGCCGTTGCAACAGTGGAATTTCCCACTGTGAGACAGATAAAAAATCTGTCCGTCTCTCTATCTATAACGTGACATTCCTATTTCCAGCACATGGGTCTGACCTCAGTGGTAGTGAAGGGGGCGGGCACCAGGGTTACGGTTAGGGACAACTCATCCCTTTGAGCATGTGTTAGGGTTCGAGTTAGGGTTAGTTATCCATGTATCATACAGGGAGTGACAGTGATAATGTGGATAACCATGTGATTCATTTGTCATTGTTGTATATCTGTTGTAGACTGTTTATATTACTTTTTTACTTTACTTGTTTACATCTGTGTTCCACTTTCCTGCTCCAACACTGGAATTTCCCTATCGTGATAGCAACAAAGGAAATAGCCATCTCTCAATCTATAACGTGACGAGCGCGTGCATGAGCTCTGGCAGTAAAGGCTGCATGCAGCAGAGTTAAGGTCAGGCACAGCACATCCCTGTGACCATGGGTTAGGGGTAGGGTCAGTAATAATGTGATAATGCAATGTGTTGTAGATAATTGTGCGATTCAGTCACACTTTTTTTTTAGTTCACTCATCCACATCTGTTTTATACTTCCTTACTGCAACACTGGAATTTCCCTGTCATGGCAGTAACAAAGAAAAAAAATCTATCTTTCAATCTATAATGTGACTTTCATATTTCCAGCACAAGGGTCTGACCATGGTGTCAGTCTAGGAGCATCCAGTGAGGGTGAGGGTTCTGGGGTTGGAGTTAGGGTTAGAAATAATATAATACAAAGTTTTGTGGATAATTGGGGATAACTGTCTCCTTGTTGTGTATCTTACCTTTATAAAGAGTGTGTATTAGTTTTTAAATCAGTTGACTACTTTGATACTGCACCACTGAAATTACGTCTTTGTGAAAATAATCAAAGAACTATCTTTAATGTGACTTTCATATTACCAGTACGTCTCAAAAGCTCCTATCTGAAAAACTAACTTTTAACTTAAAAAGAAAATGTTGTTTTCTTGCCGAACGTCATTTGTCAAATGCATCCAGCGCATAATACACTGCCATTTCCACTATATCACGTTATCTTTCCCTGTTCACATCATCCAAAGTGGAACCCGTCCAATCGGAAAATCCTGCAGATTTTTGCAGAGGTTTTAGCCTTTCGGCCATCGACATGAGCCTGACCTCGGTGGCAGTGTGTGCTGGGGGTGGGGGGGGTGCATGCAGCAGGCGGCCCTCCCCTTTAAACACGCACAAACACACCCCTTTAAGCGCGTCAGAGGGCCGGCTGCTGCTGCCTGGCTGCGGTGTGCCACTGAGTGTGCGCGTGGCTGTGTCAGGCTCTCAGTGGATGTGTGCGCGTGCGGTCGGACCGACCGTCGGTTGCGTTTCAGGTCTCCAACGACTCTGACTTCGGACGCGTTTTTCGCCGCGAAGCGATGGGAATTCAGAAGAAATGGCAGTGAACCAGGTGGCCCTAACGCTGCTGGCCCTGTGCGGGCTGGCAGCCGTCGGTAGCGGTGAGTTTTACTCGGGCTTTTTGTCTCCTGGACCGGGCATCGCCTGTTGTCGCTTACCGTCATGGCGATGTGTGTATATATATGTGTGTGTATGTGTGTGTGTGTGTGTAAAACCAAGCCAGCGTCGACCTCGAAACGCCGAGCTGGCTCGACCCAGAATTAGCTTTGTGTGTTTGTGTGGTTTAATCCCGCGATTATTATCGTTTGATCAAACAAACAACCAAGCCAGCACCGCTGTGTTTATTGTCGATAACGGAATAGGGAGCTAAAGCAGCAGCACAACAACAATAACAACAACATGGTGGGACTGTTTGAAGCTAACCCGGGTTAGCCAAGTGATTAATAAAGTTGAATTTTATCCGTGTTTGTCGTTTTGCTGCCGGTTAAACGACTGATTTAAATGTAATTGTGCTGCTCGACAAACAAAGTGCTTGGGTAATAATAATCCACGCTCTGCTAAGTTAAGTCTGCTGTAATGTATTTACTAAACAGTGCCTTGTGACTGCTTATCAGAGGTAATGATAGCAAGGCTGGATTAAAACATGTGCACCATCACATGTTATGTGTGTGTGTGTGTGTGCGCGCGCGCACTGGAATCGAGCAAGAAAGGACCCTGTGAATGAACTGAGCGCAGGCCTTAACCCACTTTGTGCATGAAATGTGTTTTTGAGAGTAAACACTGGCAGCTCCTCCATTTGCTGTGCATTTGCAAAGGAGTGAAAAGGCTGCTCAGTGGCCTCCAGCTGAATGTGAATGCTGGCATAGGGTGACAACAGCCGTGTATTCAGACATCCCAGACAGAAGTCAGAGTTGAAGTCTGGGTTCATTGTGATGGAAATGTGGGCAAGTGGGGTCTTTTGAGGCACCCGGTTATGGGACTGCTTCAGTCTGAATCGTCCCCCTGTCTGCAGGAGCAGCTGATACCCAAACCTCAGCTGGACATATGTTGCACTAAAGCAACATTAACATTCACACTTGGATTTGACAATGACTAGACCAAGCTAAACACGTTTGATACGATTGCGTAACCCCCCATCTTTCTCCCTTTGCAGTTGAAGTCATCCTACCTTGTTGTAACTTGCAGATAAACTAAGTAATAAAAAAACTGAGAATTCAACTTTGCCTGCCAGGTAGAATATCCTGCTTGCATTGTCATCTGTTTATTAAAACAAACCTCATAACGTGACGTTTTAAACACTCATCCTTCCAAGAAACGCATGAATATTCCTCCCCTGCGTCGTTTAGATAAGGGTTCAGTCTGGCAGGATTGATCGGTTCATTTGAGGCACACAGGGAGAAGTTCTCACACCAAACTGGTTGGTTTGTTTGACTGGGTTACTCCAACATTAACAGTGATGTGTGAGGGATGGAAGGAGAGAGAGTTGTGGGGGTGGGTGTACAGCACAGTGTGCAGACGGGTGGGTGTGTGGGGGGGGGTTGATGATGGGTTTGTCCAGCTGGCGGGGTTTGTCGTGCAAAAAGGGGGCCCACAAGTCTGTCTGGAGCCATGGTTTCACACCATGTAATGGATTTCACCGTGCAGAACCAGACAAACCAGAAAGTCGCGCAAGTTAGATTCCAGGCCCACGCCGTGTTTTTAGTGCAAGTACGCCGCTTTTGATGAATGTGTCACGTGTTGTTGACTTCATACGGATTAGGAGTCAGTGGTGTTATGGGCATTACATGCCTGTGACGCAGTCTGAACACAAAGGCAACGTGATACGGGCACTGTCAACCACATCGCCGAGAGGCAGGGCGCGTCCCCTCGTTCTCTGTTCCTCACTTCCTTTCCATTCTCTCTATCTCTGTCGTATAAAAAGGCCTGGTGTGCTATCAGGATTTAATCTGCACTTTGTTATCTCTGGTCCCACTTCTGTTTTCACTTACTCACTGGTGCTGTAGGGTGCTGAGGAAAGCTCCAGAAAGGCCTCTGCGGGAGTGTGTGTGTTCTTGCATTACAGGAAGGCCTGTAGTTAAATGGACTCCTGCTATCTCTTGAACTCTGCACTCCACACACTTATCAGGCCCACGCCAGAGTCTTGTCATTCCCCGCTGTGTCTCTCTGTGCAAAATCAAAGACGGCTCTGTTGCGAATCTTAAAGTTTCGACTCGTCTGCTTGTTCGGGAAACCGTCCGACTCCACTACAGGTGCTGTTAAGTGTCAGGTTTGATGTGAGGAGGAGGTTCAGGTGGTGGAGGAACATGTGTACACCTGCCCATTAGATCCGAGCCAGGGGAATGCGCTGAGAAAAGGTAGGAACTTATTGGGTTCAAAGGTGTGTGTCTGTGAAGAGAAGACAGTTTGGACGGGGGTTGGCCTGGAAAAAGTAGAAAGTTGTTTTGTTTTTTTCCCTCCCAGCTTAATGTGCAGCAGTTGAGGCCTGTTCCAGATTGATGGATGTTTTTTGTCCGTTTGATCCCTGCAGCTAAGTTCTGATCGAATTAACTTTGTCCGTATACAATTTCAGGTTATTCCCTCCTCTTTTTTTTATTGGCGAGGTCTGTGTTTACCAACAGTTTCTGTGCCGTGGCTCTGAGCCAGTCAGGGTCAGGTCAGGTCTGGGGTGGTCTAGTCCCCCCACGCACACACACACACACACACACACACACACACACACACACCCCTCCCCCCATAATGACCAGTGTCGTTAATGACCTCCGTTGGCCCAGAGGCACAGAGCCCTAATTGCTGCAGCAGACAGTATAGCCCCTGACTGACCCAGCTCCGCCATTACTGATGTTGGACCACTAGGGATTTACTACGGCCGCCGAGCCAGCGACTTCCCATTCCGCCGTCCATTTCTCTGTGCTGTTAATTCACTTATTTTCTCTTAAAGACTCCATTCAGACAGCGTCTTGGTTTCTGGGCATGCTCAGTGCACTTGGAGATGGGACGTTGTTGTTGTCACCGTAC
This sequence comes from Karalla daura, assembly GCA_029224185.1. Lineage (NCBI taxonomy): Eukaryota > Metazoa > Chordata > Actinopteri > Chaetodontiformes > Leiognathidae > Karalla > Karalla daura. The sequence goes on along the minus strand of CM055193.1, from coordinate 5,222,312 downwards.
ACCCCAGACGGAGCCAGCAGCTATTTGAGTTGATGTCTATAGGGCTGAACCTGACACCCGGGCCTTTGTAGAGACGTTTGATTTGTTTTTTGGAATGTAGATCAGACCTGCTCGCCCTCGCCATTTTCCTCCTCCTCCTCCTCCTCCTTGTTGTAGACTACTCTCCAGTCGTCCCCTGTGACTGTGATTTGCCTTGATTGTTGTGATCCTGTGTAAGAAGTATTTCACTAGGAGAGTGTAGTGCGAGTGTGTGTTGTCGAAGCAGCTCTTGGAGCACTACTTGAACTCCCTCACCCTTCTCTTCACCAGCCTGCTTCATGACACTGTTTTTACTCATCTTCTCAGAGATCTTCTTTCCCTGGAATTTGTTTATGCAAGTTTCGTACTTTTTTTTGCATTGCAAATCCACTTTAATTAAGGAGCGCCTGTCTTATCATTTCCTGACGATGCATTGTATCACAAATAACATCAGATAATCGTCTCTTGTCCACACGGCAGCATGATATGCTAACACGCATTTCCAAAGCTTTGTTGTGTAATTTCTGACTCAGTCTTTTCATATTTATCCACCAGGTTTCTCGTAAAGGCAAGACGCCTTTTTCTGCTAAGTTGCGTCATCCACATTGTTCTGTTTTGGTGCACCAGTGGAGAAGTAAGGATCCTTACATCTGTAAAACTAAGTTAGCAGCAAAAACAATTCTGGTGAAGTTCTGTCGGGCTTTTTGTTCTTTGTCATATAATTAAGTGTGACAGTAGTTTTTTTTTTCTCACTCGGAATGGAAAGAAAGGGCAGAATAAGGGAAGTTAGAAAACACATCTGAGATTTGCTGTCCAAAAGGGACAGCAAATAAAACACCAAAGTCTAGGTACCCTTTTCTTCTATTTAATGTGAGAAATTCTGGAGTTTTTTGTTGTGTTTTTTTTTTGGTAGTTCAGGTTCTGATGTGAACTGTGTGCGAGTCGAACCTTTTCACGGTCATGGAAGAGTGAAGACAGAAAATGGAGCAATTGTTAAATCTCTTGCTCTGCTAATACTTGTAAAGGCTTTTTAAGCTCTGGTCACATGGTAAAGATGTATTGGCTCGAAGTACCGAGACAGACACACACATGCACACACACACACTCTGGCCATTATTGAGGCAAAAGTGACCAGTTTGGATGGAATCTGAGCCGCGGTCTGATGTGTGTCTTTGAACTGGTGTGGGGAAGGACAGACGCAGACAGACAGGATGGGATGCAGCCTGCAGGGTGCTGCTTGCTTGTGATAGTGGGAGCAGCTCTGAGCTGAGCCCCAGAGGCTTCACTTTAGAATCAGATCAGTAATCTGACCCTGAGATGCAGACAAAGGTAATGACTTTCCTCCTTCCCCCCAGCATTGATTAGGACACAGTTGCGGTGCGTGCATGCGCCCGTGTGTTTGTGCGCGTGTGTGTTTTGCACTCGCGCTGTCTGGTGGCGTCTGCTTGTCTTGATCAGCTCTCAGTCTGGTATCTGTATGGATCTAATTTCAGCCAGTGCATTTTGGTAATGGTGCTCTGCTGCCCCCGCACTCACTCACGCTCCGACCGACCGACTGTCTGTCTGCGTCGCTTTAGCCCCCACCAAACCCGCCGCATGTTTGTGTAGTAACCCTGGCTGCCCCCCCCCCCTCACACACACACACACACACACCCTGCACCGGGCAGCACTCAGTGTTTTCCACAGACGTGATCATCTTTACCGGACTGGAGAGTTCAGCTGTGTTTTGACAGGGTTGCTCCGCACTAGTACGTCTGAACAACACCTGTGCACCATCCCTCAGACTGCGCGCCCGGTCGCAGAGGTCAGCCTGTGGAGGTGTTTGGAATGGGACTACGCTGTGGTTTTTACTCGGGTCCAATTTAAGACAGAGCTGGTAATGGCAACAATGTTTTATTAATCCCTTCCTCGCTGGGTCTGCCATTTCCTGCCTCGACACGAACGGAATGATAGGAACTTCACACACTCATGCACACTCGCGGCTCAAAGGAATCGGGCTCTGCACTGTTTTCTCTCCTCTTTTCCTTCAATGTTCCCTTTTCCTGTTATTTACACCCCCTCCCTCCCCTCCCATAAGTCAAAGTCTAGACTGGGTTTTAATGACGGTCGCAGCTGGTCACTTGGGCCGACCTCACTCGCAGTTGGGGGGCCCTGTAAGTCCCGCTCGTTACCCTCTGCACCTCCCTCCTTCCCCTCCCTTGCACATTGTCCTGCCCAGTTTGGGAGCAGCCCCCCCCCTCCTCATCCTGTCTGGCCTGCAGCAGCCCCCTCCCCTCTCAAACACCAGGGTTTTTTTTACTGTTACCCTGTCCCCCGTGCACGCCACCCATCCCCCCGCCACCACTCCACGCTGAGGCGCGCTCCCCCCACTCTGCTCCGCTCCACTCCACTCTTTGTTCGTGCATGGCCGGTCCAATCCCTCCTCATGTCGTCTTAATCTCCACACAAAGGACCAGTGTAAAGACCACCAATTATGTGGATACAAGAGCAGAGTTCACTCAGAAACCACACACACCCGCTCACTGCCCTGCTCAGATCCATGTGTATTTAGGCCCGATATTATTCCTCCTGCTTCGCTTTAGCCCACTCCTGCCCGCCACCAGGCACATAGCCACAGTGCTGCGCAAACAACTCTGCATTTGGGTGAATTCTTGTGGTGCAGGAATTCATTCTCTTCATTATTTGGTCCTGTGATACTGCGGTAACACTTACAGTTGAATTTATCGTTTTATCTTTCATGTATTGGTTTCACGTCGTTGGTGAAAAGAAAAACTCAAATATTTGCTAGTTGTTATTGCACTTTTCACAGCTGAAGCCAGTAGCCGATTTTCCAGTCACGGAAAGCACATTAAAAATAAGAGAGGGAGGAGGAAGAAAGTCAAATGTCCTGGAAGAACTGGTGTCGTCCTCTCAGACCTCTCTTGACCCCGTGAGTAAACACGGATGGTTTACTCGACAAAAATGTTGCCAAAATAGAAGAAATAAACACTGAATTCCAGCAGAAAGTGTCCACACGGCAAGATAATCATCCTCGTCAAGATGTCCTTAAATAAGATGATGCCACCTCAAAATCAGCTCGTAAATCCTAGATACCTAGATACTTGAAAATAGACTTGTGATGTAAAAGGAACAAGCGAAGAGACACTGGAAATGGTAAATAATTTTTGCAGAGTTTTTGGGAATCTTGCTCATTGAAAATAAAAAGAAGCAAGTAAACCCATAAATTATGTGGAAATCACTTTAATACATAGGTTATTGGAGTGAATGGTGACTTGAAACAAGTTTAAATAGGTATTGTTTATTGAATTGAAGCGTTGATCACACATACCCTGTAACTTGGTCACAACTTCCAAGCACATTAGAGAATATTTCATAGATAAGCTGTAGCCAGAGACTGCATCAGACCTCTGTGGGGGGAGGAGGTAAACATGAGAGCAGTCAGGGTAAAATATCCAGAATACAAGGTACAATTGTAGCAGATCTGAGATGTGGATCTGAGATTGGAAAAAGTCCTTGAAAACGATTCCAAGAACTGAGTGGGAACCCTGAATTCCCCCTCACAAATGAGTGATCAGGACAGTTGTGATAATTGACCTTCAATCGTATCTAGGTAACTGGATCAGGTTATTTCATCTATAATTGGATTCTGTCCCCATCAATTTCCAAAATGGCTCGTTCTTGTTGAGATTTTCCCGTATTTTGCGCGCGGGCCACCCAGCCGGGCTGCAGCGTGGAAGCGGCTGCTCCACATGTTGTCGTCAGGAGGAAGCCGTTAAGGAAAGGGAAGGCTCGCCACAAACCAAACTCATGGTAGGCCACAAACCATCCGTGGCCTACTCCAGAGGGCTGTCTGTGTGTGTTTTCAACCATGTTTGGTTTCCTTCCTGGGCTTCTGTCTGTATGTCTGTGGACCATCTGTCCTACCACACACACACACACACACATGCACGCAGTCACCATGATGGATGCTCCTGCATGTGCCACATCATGGTGCACTTATCAGATCGCTGTCATCTGATTTGCTGCAGTATGTTGCCACAATCTGTATGAATTTCACGGTCTTAAACCGTTTTGAATAGACTTAAACATTAAAATCAGGTTACAACAGGATCTGAAGGTATTGTAGAGATCTGGCCCAGAAACGTGGTCTTCAGCTGTTTATCTGGGGCCAGGTCGCAGGAGGAATTCTTTCTCACAAACCCAGCTCCTCTGGGAGGATCCTGAAGCATTCCCAGTCCAGCCCTCAGGGATGTAATCTCTCCAGTGTGTCCTGCGGAGGAGCAGCGACTCTACTCTGAGTCCCTTATCTTATCTCCACTGCCAGGACCAGACTATACGATTATTATTTTTTTCATCACGATGCTCCCCGTGTTAATTGTAAAACATACGGGGGATAAATTCTTGCCATATCTTGGTTGGGAATCATCGATCACGACCGATCACGACCCTGCGTGAGGTCACAGGTCATCAGGGAGATGAGACAAGAAACTGTCACTCGTGTTTACTGAAGCTTACAGAGCTGCTGGGGGATTCCTCTCCAGCGAGCTCACCATATAGTTGAAGAGAGGCTGAGGCACCACTCCTGCCTCAGCTCAATGAACTTTGACTTGATTTAAAGTGCCAGTTCATACCGACGTTATCTCCAGATACTTTACATAAACAAACGACCTAGACAAAGCAGAGCCCAACAAACCAAAACAAAAGAGAGAGAGTGCCGGTGGCCCGTCAGGACCAGGCTCGGAGTCGTAGGAGGTCATCTGCTGATTGCCAGGTGGGCTGCAATACGAACGTGTATATGTAGAACAGAAACAATAGTGATGTGAGCCGGTCATGACAAAATTGTCTGAGAATCACCCTGAATTCATATAGTCCGATCCTGACATAAGGCTGAGCTCAGCCCCCTGCAGGATGTCAGTCTATCGTTCATTACTCACAAGAGGGTGTCCATAGATACTGCTAGATACATGTATATATATATGTATATATATATATGTATATATATATGTGTGTGTGTGTGTGCACACACACACACACCACACACACGCCAAAGTCGCCCCATCTCTTAGGACAGATTCCAAGCGCCTCTCTGCACTGGAGCTGCAGATTGATTTATTTCACTCAGAGGCATCAGCCGTCCAAAAGAGGAGCTTAATGGAGGGATTCGACTAAGTTGTGTGAATCTGATGATGGATATCGAGTTTTGCCTCCGCCCCGCACTCATTCCTCCTATCATCTGTTTGATTTAGCGAAGCCTTTTTTGCTTCATTAGCGCTGCGGATTAGCATGATGTGGCATGGACGCTTGTTTTTCCTCGTTTTATCGGTCCCAGCGTGTTTCACCTCTGTGTAATCTGCAGGAAATTCCATCTGCATGCGAAATGTAGTGAATTTGGACACACACCGCCAAGAGTTCCTGCCACTTTCCCGCTCACCTCCTGGAAGGACACGCACACACACTCCAAACAGATGAGAATTATTACTGAAAGTGTTCTACATTTCCAGTTACCGCTCCGTGGACGAGCATAGACACACACGGTGCAACCTCCCACAGTCCAGCTTGTGGTTTTGGCCACTTGGAGAACATGCAGCGATGTTGCAATCATTGCAACAGTCATTTTTGAGTAATTTTTTTCCCTACTAAATTACTAATGGATTCAAAAATGTATAACCAAACCTGGTACAAAAGAGAAATACGCATTAATATATAAAAATATCTGTATAAGAAAGAAACGTTCACCGCATACAGACCAGCCAACACTCGTGACTCGTACGAGTCTGTTTGTCTATGAATATAAAACGTTAAAGTGCTCAGGGTGTTGTAATAGGATAAGCACAATTAGTTTAGTTGCTACCTCTGCTGCTATTGCTACTTGCAAGGAGGGATGTGTGATTGTTTGTCAGATGCTTCATCAATTAGCAGGAAACCGGCTCCTCTCTGGACCTGGCGTTAGCGTTAGCTTTAGCTTAAGCCACAGCAGCTTTAGCCCCCTCATATTCTTTCCATACGCCATCGCCTCGATTGTGCAATCCCAGAGAGATCGGATGTGTGTGTAAATCCGGACCCTTTTCGTCTGTCCTTGGAACATCTGTTGCACACTGCATTCACATTTTCTTTCAGAACATACATGGAGGTCAATGTTGAGCACTGTCCCAGTCATTTTCCATGGCAACTTTTTGCAGTTGTTTGTGAAAAATTCACACAGCAAGCCCGGTCAAGCCATACGCTTTGACATATAATTTCACATACGTAGCAATATAGTTTATTAACAGTTCAAAACAAGTATGGGAGAAGAAGAAACCTAAGAGCTGGAGTGACGACTGGGGAGAAGTGAGTCTTTTTGGATGTTTCCTGGGAGGTGAAGATGTCTTCCAGGGTAGAAGGATCCCTGCAGGGAACTTCACTTCACCACACAGTGACTGTGAGCAGGACTGCACTAAAAACATGCTGACACCTTTCTGAGTGAGACCCAAGCTGGTGCAAACAGAGAAGATTGTTGAGCTCCTCGGGTCTAAAGGAACCCTCAGGATAAGACACAGGGGATTAGTGGAAGCTTGCCACTCTTAAAATCTTTTCTCTCCTCTGGGCCCGGCCATTGTCGGCTGCTTCAAGCGAAGCCTCCTCTTTTCTGCGGGAGAGAATGCGGATTGGGATTCCCGCCTGACGCAGCGCGTCTCCTCCTGTGTTGTTGGTACAGCGGTCTTGTCTTCACTGAGTCCACAGCGATTAGTCTTGAGTGGTCCGGCCTTTTGTTTTGGGGCCGAGGATTAGCTCTGGGCCCCGTCACGCCTCGCTCTCGTCCCTGTTGTCAGTCAGACACGTTGCCGTTCAGCGCTGACAGCCGTTCAGCTGGGCTTAGTCTCTTCTGTCATTTTCCCATGTGAAACCTCAGTCCCACAACCATCCATCCATCCAGCCATCCATCCAGCCAGCCATCCATCCAGCCAGCCATCCATCCAGCCAGCCAGCCAGCCAGGGCAGCCCTGCTTTTACACTCGCTCCGGTCGTCCAAAACCTTGGAAGGAGTCTTTTGTGCCCGACCCCTGTTACTAAATGAGAAGCATGTGTGCTATGACTCAAAATCACATTTCGCTCCAAATCTAATCAGTTTGCTGTTCTTGCTCCGCTGGTCGCCTCCGCCAGCCCTGGCTCTGTTTTAGATGTGGTAGATTTGTTCGGACTTTCTGGCTCTGACCTCATTTGAGCGTATAGACGGACCACCGTGGCGTTATTGTTGTTACTATTACTACAGCGGCAGGAGTTCCATTGTGTCAGCTCTAATGGGTCCCCGATCAGGAGAGTGCTGTGTTTAATAAAACTCCCGTCTGGTTAGCTTAAGCAGCCGCAGCTCAGTGTGAGGAAGACGGACGGAGGAGAGGAATGGAGCAGAATGCTGCATTGGGGATTTGGCAGGAGCCCTCTCCCCTTGTTGGGTTTCAGTGTGTCTGTCCCACCGGGCAGGTCCGTCTCCACCCTGCGTGTTTGGGTTCATCTGCAGTGGAGGATCTGGTTTCAGGGCCGGCGGGGCCGTCTGGCTGCTGTGCTGCTCCACTCACAGATCTGTCTGCACGTCACAGAGTGGGCAACAACAGAGTGGGACTCCACGCCATGCAGCCTCTGCTGCCTCCACCAGCTTCTTCTACCCCCTGCTGGATCCAAGGGGAACACACTGATTACCACCACTAGCATTAGAATGAGAACATAACATGGAAACTACTTTTTTTTTTTTTACCTCAGCTCTGTTGAATAAGGACAGTCTATTCCTGGGCAAGGTTGGAATAGAATAGAAAGGATTTATTATCTATGTATGAGGACAAAATGACAAAAGAGCTCGGGGCTGCTTCCAAGACGCAGAATACACAAAATATAAACAATTACAGAGAATTATGCAACAGATTATTGCATAACAGACATTAATAATTGTATATGTATATATACTCACACACACAGTGTGTATGGATGTGTCATCAGATATTATTGAAACACAGTTGTCGTGAATGAAGTGACTTTCCTCAAGATAAGAACTTCTTTGTTCTTTATTCCTAAAGGGAAATTGTTCTATAGAGCTGCAAAAATGACAAAAGATGAGTCATTCCAGCCCATCCATGTCCCCATTCGTGAATATATGTAAAGGAAAGCTGTGACATAAAATACCCCCCACTCTGCTCCGTTCAGGTGTAGATGGGTGTAGGCGTGAATGAATATGCATGATTGTGCGTTTGCAGCAGTTTGTGGTGAAATGTCAGTGTCTTGACATGCAGCGACGTCTCCATGGCTGCATCAAAGCTCCAGTTACCCCTCAGTGGACGAGAACACGCCGAGAAGCCGCACTGTTTAGACAGGAATGTAAAGTCGAAAAGATTGGAAGGATCGTAGAGCTGCTTGTTAAACAGCATCCGAGGCGTCTCTGATGAAAGTGCGAGGACCTGTTATGAATGATCTGCCTGTCTCTCCCACAGCTCTACGCTGTAACTGCACCAACTGTGAGAAGACGGGCTATGAGTGTGAGACAGATGGCGCCTGCATGGCCTCCACCTACTACATCCAGGGGAAGGAGCAGCACGTACGCATCTGCATCAACCGGGACAACCTGGTGCCGCCCGGACAGCCCTTCTACTGCCTGAGTGCCGAGGGCCTGCTCAACACTCACTGCTGCTACGAAGATTACTGCAACAGCATCGACCTGAAAGTCCCCGGTGAGGCCCCGCCTCCTAACTGAATCTGAGGCCCCGCCTCTAACTGCAGCTGAGGCCCCGCCTCCTATAGTACCATGTGTCCTTATCTTAGAGATAGTCAGTGCACTGCTAGAGAAGTCAAAACAAGCCAGAAAATATATGTATGTATATATATATATATGTCTGTTTGTGTGTGTGTGTGTGTGTGTGTGTATATCTGTATATATATATATATATATATATATATATATATATATATATTTGTGTATATATAAACTTATACACACACAAGAGAGAGAGGGCTGCTCTGACATATAAGGTGCTTTCAGGTGCCATGGGAAATTTGAGATTTGTATCGGAGCAGTTTTGAGAGTATTAGGACAAACCAGTGATTCCGATCCTAAAAACGACATGATTGGGGTCAACCCTGAGTATATCGTGTTTTTTATTTTAACATTTACTCATTATATTTAACACAGTCTAATCTCTTTAAAAAGCATACTCAAATGTCCTTTTAATGCTTGAAGCCACTGATGGATTACATCCAGTGACGACCCTGTCTCTGTCCCTCAGTCCCCACCGAGGGCCACTGGTCGGGCTCGGGCGGCTCCTGGGGGCCGGTGGAGCTGGTGGCGGTGATCGCGGGGCCGGTGTTCCTGCTGTGTGTGCTGCTGATGGTGGGCGTGTTCCTGTTCCAGTACCATCAGAGAGCCTACAGCCACCGGCAAAGGCTGGAGGTGGAGGACCCATCCTGTGACCATCTGTACCTGGCCAAGGACAAGACCCTGCAGGACCTCATCTACGACATGTCCACCTCCGGATCAGGCTCCGGTCAGTGCTTCCTGCCCACCCACCGACATGTGAATCTAGGGAATAGAAAACAGATGCACAGGTTCCTAGAAAGCCCAAGAAGCACTTTCTGTGTTCCATAAAAGATGATGGTTTAAAGGAGAGAAAACGCTTTGTTCTCTGCTTTGAATAATGGCTGGTCAAAAATGCAAATCTGGCCAAAGATGGAACATGACAGATAATAACGTGGCGTCTTCAAAATTAATAAAAGGTGATAAATCAATCTGGAGAAAATGAATTCCCCCTATCATTATTTTATGAGGTTTTACATTGTGTTGGTATTCAAGCCTTTCCCAAAGAGTTTGACTTTATTTATAGTGAATAGGTGAGTCAGAGTCACCTGTAGTTTATGGCCTTATTGCCTTTGGTTTGATCTGTCCTGTAAGTGTTGCTCCTAACCAGCTGGTCTGAGGTCTGTTGGTATAGACGATGGCTGTATGGTTGTGCTCCATAGATTTACCTGCAAACTGTGACTGTTCAGTGAGCTACAGCTGTGTTGCTGACGTTAGTGACGTTGGTAGATCAATCAGATGTGTGGGGAAACGGGCTGCAACACTCCCACAGCCTCGGTCTGGATTGTGAAATAGAATCTGGTCATTTCTCATGAAACCAGCCTTCCATAACTTCTATGTTAACACCAGAAAACAAGGATAAATCCTCCTTTCAGCCATTCCAGATCTTCTTTAATCCATCTCTAACACCGAGTCAATCCTGGCTTAATGTGCTCCGCTGCCCTCTGGCGCCCCCTGCAGGCCTGCCCCTGTTTGTGCAGCGCACCGTGGCCAGGACCATCGTGCTGCAGGAGATCATCGGGAAGGGTCGCTTCGGAGAGGTGTGGAGGGGCAAGTGGAGAGGAGGAGACGTGGCCGTGAAGATCTTCTCCTCCAGGGAGGAGCGCTCCTGGTTCAGGGAGGCGGAGATCTACCAGACAATCATGCTGCGGCACGAGAACATCCTGGGGTTCATCGCTGCAGACAATAAAGGTGAGAGCGCGGTCCTCACAGTCCTTCTTTGGATTCTGTGACTGATCAGACCTGGGGTCTAAAAATCACAGGAAAAAAACGCTTTTCAAGTTCCACCTTATCAGAGATCACATGCCTCTTTCCAGCACTGGAATAGTCGTGGAAGAGGAAGACGTTTGTTTTCTCACCTCATAATAACACTTCAGTGTCACCAGCCTGTGTGGTTGATTTGAAACTGTTAACAACATATTCCCTGTACACCTACCTACCAGAATATCCTCTGGTGTATTTACTCTGTGTGACAGGAAGTTCAATGTCTTAAAGGTGAGGATCAAATAAAAGCAGCTTAGAGACCTAGAGAAAAAATGATATATTGCAGTTTATTATTACTATTACTCACTTAAGGTATAGTAAATATAAACTATTTAAATAAAGTATCTTAATGTATACTGT